>CAHIKZ030000107.1:1035000-1199311 GCA_903632075.3 Acanthosepion pharaonis
TGGTTTCATAGTAAAATGGTTATAAAAAGTTTAGATCAATTGCTGGTTGGCTTAAAAGAAGGTCAGAATACAAGACTTGTTCCTGTAGGATGGATTGATAGAAACAAAAATAAATTGAAATTGTAAATAGCAATAAATATTTATAAGATTGATGTATTTTAACACAAATCAAAATATGTTTAAAAAATATTCCTAAAGATTGCAAACAAGAATTCATATTCATATTCTTTGAATTCTCAAGCGTATTTGAATAGGGTGATGATATTAAAATACTGGGTTAAACTCAAGGATATATTGTGATTGTAGTATCGCTACTTAAATTGTCATTCTGTAGAAGCATTGAAGTTCAAAACTGGGAGGCCTGTAAATTTCCCTCTACCTTTTAGAGGATATTATTCGTTAAGCATTGTCCATTGAAAGGACAATTTTGTCATTTCTTACAATTACAATTTGGTGGATCGATAACTAGTTGACTATTTTTAATTATGCCTTCTAATAACCGTTCCATAAAAAATAACGGTGCTAATTATATATATATATATATATATATATATATATATATATATATATATATATATATATATATATATATGAATAAAGACAAAAGGAAGACATCTTAGCCGACGCGTTTCGTCCTCTGAGTGACCTATATCACGACAAATGTCAAGATCAAATGGTCTTGATAAAGTCCCCAAGGAGAAGAAAAGCTTCGGCTAAGATAAGTTTTCCTTTTCTATTTAGCTATATTGTCCCATTTACAGATATACTAGAGATTAAATTTTTTACACACCCATATATATATATATATATATATATATATATATATATATATATTATAAATTAATTGATATAAAATATGTTTTTTTCGCTACACAGTTCCAACCATGTTTCAAAAATAGAAGCTAAAAACCCCGAATTTAATTTTGCAATTAAATTAAAAGCATTAGTTCCATTTCATCTTCAAGCGAATTTTGGAGTAACTTTCAAAAATTACCGGGTTTTAAAGACACAGCTAAAATCACGTTTCCATGGTTACAGAATATTCTACTTGAATTGGACAAGGGATGTCTAGGTTTTCCTTATGTCAGTATCATTGTATCAGTTATTAGCTACAATTTGGTAAGGGGTAGGGATGTATTTTACAATGAAACCTGACATCAGTTGAATGGATGTCGTCTGGATTTAAAAAAAAAAAAATAGTTGGAACTGTGTAGCGAAAAAAACATATTTTAAATCAATTAATTTATAATATTAATGCTCTGTAAATTTACATTGAGCACTATTTTGTAAAAATAAAAATATCTATAAGAACACCGGATTTTATATCTTACTGTTCTTTTTTTTATATATATATATATATATATATATATATATATATATATATATATATATATATATATATATAAATAAATATATATATATATATATATATATATATATATATATATATATATATATATATACTGTATTTGAACTTTTATGCAAGTTTTGTTTAAAACTTCCGATAAGGTACTTCGATTAAGTTTTTTTATTTAATTTTCTTGCCTTCGTACAAGTGTTTCTTTTCTGACATATATGTAAAATATACATATTCAATAAGAAAATAAAAAAATTATTATTGATAGTAGCTAGTAGAATATCCGAAAGCGCTGGGATATATAGAAAATTTGGACATTTTTTCATATTTATGTCCAGAAAAGAAAAATACTTATACGAATTCAAGAAAAATTTCCTAAAAAACTTAATCACAGTACCTCGTTACTCGTCTTTAACGAAAGTTTATATATATATATATATATATGTGTGTGTGTGTGTGTGTGTGTGTGTGTGTGTGTGTGTGTGTGTGTGTGTGTGTGTGTGTGTGTGTGTGTGTGATAAAGTTAATACATCCGTTGGTATATAATCTAAGTGGATCCTAGTTATATAAAATATGAAAACTGATCCACAAAAATAGCTCAATGTATTTAACAGAGCATATAAATAATATTACACAACAAAATCCAAAATTACATCATATGGCGGAGATAGATCTATTACACCCAATGAAACTGTCACAGTTAAATTTCTAAATCCAACACGAACTCAGTCTATACAGCGGGGTTGAATAAGACTAACAAAGTTTTCGAGTGTTGAAATAGATCTAGACCCCATAATTTGGGATTTTGTTGTTTTATATATATATATATATATATATATATATATATATATATATATATATATATATATATATATATATATAGGAACCTAATCGAAATAATTATACAAAAAATATTTATATACAACCCAGTGTGTCTGAAAATTTTAATATTTTAATATTTTTATTACTCAAAAACACACACATACACACAAATACACATACACACACACATATATATATATATATATATATATACATATTACAATTTTTATTTGTATGTATATAGCTCACAGTGTATTATTTGTATGCAGTGCTCGTGGAATATTAAGTGAAGATCAGTCTTTTTAAAACGAGACTAGAATTAGCTTCAGAGGATCGAGAGTCGGAAGGAACACGACATCAATGCGTAGAGAGACGAAGGATAGACCAACTGCCGACTTATCAGTTCGTGGGAGTCCATTTTTACATTTTCAATGACAGTTCTGACTTGATTGATGTGTCAGGGCATTTATACTGCCCCTTTCTAGCTGTGTAATCTTAAGACCGCTGTTTGCTTTTTCCTTCCTAATAACACTTCTTATGGCCAATCGAGAATTAGAATGAACGTATCGTGTTTTTGCGTGGTCTGAAGACTCTAAGAAAGGGACAAAGAAACAAAATGGAGACACGTGTGTGTGTGTGTGTGTGTGTGTGTGTGTGTGTGTGTGTGTGTGTGTGTGTGTGTGTGTGTGTTCAAATCGGAGATAAAGAGGAAAAAGTTATATCGATTTCAAACCGGATATTCCACGTGTTAGAAAGAAATCCTTTTGCCTGCATGACTGTGCCGTGATAAATATTTATTTGCTGCGTCAATGCATTCCGTACAATTTAACTACAAAATTTATAGACGACGGTTTTATGAGATATTAACTAAAATTAAAGAAAGAAAGAAAGAAAGAAAGAAAGAAAGAAAGAAAGAAAGAAAGAAAGAAAGAAAGAAAGAAAAAAAAAGAAAGAAAACGCGTGTACAATACATTACGTAAAGAAATGTATTAACGGTGTTTGGGGGAATACGAAAAGAAAGACAGAAAGAAAGAAAAAACGTCTGTAAGAGATATCTTAATGTTTCCATTACGCATTAAAGTATTCATTCAAATTCAAGTTGGTCTGGTAAGAGGCCATGTTTTTAGTGGGGAAACCAGTAAATATCGAACTCACTCAATGGTTTGTTCAAAATGATGAACGTTTATCTCACAACGGTAGGCACCCCTAAAATGTACGCACATCAAAAGTACGCGTACACACATACACGCACACAAACTCAAAAAAATTGATATTGCATATAAATATTTCTGACTTACATCTATAATAGATAGATACAAATGATAAAATCATTTGCAATTCATTTCTTCAGTAAATTAATATATTTACATATATATAATATTGCAAATTCATAAATAAGAACATGTTCATAAATAACAAATTTATAAATAAATAGCAAATAAAATTAAATAATAATAATAATAATATAAAATAATATAAATATAAAAAATAATAATAAAAAATAATATAATATAAAAATAACAATAAATAAATAATAATAAATATAAATAAACAGCAAATTGATAAATAAAAACATATTATTAAAAATTAATAATATATTTACATATATATGATATCGCAAGTTCATTAAATAATCTTTCAAGAAAATTGGTTTCTGAAGGCCACAAACTGTTATCGCTCTTTCTAATATTGATGAGTGTTTCTTTCCTAATCTTTTGTTTAAAGTGGCGCGAAAAGTCAACATTTTGATTAAGTCATTATTTTCTCTCCTAGTTACATGTGATATATCCATTGTTGCCGCTGTTGAAAGTCTTCACGTGACGTAGGTTCTGTTTTTTGGCAAAGCTCATTGTTTGTGATATTATAGTAGCATTCTATGGAGCCTAATGAAGAATTATCTACTTTAAGGATGAATTCTGCAAATAAGAGACACTTCAGACATTAAGAATCTAATGAATACATAATGTAGACACATTTTTTTTAAATGTTTCATTTAACCATTTTGACTTACCTTTTGAATGTCTCAATTTTTAATACCTCGAAAAACAGTTTCACGGCTCTGATGCAACTCAAATCAAAAAGGAAGTTTAATTTATATGCGTGAAGACTCTCTTGTGTGGTTACTCAGTCGGGAATGAATCCAAATTAAGAGAATTTGCCGACTGTATGCCAAATATCTTACCACTCACACCTATTAGATATTTGATGCAATTTCATTTTTTTTCTATGTTAGTGTTGTCTTCAAAATTAAAATCACATTTTATTGATTCGCCTCGTGGATGAGATTAAAGAGAACGCAACGAATCAAGATGCCAATTTCCTAAATTAAACGTAAAAGGAGATACCGGTATAAGTACTTGAACTTGCAATGGTTGGACACTCCTGCGACCCCTCAATCGGCATTTAATATTGTAGCTTATATTAAATATAAAATTAGTTCATATTTAAATGAAAATGCCTGCTAAATGAATTTACAATGTAAATATCTCATTTTCTTATCGCTTTATTTGTTAATAAGCGCTTATTTTCTATAATATATTCCGGAAGTAAATTTATGGTCGCCAATGTTTCCCGTTTACCACTTTCAGGTGAATTTCCAATATTATAACTAATATTTTTTTTCTTTGGGTTTCCTCGAGTCCATTTGGAATCTTATGATTGGTTGATATAAATAAACGCAACCCAAATCACATCTATCTGAGCTGGCTTTGTTATCACATTTACTCTAGATGAGAGTCTAGACGAAAACTACCGATTCCGGGAAACAATTAAAAATGGCTGAATCGTCTCGTCATTGAAAAAGGCTGGTATTTAGCCAAACGGCACTCGACAGTCGTTGCCTTCCACTAAAATAAACCAATAAAGATTAATCAATAACCAAAATGAAATGATTTATCCAACAGCAAAATAATTTTTTCTGTGTAAGTTGTATTTATTAAAACATTTAACAATGAAAAGACAAACATAGGAAAAATTTCGATAGATTTTCGGAATGATACATACTCGCTGAAAGCCAAACTGTATTTTAACTGTTTCCAACTAAACTAAACTAAGCCTTTGGTCCCAATATAAGATAATGGATTTCAACTAGATCATTATTAAATCAGACTTCATTACTATCATTCTTGGAGCACATTTAATTTAAATTATCTGGGATCGTGGTGAATTTCATAAAAGATTTTTGGGAAATCTAGATTTTTTAACTGGATTTTAATTGCAGCAATAAAACAGCATTTTTTTTTAAGCATTACGCCCCGAGCAAAGCATGAAGCAACTAGGATGCAGGGGGTTGCAGAAGATTTGGAGCAAGAGCAGATAGGAGTGATAGAAGAAAGGATGAGGAGAGGGATAGTGGGTAGATCAAGATAACTGGAGATGTCGATTGACATTACATTTGAATAGTTGGAGATTATAGCTCTCAGGGAAACAGTAATTGGGAAGGGTGTTCCACAGGCGAGAGGTGCGAGGTATGAAGCTATTGGAGTAGAAGAGACGGCTACATTTAAAAATTTCTACAGTGTAAGAGTGGGAGAGGGATGCCAGCCTCGTAGGGCGCTTGAATTCATGGAGTCTGGGAACCAGTGAAAGCAGCTCATCGGAGCAATTACTATGAAAGTATTTGTAGAAAAGACAGAGAGAGGCGACGGCGCGTCTGTGAGAGAGTGACTGTAGACGAGAAGCCAGATCAGGGCCAATTATATTACATATCCGTCTCTGGATCTTGTCAAGAACTCCGAGGTAAACAGAAGGTGCCTCAGACTATATATGGCAGTAATACTCCATGCAAAGGCGAATGGTTGATTTGTATATTTGAAGTATCGATTCCGGGGAGAAAAATTTCCTGGTGCGGCACAGGGAGCCAACTTGCTTTAGTAATAACTTAATAGTAATACGTTTTAGCAAAGACATAATAGTCACATGTTTTAGTAAGGACTTAATAATCAGATGTTTTAGGTAGAACATAATAGTAATATGTTTCATTAAGGACCTTATAAAAGTTAATAAAGTTGTCGATCTTTTGATATTTATGACATGCCCTCTGGTGGTCATTGTACGTACTAAAAATATAAAAACAACAATAAGATAATTATTTAAAGGTTTACTTTTCTGGGGACCAGAAAGATGATCGGAAAAAATAAATGGAAAAAATGATCATAATTTTTGTTTCTAGCCAAAATTAAAAAAAAGACGATTCGGTTTTACATTCGCCACGATCCCATTATTAGCCATAGAAAATGTAGTGGCTATAGAATTTAGCCATCCTGAGGATATGTGATAAGAGACAGAGGAAGGGGAAAGACATTTAATCAATTATAATCGAAAATATACGCAGTTTCACTTTGACTAATATCTCTATCTTAGTTGTTAAAGGAGTTGTTACATTATATAATAAATTTCCATGATAGTGGATACTGGTTCAAGTCTTATCTGAAGCTACTGTTTTGTTGCGACGTAGCTGTACTATACGCTGTACTTCCTGATTATCGACAATCCCTTTTTTTAGATTTTCTTTACACAGTATATAGATTTTTCGAAAACTTTATTAAAGAAAGGCAAAAAATTGCGAAATTCAGTATTGAAATTTTAAAATGATCACTTCTTCTTTTCCTTCTTCTTCTTCTTCTTCTTCTTCTTCTTCTTCTTCTTTTGCTTCTTTTATGTGCCTCCATCGTTCCACAATCTCCTGTTCTTTGTAGCTTTTAGTAAATTGTGTCTTTTTGTCATCTTTCGCAAACCCTGTTCTTCCATCCACTTACACAGGCTCGTTGGGTAGGTTGTGCACTGTTTTCCTCTGTTCCGATTGCTTTTAACATACCATGTGAGTGTCAAATTTTCCGAGTCCTCTTTTCTCATTAATTTCCCTAGTAATTTTAGTTGTCTCTTTCTGAGGTTTCGTATAAGTGTCCATTTTTACTCTAAAATGATCTGTTAGAAAATTAATTCTGCTGGCTGATTTGTTAGAGTAATGAGTTCAATCCTCATTAATACCCAGTTACTGTGGCCTTCTACCAGACTAAGTTAAGCTGAGTAAATATCATAGTATATTGTCTTATAGCTGAAATAGTTATATATTGCCAACCAGTACCAATATTTGGTATTTGATACAAGGTAAAATACTACCAATCACCCAGTTTCACCTTGTGCTAAGCTTCGTATCACGCTGAAATCAAATTATACACTTTTAAATTTCTCCTGATCCATTTAATCTATAATAATAAAGCGCAGTGTACGTGTGTCCATCCGTCCGTTCTTTTTTTTCAATCTGGGTAAATCATAAACCTGATGTAAAAGGTAGTAACTACTGTTTTTACACGCGATTCAAAATTTAATAAATAACTCATTGAAAGTTAAATTTAAATATCAAACAGGGTAAAAAGTTTAAAAAACAATTCTTTATTAAAGGTTTAACTTTAATTTCGCTTCACCTCGCAATTGCAATTGATATCGTCTCATGAAACCGTAATTAAAACTCAAGAGGTACATGGTACGTTGCTCTTATATTTTTTCAACCTTGCGTACTGTGAAGTATTCGAAATATTACATAGTTCAGGTTCCCTAATGTCTTTTAAGAGTGACTTTATGTGAAGAGATGAAGAATTGTGATTTTAAAAGAAAAAGAAAAATTGCGCGCAATATAAACGTATTGTAAACAAACTACAAAGATCGGTTGCGTATACGAAGAAAGGTTATGCCGAATTAAGGTATCGGATAAAGAAGGAATGGTTTTATTATTTCTAAATTTTTATAACTTTTACATACATAGGAGGCTGAAAGTAAAAAACCAAAGACCCAAAAACCCTCTGCAGTAGCTAGCTTAAAGTCCGCCCAGAAGGCGGCTTCTAGGCTAATAGTTAATAAACTTCAGAGGCAAAAATAAATTTATCTTACACCATTTGTTGTTATTCTTTCTTACCGTTCTTCTCTACTTGACGATGTTATTTATAATAACTTATTCCTTTTTTTTTTTTTGTACAAGAAAATATAAAGTCAAGGCCAGTGTGTACTACCCACGAATATCCCAACCTGTAAGCCTGATTGGGTGCCCCGGGCATTGATTTTGTAACCCTCACGATCTTATCGACATTTGCGTTTTTCTACCTACATTTATATACGTTACAAATTAGACTAAGTACAAATGACTATTAAAAAATGAAAAATTCTCGTGAATTTTAACATTCTGGGGTCTTTTTGTCCAAATCCATGAATTTGTTTTGCTCATGCTAAGCCTCGAAAAAACACTATAAAAATGAACATTTTTTATGCATAAAGTTGAATGTGTTAAAATTATTCAACTTTTTAACAAGAAAAATCTTAAGTTGATGTTAAAAATTGTCGCAAAACGGTGTTGATTTCAGATTTCTGATATGTCTCTAATTTGTATTTAGATACATTGTATTTATTTTCATTTTTTCTAGTTGAATTTTTCACCTGTATTGCATATGATCCATTATTGTACATAATTAGGTTACAATAAAATTTGTATTTTATATAAATACTACCTCATGAAAATTGAGTAGTAGAGTGGGAGTGCCGTATCATTGCTTCGGAGGTGGGAGGCGTATCAAAAATTTGTGGGGTACGAGAGCCTATCATCGGCCCTGCATAAAATCAAGTGCATTCCATTCTCTTACATATTCTCTTTCCACTTACTAAAAGTATAATGGCATTCCCTGATGTCTGTGGTAACCATCGGCCTACGTAATAGTAGTATTATTATCTTTTCATGCTGATTTCATTTCAGTACAAATTCCGATCTATTTAAATAATATTCGTAATGTTTTTAAATAACATCGAAATATAATCATCTAAATTCTTCTTTTTTTTTGGAGAAGAATGATTAGTAAAAAATAAAATCAATCTTCAATAAAAAATAATTTTGTTTTTCATCTGCAGTTTATTAGTTATTAAATATGTGAATAGAGTTTACAAATGACGTTATGGTATCGATAGTTCTTTTGTTTTTTTAATTCATTTGGAGAGGCAAAACCTGACAGCGCATGAAAAAAAAATCTATATCATTTCACCCCAAGCAAGGCGATGAGCCTAGTAGGTTGCAAGGAGTTACTGAGAGAGAAAGAAACTGAAAAAAAGAAGCTATTGAGGGGAGAGTACAATAAAAGAACATGTTTCAAGGAGACAGAAAATGACGGTTAACGTTCATTTAAATTTTTGAAGGTCGTAGTTGACAGGAAAGTGAGAATCTGGAAAGGCTTTCCAAATGCCAAAAGCGCAAATGAAGAAAATATCTGAATAGAATTTACGGTTACATTTAGCAATTTCGACAATAAAATAATGGGACCTAGCTGCCAATCTAGTACTACTCTTAAATTCATGAAGTCAAGGTACCAAAGATGAAAGTTCATCAGAATAATTGCCAAAAAATATAGAAAAGAGACAGAGAACGTTACGGCGATGGGAAGTAACTTAAGATGTCACGTTCGGACCGATAACATTACAGATTCTGGTTTGTTTTTGCCATGAATCTCTAGATACATAACAGAAGTACGAGACCGGATTTAGGAATAATATTCAATGTGCCGACGAATTGCGGACTTATAAAATGTTGTCGCTTGTAGTGTAGTAGCCTAGTTTTTCTTTACAATGAGTGTTGTATTGTATTCCGATATTATCTTCTAGTATTCGCCTTCCGTTAATAGTCACGTACATTCTAATAGTCATCTATATTTTAGTTCCACCAGTTACAGCTAGAACATACCATCCCAATTCTACAAAGTCGAATCACGCTTATTTTCCCTGTTTTCCAAATAAGAGACAGTTTCACAGAAAGAGCATTTCCCTAGGAACTGCTGCTTTGTGGAGCAAACTCCCGCGCCGTTTCTCCTCTGAACAATTCAATCTTGACCTCTTAAAGTCAAAGATCAATCGTCAATTATTTATTCTCCTAAAATTAATATATATCATCTTGCCTTCCATTCATATAACACACATCTTTCTGCATGACCATTTTCATTGTAACCCTTGACCTTGAGTGGCTGTCAAATCTTGTGTTTGGAAATTTTTCTGTTAAAATGTGTTTTTCAAATTTCGTTTCTGCATGTATATATATATATATATATATATATATAAGTGTGTGTGTGTGTGTAAATTATTTGCCTTGAGAAAATCCCTCACAGAACGAGAGGCGTCGGCTAAGAATAGTTTTTCTTGTCTTTTTATCCATAATCCAATCCAGAATAGGCAAAGCCAGCACAACATTCGGTAAACTTAGACATAGGTTATGGAACACGAAAGACGTGTCTCTCAGAGTAAACCATTCTAGCAAGGAGACAACTTAGATGGGTTGGTCATGTTGTGAGAATGGATGAACATAGGCTTCCAAAAAAGGTGATTTATGGACAACTACCAAACTCCATGCGTTCAGTTAGAAGTCCACTTTTACGCTACAAACACAAATTAAAAGACAACTTGAAACATCTCAACTTTGATCTGAAAACCTGGGAAGCCCAAGCATCAAATCGAATGAAGTGATGTTTCATAAAGTTTAAGGATTTTGAAGACAGTAGAGGCACCATCATCAGTTTCGTCAAGCTCTAAAGGAGAGACGCCATCAAAATCCTGCTTTAATATATTTCATCTGTCAGTGTGGCTTTGTCGCCCGCAGCAAGGCTGGGCTAGTATCACATTTAAGAAAGCACAAATGAAATAAGTCTCCCTTACATAAATTTCTTCACAATGGCCCATGATAGCAAACATAAGTGTAAAATAATAGGCACCATTCAATGCAGACCCTTATTTATCTTTCACAATAGGAGAGTTCACCATATATATATATATATATATATATATATATATATATATATATATATATATATATATATATATATATATATATATATATAATGTTGATACTTGTATTTTAATACAATAATCTACAGAATTACTTTGCACTGCATCCTATATAGAATTTTAGTGTTATCTACTAAAATTTGTCTTATGTTAATACTATTTTGTTTATTTGTTATATGTTGATCTATATGTGTGCGAATTACACAAAATATTGACGAATGACAAGTCAACATACGACACAATGTGGCGCATGTGTAGCCAATGTAAGAATGTTGTTTGTTAGTGTCGGAGATACAATCTCCCAAAGAATATAAAAATTCATACATAACATTATTTTTACACAGAGTGGATTTTTTGAGGTAACGAAGGAGTCGTATATTGAAGTGTGTTTAATATATATATATATATATATATATATATATATATATATATATATATATATATATATATATTAATGTATTTTGTATATTAATATAAACGTTACATTTAGTGCATACAAGCGTTTCAATAGACATGTCCGTTCTCCACTTATAAAACATTGAAAATAGAATTAAAGAAATTTTTTTGGGAATAACTTATTTCAGAAATTTACGTGTTTTAAATTTCTGAAATAAGTTATTCAAAAAATAAATTTCTAAATTTCTGAAATAAGTTATTCCAATAAAAAATTTCGCTTGAAGATGGAACAGAGCTTTCTTTAACTCTATTTAATTCAAATAATTATAGTGAAGTTTTCGGCTCTTATTTTGAAACAATAGACCTCTTATGTCGCGAGTTGGAATCATATTTTTAAATAAATAATTATATTTATGCTCTACATTTGTATCAAGCACTATTTTTTTAAAAATAATAACTAAAAATACTAGGAACTTTGGATCTACCTAACCAGTTCTTTTTTCCTATTTTCTATATATTTTCACAAATATATATATATATATATATATATATATATATATATATATATATATATATATATATATATATATATATATCATCTCAAGTGACACTCGTTTGTACTTTGGTTGTTTTTGGTGTCTGGGAAGAACTCGAATTCCTTTGATAGAAGCCAAACGAAAAGTAGGTTGATTCAATAGAGCAATCATTCAGACCCCCCCTGTTCTCTTCGACCATTACCTCCCATCCCAAGTGAGAGATAGTTGTATGCTTTCGGACATGGAAATCAGAAAATTAACTACAAAGTCTCCGTAATCGTATCAAACCGTCAATGAAACGATATCAGTTTATAAAGTATCAAGCTCAGTGCTACACTTCCACACTCACCAGTTACCTTACAAGGAACAGTGTGAGATTTACCAATTCTGTTACCTTATTTCTATTATGTCCTTTCCCACCTAGTATACTGGAATGTCAGTTAAAAATCACACCTGCAAAAGTTCTATGGCCGCTGATTGACTATCCAGATTAGATATCTGAATATTCATTCCTCAAAATAATTTAACTGGAACTCAGAACCAGGACTGTTTTTTTTTATTTTTGTTTTAGGGTGGGAGAGTTGTACTTGTTTGCTTTTATTTTGTTTTTTGTTTGTTTGTATTTTTTGTTTGTTTTGTTTGTTAGGGAAGGTTACCGAATATAATAATCAAACGAAGGTTGGTAATGAACGATAATACTTAGGACACGAACAACACATATAAGATTCGCCAGCGGCCCGTAGAAGAAGTAGTCAACTGCTAGATCTGAGTCAAATGAATTCCACAATGAATCTTCAAGTGCAAGATATCTATTTACCGCCCCACGCGGCCAGATGTGGCACAAGGCCGAATTTAATGTAGAGTATCCGAGCCCGTAGGCTCGGACAAAAATTTCCCGTAGATCCCGTATAAAACAGGGTCGAGTAGCTGTTTCCCGAGAGAAGACTCTGCTCTTCGACATAGCCTCGTCTGTATATCATCTCTGCCCATAAACAGAGAGTTTGACCAGTACAGCTGGTGACGAATCTCCAGCTGCAGACCAACATACAGTGTTTACTACTGTATTTATGCGAATGAAGACATACCCATTATCGTCCGTAGGTATGCTACAACAGTTTTGTTTTTTGTTTTTTTAACAGGAGTAGATAGGTTTTCCGATCGCCTGATCTATACTCCTCCCCCTTGAATAGGAGTAGATGCTCATCCCTTGCTTCCTGTTTAGGAAAGAGTTCCCGGTTCTTTTCCTTTACTCAGGCCTTAATAGTGGTGATGTCATGATTTTTTATGATATGTGTGGATGGTGGAAACGTCTCTTCATACTAAGAGTATCGGGTTGGCAGTTTTCTGGTTGCTGTTCCCAACTGGTAGTTAGGAGCTTGAACTCTTGCATAGCGTCTTGAGAGGCTGCTCTGATCAACAGTCACAAAATATCGGGGTTCTTGCAGTGCCATGTCTCGCATTGAATGGTGTCTTTGCAAGCAGCTCCTGTGGGCAACACTATGTTGCAGTCTGAGCCAGTTCCCTTCCTGCACATACTACATTAGACAACCGACTGCTATTACTACCCTAGGCCTTTCCTTACCAAGACAACACACCATAACTATAAGATACCAAAGATATTTCTTAATGAGTTCAACAAAAATCAATTCAATCCCTCAAGTTTTCTTTCTTTAACATTCGTGGTATTCGTACCAATTTCTGCAGGGCGAAATTCTTCCTCTTCAAAGAGTCTCCGGACACCCTAGCTCTCTGTAAAACTAATCTTACCTCTTCAATCCCCCCCGCTAAGTTCTCGATTTCTAGCTATCTTCCTCGCCTTAGGAAGGACTCTAATGTCGTTATGCATGGCCTGGAAATTTATGTCCGTGAATATCAACCGCTGGCTAGGGAACTCTCTCTTGAATCACCAGACCTTTCTTACATGTGTCTCTGTTTCTCTCTACTTAATTCAGTCAGCTATCCCTTCTTTCCCTATCATTCCCGTTCATCTCATGACTGTTGCGTGCTAGGTAGCATTTCTGATAATATAGACAAGGCCGTCTCCCTACAACCGTCTGAAAATATATTCGTGTTTGGTGACTTTACTACCCACCATGCCAGGTGACTTAAATACTCTTACTGACCCTGCTGGAATCCAGATTTTTAACTTCTCAATCACTCACGCAAGTGGTGGAATTCCCCACGCGTTTCCCCAGTAACCCTGATGAACACGCTTCTCTTCTAGATCTCTGTTTTACCTCTATCCCGGTCTCATATTGTACTTTGCAGCTCTGCTCTCTTGGCAACTCTGATCATACGGTAGTGTCTGTAAACATCGCTTTCGCCTCCCCTACCAGCCATGAATCTCCTATCAATATTTCTGTTATCAACGTTCGGATTGAGACTCATTCCGTGAATTCCTTCTTGGCGTACCTTCGAATGCAGTTTTTAATCATCCTGTTCACAAATGCGCGTCTGAAGTCTCCTTCTGGGTGAAAGCCGGCATCAATGCTGTCATTCCTGCAAGAAAATACCAAGTTAAACTGCATTCATCTCCTTGATTCTCACCTGCATGCGCGGCCGCTATAACACACAGGAATCAATTCTTCCGGTTGTATCCGAGCGACTTGTCTCTGTGCAAGCGTGTCCTCAAAGGAGGAAAGTTACTGTTTATTGATAAAAATGAAACATTGTATATCATCTCGCAAATTCGGTTCTGGAGATTATTGGCGGTTCTGGAAGAGTGTGTTGAACAACAGCAAATCCTCAATCCCTCCTCTATTGAATGAATTGACATCTACAGCAGATAAGGTTGAATGTTTTGCTCGGAAATTCTATTCCAACTCAACATTCGACAGTTGGAGTACCCAACCTAATTTCTTCACTAGAACAGAGGCTCTACTGAATTATATGCGTATAACTCTGTCACTGGTCTCAAACATTGTTTCTAAATTAGACTTCCAAGCGGTGTTGACGGGATCCCAGCCGACGCCCTAAAATAATGTGCTCCCGAGCTGACTCCAGTTCTCTCCAAACTTTATAACCACTGCCTCGCTGCTTTCCTGCTTGTTGGAAATCCTCTTCTGTAGTTCCTGTTTTAAAAATCTCTGGAGAACCTTCTGACACCTCTAACTATCGCCCCATTCTCCTAACGCTTTTCGGCAAACTGTTCGAGGCTTTAATCAATGCTGCTCTACTTAAGCATCTTAAGTATTATGACCTACTTTCTAACAAACAATATGGCTTCCGTTTCGTTGATGTGCTAACGACCATCACTGAATATGTATATCAAGCTCTTGATAATAAAGACGATGTTCGAGCTGTGGTTCTAGATATCTTGAAGGTGTTTGACAGGGTTTGGTACACTGGTTTTCTACGTAAGTTCCAAGGTTGCGGTATTACTGGGCGTTTGTTTGATTCAACCAAATCTTTCCTATCATATCGTGAAATGAAGGTCGTTATGAACGGGATCGCTTCCAGATCCTTTCACGCGAACGCGGGAGTTCACCAAAGCTTTATCTTGGGCTCTACGCCGTTTCTGATCTTCATCAATGATCTTCCTGATGTCATCAGTTCCCAAATAGGCATTTATGCTGACAACAGTACCATTTACTCCTGTCTCAATAGAAAATCCGCCAGAACTGGTAAAGTTAACCTGGCCGCTGCTCTGGAAAAGGACCTTCAATCAGTGGTTAACTGGGGCAGGAAATGGATCGTAAATTTTAATGCCTCCAAAGCGAAACTGCTCTCATTTAACCAGCATAGAGAGACTTTCCTGCCCACCATCAGTATGGCTGATGCTAGACTCATAGTGAGCAACACTATGCACATTCCTGGCATCACGTTTTTCAAGTGACTTGACATCGAATCAATAGCTGCATCTACTGCAAGGAAAGTTGTGTCACTGTGTCGTGCCAGAAGGTTTTTCTCATCAGAGTCCATCTAGCACATTTACAAATCTACCATTTGTCCGTGCATTGAATAGTGTTGCCATAAGGGGTCAGGTGCTCCTGCTACTCATCTCGAGGTTCTTGACAAAATCCAAAGAAGGATCTGCAGTGTAATTGATCCTTACTTGGCATCTCGACTTCAGTCACTTTCTCACCAATGTCACATGGCTTCCCTCTGTCTTTTCTACAAATATTTTCATGTCTATTGTTCTGATGAGCTTTTTTTTCCTGATGTCCGGACTACGCGAGTTTAAGCGAGCTACTAGGTCCCACCCGTTTAATGTTGAAACAGCTACATGCAACCGTCACTTCTACTCGTTTACTTGCTTCCCTGATAACTACAATCTTCAAAAATCTTAATTCAACGTCAATCGTCATTTTCTATCTTCTTGAATCCCGTTCAGCTTTTATCATTTCCTTGCCCTCCCTCCCCTCTCCCCATACCTTGTCCTCTCTCACCTTCACTCTGTGCGCCCATGCGTACTAGTGACATTCCCGTTTTTCTTGGGGTGAAATGATTATATATATATATATATATGTGTGTGTGTGTGTGTATGTATGTGTGTGTGTGTGTGAGAGAGAGAGAGGGGGGGAAATGATGAAATGTATTCAAGATGATTTATAAGCGTTATATTCTCTAGCGTATCCAACCATATACGCAGTCAAACACAGCGGTTATTCGCTTCATCTTTTCTTAATGCAACCAATACGAGTGAATGTATTTCAGAATTACCTGTCACACATGAAAAAGTTGGCATAAATTGATCAAGTCCTGTTGGTCAAATCGGCACTGAACCATATCATCCTGTGGACACACAGTAAGCAATCAACACATATCGATTTTTATTTTATACAGATCAGAAAAACAGACTTTTAGCCAGCATATTTTTTATTCTTTTCTTTATTACCAAATGAATCTTTAAACGTTCACTGATCTCCGGTTCCACACATAAAATATATGCCTTGCCACTGCAATAAAAGCCAAAAATATTTATTGGTTTTATCAGCTTTCAAGGGAATATCTTTGTGCCAATATTCGTTGGTTTCCAATGTTGAAAGCCAATCGAGGAATATAGTAATTAATGAATGTCGTTTGTCCTTCCGGGATGAAGAAATGTCGGTGACGTCAATAAAGGATCAGCTCTGATAGTCACGAGTAATTTAATTATATTAAACAAAAAAAGAATAAATAATTCCTAATAATGCATTATAATAACTTGATTTCAGATATCATGTTAAAAATGGACTGAAAATTATGTATTACAAATTTTTAATGTTTCGTCTCTTCTTCTATTTCACTTACATTTTCTCGCAACTCTCTAGTCTAATAAAAAACGGTTAAATTAAACTGTATACGCCATTGTTGTGATTAATTTATTACGAATATTACTCTATTTTTTATGGTTTATTTTTATGTCATCAATCTGGGTCGATAAACTCGTTTATTATTACTATTATTTTCTTTTCCTTTTTGTCACAAAACCTGTAAAAATTATAGGGACATCACATGTACTGCAGCCATAACAGCACTGACGTGTCTAGGGCAAAATAACCAGACGGGACCTATTCGTCTTGGGGTTGTTTTTTTTTTGTTTTTTCAGATTTATCCTTCTCCCAGAATAGTTGCTACCTCAGATCCAGAGGGACCAGTCAGCCTGACAATTTAACCCATAATGGGATAGGTAGACTCCATGACGTTCACAAAAATGGCGGGAATTCGAACTTTGCTTTCCGGGTGGCTAACCGTCACACTACATGCACATCTATTGATTATTGATAACTGTATAAAAACTATTATATCTTCCCAAGAACTGCTGCTTTGTGGAAGAGACGCCAGGCAGGATATTTTCCCGAACACGACAATCTTGATCTCTTCAAGTCTAGAATTAACCGTTATCATTCCTACATCAGCTCATAAAATGCACTTCTTGCCTTTTCTTATGATCACAAGACATCTCTACCTTGAGTGGCTTTTGGAACTTGTATAGGGTTAAGATTAATCTATGTCACGCCAACGTTTATCTTCAAAAAATTAAATGCATTGTCAATCGCTGTTTGCTGCCCTGATTACTCTTCTTTAGATCCTTAGTAATGCTTCTGTCTTCTAATTCTTCACACCCTTGTGTCTTAGTGGCTTTACTGCCTTGCTTGGGGTGAAGATGAAGATATATATATATATATATATATATATACACACACACACACATATATATATATATATATATATATATATATATATATATATATATATATATATTCTTTTGATATTTTTATTTTTAAAAAATAGTGCTCAATGTAAATTTACAGAGCATTAGTATTATAAATTAACTGATTTAAAATATGTTTTTTTTCGCTACACAGTAATAACCATGTTTCAAAAATGAAAACTAAAAGCTTCAAATTTAATTTTTTAATTAAATTAAAAACATTAGTTCCATTTCATCCTCAAGCGAATTTTGGAGTAACTTATGTTTAAACTTTACTGAGTTTTACTCAGTAAATTTTAAAAATAAGTTACTCCAAATTAAATTTGAAGCTTTTAGCTTCAATTTTTGAAACATGGTTATTACTGTGTAGCGAAAAAAACCATATTTTAAATCAGTTAATTTAATATATATATATATATATATGTGTGTGTGTGTGTGTCAGTTATAACATATTTAGTATAGGAGATAAGGAAATTGAACATAGAATAGGCAGCGCTAGAGGTAGTTTCGCCCAACATCGCAAGTTGCTACGAAGCCCAAAAAATAAAACTTTCATATTGATGCTATGAATGGCGCCAAAACCATTCAGAAATATGTAAACCCTCTGCTCTATATAACCTCTTTCTAAGATTAATGGTTAAAAATGCTTTTGAGTAAGTGAAGACATGTGTCTAAGTGGTACACATGTGTAATAATTCTGCACATCCCCCTCTTAGTAAGTTAGTTCGCAAGCGTATTATGCTCTACCATTGCATCAGATAAAAAAATAGACCATTCTGTTTTAATTGCGATGAAAGACAGAAGAAAAAGATATATCACAAATACCATTTGTTTTTAGTAAGATAAAAAATGCGTAGAAAGAAAGAAAGTGGAAGTGATGACGCTCTCATGCGTTTAACATTTGCTTCAGTGAACTGGAAAATCTTATCAATTTTTAATGCTTTTAATTGTACCCCTTACTTCTTTAGATAATGACCTACATTCATACGTATAATTGATATTACTTTATTTTGTTAAGGTTTTTAATCTCAAACATTTAACACTGCAATAAGTAATTTTCCACGGATGACTTATTGTCGTAGAACATGCTAGGAGCTTATTCAGTCCTTAAATTAATAATTATGATTCATCAGAAAATTCAAATATGAAAAGTAGAATTCAGCATATAATTATACACAGTTTTAAGATATCACTTGTAGTAGTAGGCATTCGAAATTTTCGGAGTACCTTATGAGGAAAGAAGGCTTGGAAAATTTAACACTCACAGTATATATTAAAGAAAGGAGCATCAGAGGGGAAAAGGGAGTAACCTATCTAACTAGATTTTACGAATGGATGGCAGATCAAAGATAAAGCGGAATAGTAAATAGCCAAGGGACCGGAAGCTGTGGAGAACTATGATCGTCCAAGTGCTGAAAGGACATAGAATATAAAATTAAAAGAATTAATTATGAAACAATGCAGCGCAGAATAAATCTAGAAAAAAAAGTGCATTGGCAGTAAAATTAGAATTGACTATTGACTGATTATTATTATTATTATCATGATTATTATTATTATCTTTGTTCTTTAGTTCCATATTTGCTTTAGCACATACGTTATGCCCTGCCAACAACTCATAAATAATTATTCCATTTTGATCACGAAGAAAGGTGGAAAAGGCATATCGGAGACACTGTTTGATTTAAGAAAGAAAGAAAGAAAGAAAGAAAGAAAGAAAGAAAACATAGAGCTGGCGACAAATCTCTCATACGTTTAACGTCTGCTTCAATAAAATAGAAAAACTTATCATTATTATTATTATTATTATTATTATATTAGGGCGCGTCAAAAATATTTTTATTTTTACAGACCTTTACACTAGATATTATTTCATGTACAAATCTGAAAACTATCTATGATTCCAATATATTATTATTATTATTATTATTATTATTATTATTATTATTATTATTATTTTCTTTGATTTCTGGCGTTTACACATTTCTTTCCGGGACCCGCCCAGGGACCTAAGGTTAGAAATGGCATCATGATACTCTCCACGGAGAAAAAAAAATATTACATAGATAAAGCCCTTCGTAAAGTGTGGGCTGTACTTGCCAGAACAATTTTTTGTATCTCCTTGAGGCATGGACTTCCAGGAATCCCTTCAATTTGTCTACTGCAATCTTTTCCAACCAGTCCTAGGGCTCCAACTACAACAGGGATTGTTGATGTTCACATATGCCACATTTTCGAGATTTCTATTTCAAGGTCCTTGTATTTTGACAGCTTCAAAGATACATTGCTGCCAGCAGGGACTGCCATATCAATAAGGGGGCACCGTTTTTGTTTGTGGTCTTTAATAACAATATCTGGCCGGTTGGCTTTGATTGTTCTGTCAGTGTGTGTTGTGTAGTCCCATAGAATTGTAACAGTTCTTATCTCCGTAACCGGGTCTGGGTGGTGTTCTTACCTTATTATTATTATTATTATTATTATTATTTTAGCGCATATCTTTATTAATATTATTCAGCTGTACAATTTTGTTTCAGGTGTTATAGCGGTGGATACAAATGTTTAGGTTCAGACAGTTTCCAGGAAGTGAAATCCAATGAAATACAATCCGACCATACTGCACTAAAACCGTTTTTAACATTTCAAGGGTTGTAATTTGTCCTTGGAAATTAATTTAATTAATGGACACCTATCAGTTGTTGAGAATGGCGCTTTAAATCACAAAGGGGAGAAAAACCCAGCCAGGAGCAGAACTCGAAAACTTTCATATCAAAAGATATCATGTGTAGATTATAAGATTTAAAAGAACATACAAGAGGATAAAAAAAAACCTTTGGTGATTCACAGAAAAGGAAGGTGTGGAATTCATCTTCCTTCAGCACATAGGCGATCAAGGCTCTCCACATTTTCTTTTTCTGTGAATCACTAAAGGCTTTTTGAGAAAGATAAAGATTTCATTTTGGCTTCTTTATGCTTTATAGTTCAGAGTAGTTCTTCTTTGAGGCTGATTGCTACCCAAGTTTAGGGACCCCATAACTAAGGATAGAAGAAACGGATTGATGTCTTTCACAAGGAAATTTGTGAAAATGTGAACACAACAGACTAGAGCCGGATTTGAACGCGACACAGTGACTCCACTTTCTGTGCTGATAACCGTTGCACTATCTGGAGTTCAATAAGGGCAGATTTAGCTTAGGTTTTCAATGAAGTCAAGGGAAAACAGTAAATCGGATTATATGCATGCGTGTTTGCATGTATATGTGTGGACGTGGCTGTTTTGCGTGTGTGGAGATAAAGAAGCAGGTCCAACTATCTAACGACAAACAATCGCGGAAGTGATGAAAAGTTTTTATTACGATATAATGATGAATACATAAAATCTTAAAAGGAGTATCAAAAATCAACTTAAACCTCGTTAACATCAATTTGTTTTTATTTTACCAGTCTACTATACATATTCCTGTTTCAGACCCCACCTCTACTTACTCTAATCATGCTCTGATATATGCCAAATATCATAGTATTGCACAACTACATGATTACTTGACAGTTGATATATTTGGGAAAATAAGCTGACACACACGCCCAGAAGAAAGCGTTTGAAAAGTTTGCAATGCAAAACATATACATCAGAAAATGTTTGTAATATCAATAATTAGCCATTGGAAAAACTCTCTGGTCCATGTATAAAATATTCAGTCGAATAAATAATTAAGAGATAAAAGTTTTTTATAAACTCACGAAACAATCTATAAATGTCATTTTGTTTTTTATTGGGTGTTTGTCTAGTTTACGTCAGACAGTAATACTGTAGAAGTTTCGATTGATTTTCATTAATATTTTATGAGTTGGTTTTAATGAGAAATGACTTTCTTTTCAAGTGGGCCAGTTTCTACTGGAATCAACGGTTATATTTAAGTGCAGTTATAGCCGATCAATTCTATACCTTTTTTTTTACCACCACTATCCTGAGAATCTGTACTATTTGGGGATTAAAAACATCACTCAACGGAATTGGAAAGATTAAATTTTGATAGCAACTCCTTTAACGAGACAACAGAATCTATTGTTTGATCTTCATTTAGTGTTTAATTCATAGATAACAATTTGCGCCTGTCTTTAATGAGAAGACAAATTCTAATGGACAATTAATCCTCTGCTTTCCTTATGACTATACGTGTCGCCAACAAATCTAAACGATATTTAAGTAATTTTATAAATGCATTTTGCTTATAATATATAAAAGACTTTATATTGCTCTGCATTTTTCTTATTTATTAACATTTTCTGAACATTAGGCTTACGGCCACATCACGTTGAGACACCGAAGAAACGTCGAGCCTGGTCAGTATTTAGATGGGTAACCGCTTGAGAATACCAGGTGAGGTAAGTTAGGATGTGAGAGTGGTGTCATTGATAATGGCTCGGAATTGCTAATCGAAAAAACGAGTTCCAATTCCCGTTGGGTTTGTTATGTTCACACGCAAAAATAACGTTGGAAAATGTATAAATCCACCACTTCTCCACCCAGATATGGATTAATTAGTAAGCCTATATCGCTAAACCATTATTATCTTCAAAACTAAAATTCTTACAATCTAATAATATTTTCTTGCTTTAAATAACCTGTAAAGAGTTCAGATACCTTAAAAAGGACCAATCAGTCATACAATTAACATTAAACTAAAAGCAAAACGTTCTAACGAGAGATAGTTATTTATAAAATATGTTAAGCCTTACTTTTCTGTGATGTCTTCCTGTAGCTTAATGGTAAAAGTACGCTTGGCCGGAAGGTAATTTCGCGTATTAAAATGGGAACACGGGATCGATTTCTGTAGGGAAGGAGATTTTTAATCGTTAGGTCTGTATGTATATTTTTATTTATTCTTTTCGCTTTATCGAAACTAAAACTGCAAACTCTGATTGGACGAAAAAATAGCTATAATTACCTTCCCAGACCAAAACAAACTACTAAATAAACAATCAGAACTCATCTAAAAATTTTTACTACATTACTTAAAAATCGAAAAACCGAAAAGAATAAATAAAAATATATAAAACATAAATAAATAAGAAAAAAAGAAGTAATTTTATAATTAAATAATAAACAAACCACTCCGGCCAAAATAACCGTTAGAATAGACTACCCACAATGCACCGCTGACCCGTATATATAAATAATCGAGAAAAAGACATATATGGCCTGATGATTGCGTTTAGCATGAAACAGTCTGTCGCCTCTGGGTGTTGAGTTTAATTTTCACTTTTATATTTACATCTCTATTACTATTTCTTTATCTCTGATATAGAGCACCTTACCCCATAAATATAGCATACGTTAAAACTATATATATATATATATATATATATATATATATATATATATATATATATATCCCATATGTTCATTTTTTTGTCCATACATCCCACTCATGTTATAATATTGACTCTTCTGGTGGTGTCTGGCAATCTCCATTACTTAACTTGTTGTCCAGCAAAACTGACCAGTTAGTTCCATCGCACCTTTTACTAATTTCTCCGTGACATATTAGTCCTGGGTATGACGATAAACTACATCCGGCAGCAAAGCCTCTGATCGGGAGATTGAAGGTTTTCAGGTGCGTGAAACCACCTCTTAATTGCTGTTGATTCTAAGTTCACCCTGACTCAGGATGGTAGCACCTGTTAGGCTCCCAGTTATGGGTATATAGTCACCCCGCCCCAAAACAAAAATCAAACAACTAGGAAACTAAAAATACATTTTTATATAAAAAATTACCAACAATACATTTTTTTAGTGAAATTACCATCAATACATTAAAAAAAAGATAATAATGGCCAATACATTTTTTACATATAGTACAATTGAAGATATGGCATATTATGTTAAAGAAACGAAAAGAAAAAAAAAGAAAAAAACAATTTGCTATGATTAATCTTATTTCTTTCAAGGAGAAAAAAGTTTTCTCGTTTGATTAAAATTTAATCATGAAATAATGTTATTCTCTTGAATTAATTATAAAGTTTGAATTTTCATATTTAGATTTCGGCATTAAAGAACCCATAGAGGTGTTGATCTGCAGCTAAACAAAAAAAAAAAACAACCGTGAGAGATGATTGAAAAAGAATAATGTCAAATTGCATAATGTTTTTTACACCATTTATTTTTTTATTAGCAGCATGGCCCGGCGTTTCCCGTGCTTGATTCAAAAGTCGTACGATTCATACAGCAATCGCTATCACTTGAATTAAAATATTTTTGCCCTTCCTTGCCTTTAAAGGGGTGCCCTTTACCGTGCTGATGTTGCTACATGCCTTACTTCTTGCCTATCTCCCACTGTGAATTTGTTCTAAGCTCTATACTAAACATTAAATCTGTTACGAAAAAAGAACTAAACAAAATGAACACAAAACGATCAGCTTTAAAAAAGGACTCGTAACTGGAAAAACCGAATGAAAAAAGAATGTTAACAAAAAATACTTTTTCACACACAACCCAGTTCTGCGGAATCAGAATCAACGTTGAGTTTAAGTAAGCGAATGAGCCAATTGTAGTAAAGTGCCACGCAGATTTAAATTTTTCCCATTTGTAACGAATGCAGCTATCGATTTTTTTTTGCATGCTAGCATGCTAGTTAACATTCGTGTCAGTCAGCTGTTGGCTCTCACGCTGGCCAATAGAATCTTCCTGCCTATTCGTGGCAGCCTGCTATTGGCTCTCACTCTGGCCAGTAGAAAATGGCCGCAAACTACATGAAAACTGCCATAGAAGCATGAAAAAATCGATTATTTCCACTATCGATTGGAGTTGGGAAATTCAAAGTCGATCTTGGCCTTCCTGCTAACTTGGAGAATGTGCATGTAAATTTTGGTGCAAATCCGTCGAAAATTGCGGCCGTGCATTCGTTACACACACACACACACACACACACACACACACACACACACACACACACAAATACATCCTGCCTTTTATAGATCGCGACTTATTTATTATGGCTTCATTTTCCGAGTGCTGCACGTGTATATCGGCTTTTGTTCTTTCGAGAATTCTCTATATTGATTCTCCCGAAATTTTGTTCTTTGTTGGATTTGATAATCGAAACTGTCTTTTATTAGCGAAGCTGTCCTTGTCAGCCCTTAACTGCTTTTTAATCATTTTACCCATTCTAACCTCGATACACACATTTTTCTGTTACGTTTTACCATTTCAATTAATATAATGCACCAAACCGATAGGACTTTTATAAATTTTTGTTATTTCATTTTATGACGAAACATGCAGCGTGATATGAGCATCACCTGATGGAGCTGATGGATGGACCATGTGACGGATCCCTTCTCGTCAGCATGAGACACACTGAGTCTAACGATTGGCTTTAAAACAGACAGTCGAAATATACCAAACTACCCTCGATAAAGCCTTCTCTGAACCAAACATTTATGTCTAACCAGGTTGTTGAAAAGTTTAGGTATTCAGGCAGGACTATAAATATATTTTTAATTGGTGTCACCCCATGCAGGGCAGTAAAGTTACTAAGACACAAGGGATTACTGGGTGTGGAAGAGTTACTAATTTGCAAGAACAAAAAGAGTAATCAGGAGGACAGTAGATAGCGATTGAGATTGCATTCAAATTTTGGGCAGATTAAAGTTGGGTGGAAAGCATGGAGCCCGAATGAAGTTCCACAAGCGAGAAATCCGAAAAAAAGAAACTGTTAGCATAGAACTTACGGCCACATCTAGTCAACTAAACTGTAAATTGGTAAAACTTAATCGCCAGTCTAGTACTGTGTTCAAATTAATAAAGTCTAGGAAACATAGCGAAAAGCTCATCCAAACAATTACCACGAAAGTATTTATAGAAAAGGCACGGGGAGGCGGTGAGAAAATGACTGAAGCCGAGATGCCAGATCAGGACCAATAATATTGCTGATTATTCTTTGGATTTTATCGAGGAGCTCTAGAGCACCGGACCATATCTGGCAGTATTATTCTAAGCATGGAAGAATGGTACACTTATAGATATGTAAGATAGATTCTGGAGAGAAAAATTGTCTAACACAACACAGTGAACCAGTTTTATACTCTTGATGATGAAATCTCCCACGGAATCAAAAAGACCAGTAATGCTTTCGGATAAATGAATATTTTCAACGTGGAATTACAACTGAGACGAAGCTGAAATTTTACAATACATTGTAGTATGCATGTGGAACCTGGGTCACTTACTAGAGACACATGAAAAGGCTGAAATTATTTTACAGTCTCCACTGTATATCGGTTATCCAGTTGAAAATGCACGTGAGTGACGTTGATTTCGTCAAAGGCAGTCAGCCTATCAGTATAGAGAGCACTGGCACTCTGTACTCCGTTTCTTCTCGTTTGCAATGATTTTCCGGAATCCGTTTCCTTCTAACAACAGAGTAGCGGTATGAACTTGGGTCAAACACTTCAACATCACGTGTCTCCTGTTCGTTACGGTAATCGTACTTTCCTCTGTCGCCTTTTTGGATTGAATGACAGTTCAAATTTTCATATGTTAAAAGAGATTCTCGCGAAAGTCTGTCCGACTCCGAGATTTATGTTTTAAATATAGGTCTCCTGAAGCGGCCATTTTCTTTTTGGGAATATTTTACATGCGAGGCACGTCCGAATCCGTTTTCGTCACGGAGGTAAGCTATCTTCTCTAGTTTTACAGGTACTTCAGTCCCAAATGCGGTAGAGTAGTCATGTTGTCAGGATGAAGGGCAATAGAATCCCTAAGCAGGTTATATACGGCAAATTAGCATAAGCAAAAAAAACAGCGCACGAACTCAATATTGTATCAAGAAAACACTGCAGATAGTCAAAATTATGCAAATGTGCCACATCTAAGCTGCGCATAGAAAATCATTGAGGGTAGTAAACGATTACAGTAAACTCTGCTTGTCGAAATCTCTGCCTTTGAGCAGAAATTTTGAAAAGCAGATCCTTCATGTTGGAGAAAAATAATGCACTCTTGTAAAATAAATTTTGAACAGTACCAGGGAGATATCTTCGACGTGGTGCAATGGTCATCGATTACAACTGCGAAGACAGTTCGATCCTCATTGGGTGCCTCATACGTTAGGTCTTGCGCCACATCTAAGTTCCCTTAGAAAACTATTGGGAACCTCGTTGTGGTGCAATGGTTAGCAAATTTGTCTCGCTAGAACCATTACAACTGAGTAGTAAGTTCAATCCTCACTAGGTGCCCCTCGCTTTAGGCCTTGTGCCACATCTAAGCTGCGCTTAGAAAATCATTGAGAGTAGTTAACGATTACAATTAACTCTGCTTGTCGAAATCTCTGCCTGTGGGCAGAGAGGAACCCAGACGAGGCTATGCCGAAGGGCAGAGTTTCGTCTGGGTAGGTAGACAAACACGACTCCAGTGTTATGGGGTCTACGGGGAATTTTTGCCCGGGTCTATGATCTCGGGAAAAAAAACTCACGCTAAATCAGCTTTGTGCCACATTCCGCTCTGTCGAGAGCTCGAGTAAATACCGAGAGATATTCTCTGAAAATGTTGCCACGGAATGTAATCCAACGTGTAATGAAGGTGGACGCGTCTAAGTAAGGCGGGCCTAAAAAAAAAATCAATATCCGCAGTCTCCGCAGATATACAGAGAAGTCATTCGTTGTAAGTTATGCGGCATTTATGTAGAAAATTGTGCAAAATAAATCCAACGTTGCTACATCTCTGAACGAGAATGTAAGACCCTAGCAAGAATAAAAAGCCGCATTCGCGCTTCCCATATTCGAGGTTGCATCAATGGGATTGTTCGAAATCGAATTGCAGCCATCATGTATGTATGTATGGGGGTGTGGCCGATTAATTAGAACGTCCGTTTTCCGATCATGACGGGTTCGGATTTGTCAAGAAGGTGATTTTTTTTAGGTTATTGACTTGGAGAGGCGATCCGAATGTGCAGCGCTTTTGAAAAGTGCTTGAAACTATATCACAGTTTGATCTTGAGCCTTGTGAGTGAAATTGGCTAGAAGGAACTGTTCGAAATTTATCAATGGTTATGCTAGCATGGCGTATGACAAGTCATTGAGTCCAAGAGTTTGAACATACTAGCCGTTCAAATTATTGATCATACCATATTATGTTCTCTTTCCAAAAAATTGTAAAGTTCGTTCAACATAGTTACAGTATAAACTACAGGAGGGACGTTCTGTAGGTGCTGAACAAATAAAAATGTACTTGAGCAGGTGTCTACAACAAGGATGTGCTAGCCACCCTAACAGACGGGTATGCTCTAAAAACGAGTAGCTGGCCATTAGTTATGAATATATTACTATAAAACTGATTCATATAAGCAGAACATCTAACGGGTGTCGGTAATATATATATATATATATATATATATATATATATATATATATATATATATATATATATATATATATATATATATATATATATGATCGTCGGCACTGAATCCAGTGATCTAAGTTTTATTTCTCGGATGTCAATAATTATTTATTAACATAAGCATAAATGAACTGGAGTTGGTTCAATAAAATTATAGCTAGCATTCTGGATTTTAAATCTAGGGAACCAAATTTAAATCTCTGCCTAAACTTTTATTTTCAACGAAGTCTATTAATATTCCTTAACATCATCCTAATACGAACAGAAAAAAGGTCCTATGTTGCAATGTTTAGCATCCTGGACTTTGGATTCGGCGATTCGAGTTCAGATCGCGGTAACAGTTTATTTTACAAGAAAGTTAATAAATATTGTTCGACGTAATCAAAACAGTAGAATGAAGTCGGTTCTATGGTGTAAAAGTCTAGACTTTGAATCCAGCGATCCGAGTTCAAATCTCGGTGGAACCATTTAAAAAACACCGATTAAATTATGTAGTAATAAACAGGTCGAATAGAGAGAAAGAGAGACAAAGGAAAGCAACGCATGACATACCTGGTGGGTTTGAGCATATAGATGAAAGAACGTGGTGAAAGGGGAGTGGCAGAGGGGGGAAACTTATTGAGAGCTACAAGCGATAGGGGGAAGTGGAGAGCCATGATCACTTACGTCCTGAAAGGATACAGGGCATAAAAAGAAAG
This sequence comes from Acanthosepion pharaonis, assembly GCA_903632075.3. Lineage (NCBI taxonomy): Eukaryota > Metazoa > Mollusca > Cephalopoda > Sepiida > Sepiidae > Acanthosepion > Acanthosepion pharaonis. The sequence goes on from CAHIKZ030000107.1 coordinate 1,064,150, forward strand.
ATCAAAGGAATGGCAAATCGGTTCTATGGTCTAATGGCTACTATTCTGGACTTTGAAACGATTTCAAATCCTGACATAAATTTCAAATTTTAAAAAAAGACAAATAATATTGCTGAACATAATCACTTCGGCGTTTGGTCCTCGGTTCTGTTTAGTGATGGTTAACAATAAGGACATTGAATCCTGCGATCCGGGTTCAAATATCGTGCAGAGTCAATTAACATTTCTTCAAAATCAAAATGTTGAATTGCCGCCGGTTCTATGGTGTAGCATTCAAGACTTTAAATCAAGCGGTTCAATTCTTTATAGAACTTCTTTTTTTTTACTTTCGACGAAGTCAGTTAATATTGTTTGACATAATCAAAAACGTCCGATGTAATGTCTATAGCTTTCTGAACTTTAAATCCAGTGATTCGCGCTGAAATCTCGATAGAACCATTCTCTTTCAACGAAGCCAATTAATATTGCTTAAATAATAAAAATGATGCATTGTCATCGTTGTAATGTTTATCATAATAGATTTTGAATTCACCAACCGAATTGAAATCTAAGTCGATCATTTTTTTCAACGAAATCAATTAATATTGCTTGATATAATGATAGCAATGATGTTATAATGGCTACGATTCTAAACACTGAATCTGCCGATTGCAGGTCAAATCTCATAAGGACCTTTTTCCTAATTTCGACTAACGCAGTTAATATTACTTAACATAATCATAACGGTGGTCTGACTTCGGTTCTACTGTGTAATTGTTATTATTCTGTATTATGAATCCATCGAACCGTGTTCAAATCGCGATAGAACGCTTTCACTTTCAATTCATTTTTCTTAACAGGGTAATAATTGGGTATCGACGTTCTTATGATGGTTACCATACTGGCATCTTAATGCTGTGACCCGTTGTTCAAATCTTGACCGAGACATTCAATTTAACGTATTCATAAGGGCCACCTACTGTCGGTATTATGATTAGTAAACGGTACTTCGCACCTGAGTTCAAATCTCGATAGAACGTTTTACTTTCAACGAAGCCAATATTGCTTCCCATAATCAGTCTCCTCTTGTTGGTTCTGGGTGTCATTTTCACCAACTTGAGTTGCAATTCGAACTTAAATCTCAATGAATATTGCTTAACATAATCATAACAGTGTCCAGGCGTCGGCTCGATGGTTTAATGCGTAGTGTCCTGAATTTTGACTCCATTGATCCGGGTTCAAATATTGGTAGAGCCTTTTACTTTCATGTCAATTAATGTTGCTTAACAGCATCATATCTGTGAATATATATATATATATATATATATATATATATATATATATATATATATATATATAAGTTGCTACATACGGACAAACAAGTATTCACGACAAAGATGCAAATTTGTTTCGATGCGTAAGCATCTTATTAGATGAGAAACAAAGATGGTTATAAACGATTTTATTTAAAAATGCTCATTCCATTTTACATTATTCAAAATTTTAAAAAAAAACATAAGGAAAAACACCATAAAAGGAAAAGAAAGAATATATAAAAATTTCCATAAAAGAAAAAGAAAAAATAATTTAATAAAAGCAAGTGGGGCACCTCGGCGTGGTGTAATGGTTAGCAAGCTTGTCTCGATAGAACAATTACGACTAAGTAGTGAGTTCGATCCTCACTGAGTGCTCCATACTTCCGGCCTTGTGCCACATCTAAGCAGCGCTTAGAAAATCATTATAATAAAAGCAGATGAAAGCAAGAGGATAAAGGAAAGAAAGAGAAATATAAAAGTTAAGAAAAATCAAAAGGCAACGCGTCACAACATCGAATGATTTTTGATACAATATAACAATTAAAAATTCGACGTTAGAAACTAACATTATAATATTACTTTTTCTTTTCCTTTTATGAATTTTTTAAATATATTTCTTTCTTTGTCTTTTATGGTGGTTTTCCTTACGTTTTTTAAAAAAAAATTTGAATAATGCAAAAAGGAAGTGAAGTTTCATAAGTATCATTTTTAAATAAAATCGTTTATAACCATCTTTCTTCCTCACTTGATGAGATGCTTACACATCGAAACAAAGTTGCATCTTTGTCGTGAGTACTTGTTTATTCGTATTTAACAGCTGATAATAAATAACGTTTGCTCTACTCTTGGTATTGAACCCTCTTTTAAATCAATGCTATGAACGTTTGAATTTATATTCTTTTCGGCCTCATTATATATATATAAATATATATAAAGAAATATAGTCTTAAGGTGTGCTATATTTATGGAATAAATCGCTCAATATCAGAGATAGAGCGTGTGTAAATATAAAAGTGAACATAGAAGTCAACACTTAGAGGCGACAGTCTGTTTCATGCTATATGCAATCGTCAGGCCTCTCGATTGCATATAGCATGAAACAGACTGTCGCCTCTAAGTGTTGACTTTATGTTCACTTTTTATATAAATATATATATGTGTGTGTGTGTGTGTGTGTGTGTGTGTGTGTGTGTGTGTGTGTGTGTGTGTGTGTGTGCGTGTGTGTGTGTGTAATTACTCTTTGTAAAGTATACTTCGAGGCTTGGCTACTTATATGCTTATTGCCGATATTGTCTCTCTTTCCATTTCGGATAACAAGGGATTAACATAATCTCCAGTTGATCAGCCATTTTACCTACCATTGAATAAGGTAGTATGTAGATATTTATTATGATTTTTTTTTGTCTGTCACACGATCAAACAAAAGGAGTTATAGTATTGTATCAGTTTTCTAATTGAGGGAGGATCTACATTGAAAATCAGACTTTCAAACATTTTTATTTGAACACACAGGTACAGACCACTGATACCGTAAACAACGAAGACACCTATCCTGACTGCAAGTAAAACATCTGTTTACATCGATGTTGTTTTCCAAATGTCATTGATGACCTTCACGACAAGAAGATTATAATTCTGTAGCGGCTGTACTTTGCTACACTGGTTGCACAATCTGATGACCACCATACTTTAAGCAGATAACCCATTATCTCTTCTCTCCCTACTCTCTTTCACATGCATACAGAAATTGTTTAGAATAAGAACCGATCAGAGTTACATTTTAAGAGAACATGGCCCTCCACAATTTCCTATCATTCACTACTCTAACATTAGTCCCTTTACTATCCGGTTTTGTCCTTGTTCTGTCATCTACACAAAATCGTCTAATAGGTTAGTCACTGTTTGCTCGAATAAAAAATGTAATCGTTCTTTTATGACGGAATACAGTTTGCGAAAAAAGCAGAAGCAAGGTAAATATATTGATATCTTAATTCTTACTAGGAATTAATAAGATTTTTTTTTATAAAATCTTAGACATTTTTGCATAAACCTAATATACCATGTTCTTTCAGAGCACGATGATCATGGCTCTCCACATTTTGTTTGTGTTGCCCTAAGTAACTTTTCCCCCTTTGCCATCACTTTTTCCTTGTTCTGCTATCTATCCATACTCGTTAAGTGGATTAGTCCTTGCCTCCAGTATATCATGTGAGTGTTAAATTCTCCGGGTCCTCTTTCCTCATTATGCACCCAAAAGGTTTCAGTTGTCTTTTTTTTCTGGTTGTTAGTATCACTTTCCCTGTAGTTTCTATTTTTCCTTAAATCTTCCTCGTTGTTCGTATGTTCTGTCCATGGCATTTTCAGCATTCGTCAGGAGAATCACAGATAGATTATTTTAACACCGGAGAGGAATTGCCTATAAGTAAATCGAGCAGACATAATTCTCTAAGATCAAAGAAGCTGACAGATTATTTTCCAACCCAACAGCCCTTTTCATATAGGGGATGCTTTCCTGACAACTACAATTTAAACTATTTACGTTATTTACATTGTTCCGACTATTGTTCTCATCTTTATTGTCATGTTCACGACATTTCGGCCGTTGTATGCTCCCGCCTTCTTCAGGTGATTTGAATTTAAAACTGAAGCCTTTATTTCGTGCACCGTGGTGGATTGTTCTAGTTCCACGTGTCATGACTCTTTCGAGTGCCTCAGTTATCTCCCTTTGACTCAACTCTCCATGTGGTTTTGTTTTTTTTGTTCTCCACTGCCATAGCCAGGTATTGAACCCACAACTCAGAACATGTCAATAAAGACGAGGACAACAGTCAGAACAATGTAAATAACGTAAATAATTACAATACCTCATCTCAGAAATATAAGCAGATATACAATCTTAACCTCTTCCAATCAGCCGTTATCTATCCTACATATCCTCATCACCTGCATATACTTTCCCTTCTTATGTCAATGCAACAAGCTCTCTACTTTAATCACTTTGGCTCTTTTATCGCAATTTTACTCAGGCTGCCAATCCTGCGACATTAGTAAACAAGATTAGAAATAAAGAAACTGCTCACAATGAGATTCGAACACGTCTCTTTGCCTCGGGAAAGCCCAATATTTCATCTAATAAAAAATAGCACTAATAATACGAGTGTTAAAACAAAGCAAAGATACGCTAATAATGATTGTGATGAACTTATAAGCTTAAATACGTTTTTCGATAAGCTATATCTTTTTGTGCCATAACTAACTGTTGATAAGGCTTCATCTATTAAAAGAAAAAATAAAATAATACTGCAGAGTTTATCTTATTTCGTCAATACTAATTATTCTGTCTTTTTAATCTGGATTTTTGATTAGTATAGATACTTATAAGTATTATATTATTTGTTTATTAATACTCTTCCCGATCAAGTGTTTCAAGATGTAATACTCAAAACAAAAACAATAACAGTAACAATGATCTGGAATTGAAATGAAAACAAGGACATGTCCTGAATCCATCCTAAATATTCATTATATGGAATTGCTAAATAATAAATACTTCAAATACCTCGGTGTATGAATCAATCATAACAAATTTAGCATAGAAGATAAAAGAATTGAACATAGAATAGTCTACGATTTTTGCCCAAGTTTTGTCCAACATCGCAAGTTGTTACAAAACATTCGCTCCACATGAGTGCAATTCAGTATTTATGGGAGGTGCTGGAGAGGTGTACGCCTACAAATACCTGGAAGCTATCGAAATATCATGATTCAACATCTCGTGAGTCCTCTCGGTCGCTTGTGGAATTGATGTCAACCTCCCTCATCGTCCTATCAACAATACCTGTGTTTTTTGCAACAAGGCTTGCAGATCTGGAGTGAGGAGACGCATGCAAATACAGCGAAGTCAATCAACGAGACAGAGTGTATCTGTCATATATGCAGGATAACGATGAAATCGAATGCTGTTCTGGAAAGTGATTTTAGGGGATATGGATGCCGAAATGGTACGGAAGAAATCAGAAATGATGCAAGGAGTGAAAGATCAGCTCTCATCTGAGTAAAACGTAAGGCGTACCAATCACTATATATATATATATATATATATATATATATATATATAGTGATATATGTTATGGTAATTTAACTATGCACGCATGTACTCTCTCAGCTATAAATAGGAGCAGATACTGCCTTTTCGGGACGGAAGTTTCCAGCAGTCAGCTCTGACAGCCGGATCGAACATTCTTGCTGTAACACTCTCGTTTGTATATGTTTGTATTACTGTTTCTGTTAATATTTTTGTTTAACTCACTACCTCTCTTGTGTCTTTATTTCTGGCCATAACAAGCCCACAACAATATATATATATATATATATATATATATATATATATATATATGGGTTTTCAGGCACTTTCCAAAGGTGACGAACGCTGGAATCGTCCCCCTCCTGACCGATAACATCAGGATGTCTCCTTCTTGACAAATCAACCTATGTGAGATTCGAACCTAGGTCTCATGTTCAGAAATGAACGTTGTAACCACTCGGCAATATATATATATATATATATATATATATATAACCCTGTCTCCTGTGGGCAATACCTATCTTATTTACATTATTCGAACTGTTATCCTCGTCTTCATTGGCATATTCACAACAATTTGAATTTCGAACCGAACCCATTATTTTGTTTTCTCAGTTATTCCCCCTTTAACTCAACTCTCCAAGTTGAAGAGAGTCACGGCACGGCAAACTTGAACAATCCACCCCCGGTGCACGAAATAAAGGGTTCGGTTCGAAATTCTAATCAACTGGAGAAGGCCGAGGCGTACAACGGACGAAACGTTGTGAATAAGGCAATGAAGATGAGAATAACAGCCCGAATAATGTAAATAATGCAAGTAATTGTAATACCTCATCTCTTAGATATAGACAAATATCTGTGTTGTTGGCAACAAGGCTTGCAAAATCACATGGTGGCAAACAGGAGAGTTGTAGGTCATGAAGATCCAATCAAGGATACAGAGTTTATCGGTATATCTAATACCTATGAAATGCTGGTATCAATCTTATCTCTCATCTTAGAGGCCATGGACACCGAAACGAAACGGAAGCCATTACAAATGATGGAAGGTGTGAGTGGGCGACTCTCATCTGAGTAAAATGTAGCAGTCACCTTGTATGAATGTGGCAGAGGAAGCGGTTTTGTCGCTGATAACCGAAGCAGATAGTACTGGGTTACATAGTACTAGTAGCACCTGCACACACACACACACACACACTTATATTTGTGTACAAGGGTTATGGCTTATGCAACCCTAAGTTCCTGTGTCATAATTCGGTGAACTTTTGTTCAAAAGTAATGAAACACGCATTAATTTGTTTTAGTTTTTGAAAAAGGACAACCCCAAACCTAAAACTCGATTTTACCATATGCACAATAAGGGTAAAAAATCAAAATATTTCAGAACCTATATTTTTCATTTTGCTAATGATGTAATTGGAGATTACTTAACAGCTTATAGATAAGAGCATAATATACAAACATAAAAATAAACAAAAACAAGTTTTAAATAGTGAATGCTGCCTTCACTTCATCTTTGGTGTTACAAGGGGTTTTGTTGGTCTCTCACTCAACTGCGCCTCACACATAATAATCAAAGGGGTTGCAGTCTGGGGAGATAGGTGGCCAGATATAACAGCTGATGTGGTCGCAGAAATTGTCTGATAGACATGACTGAGTTCTCCTGCTTGCGTGTCACGGTGCCAGATTTAAATTTAAAAGCATTACTATCTCTCCCTTCTCTCTCTAATTTCGACCATGTCTGTTACACTATCTCTCATCACTCTCTATATCACTTTACATCGGCTGAAACCTACCCTCTAAAAGTGTAAGTTCAATTTTTCATAGTTGGCAGTGAGGTCTAATGATCCAGGAAACAAGAAGATTCCTGGGGAAATAAATTATAACCTTATGGAAAATTAAAGTTGTCTGGTTTTCTTGAAATTAAATTATTCGCTCTGATTTAAAACTGGGTTCTGTGGATTTCATCCTCCTTGGGATTTTCCATACGGATTACCAAGATTTTCATTACTCAACTATATATATATATATATATATATATATTACACAAAACGTTAGAGTAAACAGTTTGTCGTAAAATGGCTCTATGATTTCCAATTCCTGAAATCTAACAGTTTTGTGAGGAAAGGCTGCTTAAATAAGCTAATTTTTAACATCTTTAGTTTTTTTTTTTTTATCTACGTTAAGTATTGCCGCTTCGTAGTTTAATAAACACGCAGATGCATACGCACGCATATACAATTACATTTATATTCACACACGTACGCACACACATATATAATTACTCACACAGGCACTCGTACACCCATAAATACACTTTTTAATCCAGCAAATTTTTTTTTTATTAACAAAATCAGCAATCATTAATATTTTCTGGATCGAAAAGAAGGGTTCCCTAATCATCGCCTATATATAAAAATTCTTTCTTGTGGCAAATTTCCAACTATGACATAGATTTTCTAAAAGTGTTACTTGTTATCGATTTCCTGAAAAAGCAGCAAAAATCAAACTTTCTGCACGTCGAACATAGAGAATACTTTATTATACAACTTTTCTGAATAAGTCGACTATTTTTAAAGGAAGAAAATCCCTACTTCTGGGTCATGCGATATTTGTCTGATCACGAGATATAATTACAAGAATAAGAATATTTAGAATATTAATGAAGTACTTATTTCGTTCTATTTAAAATTATGAGATTTACACGAACTTATAGAATTCTGTCTACATCAACAAATATATAATCAGATTAGGCTAATGATTGAGTTTCTGGCTTTTCTTTAGCCACCGAAAATGTAAAAGGTCACGTTTTTATTGATATTTACTAAGCTTAGTTTAATGTGGCACGAGGCTACACGTGCTGGGTATCCAGTAATTTTCGAACTCACAATGATATTAATGGCTTATGGGACTAACTTGGTTATTATTGCTTCACGGGATAAACACTCAGATAGATAGATAGATAGATAGATAGATAGATAGATAGATAGATAGATAGACTGGGATAATAGATCAAAATAAATTGTTTACAACGTAAAGGTATTTAGTTCAGAGAGGCATCACGTGATGTAAATCCCGTATCTACGAACGTAAAAGAGATTTACGCTTAAACAGCCATTCAAATTCTTTTGTAATACGCAAGAATAAAACTGGTCATAAATTTGATTTTACTACTGTCACCCTAATTAAAAAAGAACATATTTTTTTAGGAAGAAAGTACTTCGAGAAGCCACTAATAACTATATTATCAACTATGAACACACGTCAAAAAAAACGTTATATTACGTCACCAAACTTTATTGAATCCATTCTTAAAGAATCTAACGTATGCTTATCTAAAACAAACGGTATTTACGTAAAAACGTTCAACGTGCGAAAGACCAACATAATGTCTACTGCACATACACACACATGCGCGCGCAAACACACACACACACGCACACGCACGCATATTATCATCTGGATCCCATACAGACAAAGTAGAAGTATTATGTACTTACAGCAATATTAACCATTTTTCTGGAAGGCTTGGAATCCGTTAATTTCTTGAAACTTTGGATGGACGAGTCGATTCTCCTTGAATTCAGAACGCCATGAATTATATTAACGTTGGTTTAAAAATTTGAATGCACATGAAACCTGATTAACCAATGAAAATCAAACAACACGAAAGTAAAAACACCAAAATCTTTCTAATTTTCCTCCATATCTCATTCTCTGATAAAGCTTTAATCAAAGTGAAACATGTTAGATTGATAAACGCTTCTTATTTGCTCATTATCTTCTCATAGATAGATAGATAGATAGATAGATAGATAGATAGATAGATAGAGTAAAGTAAACTTTGTGAGGTATCCAATGAGAATCAAACTAATTTCAATAGTATGATTTGAAAAATCTACAGCGATGCCCACTGGTTACCTAATGAACTTAGGTTTACAAGGACACTCAGGGAGGATTGAACTCATGTCTTCTGGAAGGTCTCCTTGTTTAAGTTGATGAATGCTGCCATAATACTTGCCTTCACTTCATCTTTGGTGATACAAGGAGTCTTGTTAGTTTCTCGCTCAACTACGCCCCAAACATAATAATCAAGGGGGTGCAGCCTGGGGAGTTAGGTGACCAAATATAACGGCTGATGAGGTTGCAGAAATTGTCTGACAGCCATAACTGGTTTCTCCTGCTTGTGTGGCATGGTGAAGAGTCCTGTTGTCAGACGTAGAGTCTTCCAGCAGCCACCCTCTTGACCCAGGGCAGCACTACCTCCTCAAGGCACTTAATGTAGGCCACCACATTGAACCTGGGACCTTCACTAACAAATCGAAAGTTCTTTTCTTACTAAAACGATCAAAGTGAGTTTTCCGTGCTGCCGTACTTTCGTAATCACCATTAGACTCGTCCAACTCCTTCCGAATCCTCAGATTGACACCCAAACACTGTGGAATGTTAGTACTGGAGCTTCAAGTGCAAATGGCAAGCGGTACAGCATGCTGTTTCCAAATTGCTGGCAGAGTGAATTGCTTCACGGTGCTCTTTTTTCTCACAGACAGTGCCCCAACTGACCCTACTATAGTGTGCAGTTGACAAAATCAAAAACAAATAACGCGCGAAATTAAAAATATAAAATGGCGACAATTTACCTATCGCAACCGGTATAGCATTACTATAATTAATATTTATTGAGTTAGATCAACAAATTCACGAAACACGAAATGCGAAATGAATATTATTATCAAATGCGAAATGAAACTTTTTATCAAATGCGAAATGAAAATTATTATCAAATGCGAAATGAAAATTATTATCAAATGCGAAATGATAATTATCAAATGCGAAATGAAAATTATCAAATGCGAAATGAAACTTTTTGTCAAATGCGAAATGAAAATTATCAAATGCGAAATGAAAATTATTATCAAATGCAAAATAATAATTATCAAATGCGAAATGAAAATTATCAAATGCGAAATGAAACTTTTTATCAAATGCGAAATGAAAATTATACCTTACCCAGTAAATTTTCTGTGGTCTAATGCTGAGAATGCCGTGGACAGAATATGTGAAAATCTAAGAAAGATTAAATTCATGGAGCCCTTATTGAGGAAAAAGGACTTTGCAGGATTTAACCTCCACAAGTCATATTGATAGAATAGAAAACCAAAGATTAGCCGTCTAGACAACTTGAATCTCAGAATAACTATCACAAAGAGAGATCATAAAGAGCAAAAATTACCAGGAATAATAAAATCAGAAAGTTGTGGAGAGCCGTGACCGTATAATTGCACCCCAAAGTATAATTACTGTTAGTAGTTTGTTCGACCGATCCAGTATATGGTGATAAACCATATAAAAAAATAAAACTCTTTCTTTCGGGGAAAAAAACTAGCAGAGGTTTCCTAATTACCCACGGAATGGACTTGAAGGAGGCTGTAGAATGGATCAACTGAAAAATTGTACTAACCCCAGCAATTATATGTAGGGATTCAGTTGTCTGGAAAATATTTGCTACAGTATATTTGATTTCAGCGAGGCAATTAGTATCAAAAATCCTTCCTTACCAGAAATTTTAATAAAAACTCTCTCTCTCTCTCTCTCTCTCTATATATATATATATATATATATATATATATATATATATATAATTATTTATTTAAAAATATGATTCCAACGCTACATAAGAGTTCTCATGTTTCAAAACAAGAGCCGAAAACTTCAATATAATTATTTGAATTAAATTGAATTAAAGTACCAAGCTCTGTTCCATCTTCAAGCGAATTTTTTTTTTATTGAAATCAAAATTACTATGGTAACGGCTAGAGCAATTGTTTATATATATATATATATATATATATATATATATATGTGTGTGTGTGTGTGTGTGTGTGTGTGTGTGTGTGTGTTTTTCTAGCTATCTATCTATTTCTCTATCTGTTTCTCTCTCTCTGTTTCTCTCTATATATCTATTTCTCTCTATCTCTCTGTTTCTCTCTATCTCTCTATCTGTTTTTCTCTATCTATCTGTCTGTCTGTCTATCTATCTAGCTAGCTAGCTATCTGTCTGTCTGTCTGTCTCTCTCTCTCTCTCTCTCTCTCTCTCTCTCTCTCTCTCTCTCTCTTACACACACACACAGACACTGATATATATATACTTCGACTGGTAAACTGCTTCTTTGAATATCAGTTCTGGTTTCGAGCCAAGCTGTTGGCGTCAAGCCATTTACAGCTCACTAGCCAAACCAGTGCTCGACAAACCCACAGTAACGTAGTACAGACGTTGTAAATCATTGATCGGTACACTTAATCCCAGAATCTGATAAGAAAAAAAAAATAAGGAAGCAGTTAGATAACAGGAGTTGTCAATGATCGAACGAAAACGAGGGTTTAAGTTAAAATTCGAGGGTAAAAATAAAAATGCCATCGTAAAAAATAAATTGTGTCTAAAATAACCGTGCATCTAAAAAAGTATTAATACGAACAGAGATTTACTAAATTTGAATTAGTAAAAGGTCACAAAATTAGAGAACTCGATGAGAATCAAACTCATTAATAATAGTAAGTCTGGCTTACTAAAAACTAAGGTTAAGTATTGAAGTGTTTGACTCGAAAACCTTGTTGTACCTTTATATGTGAACTTGTTACTCCATATTACAAATCAAAGGTGATACATTAAAGTGTTGGTGATTACGATTAGAGATTAAACTGTTTCGAGGCAGCCAAGAGAGATTACCTAAACCGTTGACTTTTCCTGGGTATGACAATAAACTACATCCAGCAGCAAGGCCTCTGATCAGAAGGATCTGAGGGGCGTGTAACCATCTCTTAATTACTGTTGTTCCCAGGTCCACCCTGACCCAGGGAGGTAGCATCTGTTAGGGGTCCAATTTCTGGGAAAATAATGAACCACTAAAGTGGGGTCAAAACATGAAAATATAAAACTACATAAAAATAATTACCAACAATATATTTTCATAGTAAAATAAAAAAATTCCCAGTAATGGATTATTGGAAAAAAATTACCAGAGCTCACAAGAAAATAAAATTTCATCATTAAATGACCCATGAGGAATTGATATGCCGTTAGACAAACCAAAACCAGGCAAACATAAACCGTTAGCAGAAATAAAGGGAGGGAGGTTTACATTTAATCAAAGAATTTACATTCATGAGAACATTATCGTCTTCAGTCAGAAACACCAAGTCAAACACTTCAGTCAGTCGTGGTTCGACATTTGAAGAAGTCGCGAATATTTGTGCAAATGTAACGCGATATTTACTGTTAACGACATTAAATGACAAGGTACAGGCGGGTCAGAAAGAGAAATCGGGGTTCTTTACGTTCACTTTCGCAAAAATATACTTGATAAAAGGTACGAAACTATCTATTCTCCCTCTCCCTCGGCTATAGGTTAAATAACAGAGCTGATTGACCTCTCTTCCTTTGAGGTGGCAACGAGTCTAAACGAAGGAAGCGTCAGAGTACAAACAGCCGGAAGAGGGATGGGCTCAGATAATCTTTGCCCTTGTTACGAAACATCTGCTATGACGTCGGTACATGTCTCAAACTTACGAGCCTATAACCCTAATGACTTATGGAATTCATGATGTGATCACATTCATATTCGGCAGAAGAAAACAATACTACACAAAAATCTGCGCTTTCTCACCTATTACTCTATTTCTCTCTCCGTCTTCCCCTCTCTCTCTTTCTCTCACTCTCTCGCTCTCTATCTCTGTATATATATATATATATATATATATATATATATATATATATATATATATATATATATATAAAACATAGAATAAAAATTCAAATTTACCCCATTTGAATAGCTATTTCCCTCTACAACATATATATTAAGAAAAATACATAATATCCTACATTCATTGCACAAGTCCAAGTTGCCAACCCAAAATAAACATAAAAATAATAATTCCAGCACTTGAAAATTGCTTCGGCATGAAACTCAGAGTTGTGCAATTAATGTAAGATATTATGTATATTTCTTAATATGTATTAAATATCTCTGTTATATTGAGCACTGTTTTTCTTACACTATAGAGTATTTGTTTTTGTATACGATCGCTCACCCTGTATTTACCCACGGGTTTATATATATATATATATATATATATATATATATATATATATTTGATGAATTGGATCGTGATTACGATTCCAATGTAATAAATTATAACCATGGAATATTAGTGATTTAGCCTTTTATATTATATTTTTGGTCTGTCTTGTATATAGAGCCCTACCTGAATTTTATCCTCTTGGAAATATATATATATATATATATATTGGGAACGAGGGCGCACAAAATGAATGCGATTTATCTATTTAGTAAATTTTATTTTTTATTATTATAATACTGAGAAAATTTTAACTGAATGTGTATGTTTTTCTTGACGTATCTGGAGTGATAAGAATGTTTTTTTTTTATTGTTATCATTTTCCAAACACGGTCAGCACATTGTGACCGTGTTTATAGTTGATGTTACTGAATGTTTTCTTTTTTATTATTAGTCTTTTTACATGTGGATGAAGCTATTATACACAGTGTTTCAAAAGTATGTGTCACATTACGACACTGTATGACTTAATAACACAATTTATATTTCCTGAAAGCTAATATTTCCACGTTTCTATACAGGTTTTTACAGGTGTTCATTGTAAGCGCCGCAGGTTACACGACACATACAAGCGATAATCCAATTCTTGCCAAACGCGACCAAATATAGCGTTGACGATGGTTGTCAAGGCTTTAGTTATTCACGTCTTCAGATCATCTACTAGAAAGGGGCGGTACGTACATGTTGTGGCTTTGTTAGGGCCAGAAAGAAAGACATAAAGAGAGGAATTGTGTTAAACAAATATATTAACAGAAACTAATACAAACATAATCAAACGAGAGAGTTACAGCAAGAATGTTCGGTCCGACTGTCAGAGCTGACTGTTGGAAACTTCTTTCTCCAAAAGGCAGTAACTGCTCCTATTTATAGCTGAGAGAGTTCATCCGTGCATGGGTAAATTAGCATAGGACACGAGGCCTTTCAAAGCGGGATGAAATCCGAAATGACTAAGAATTATAATTTTATGCTCCATTTTCAATCAGGATGTAGGTGATCAGGGCAAGTCTCTATTCGTCGCAACTTTAAGCAATGTCTGTCTCCTCACTATCTCTCCTACATCTTCTGCCTGACATTCTTTTATACAAGCTTCTTAGGTAGGTTACGCGCTGTTTTATTATTAACCATTTGCTTCCATTATATCCTGTGTGTATTATATTCTTAAAGTGCTCTTTCTTTATTCTGTATCCCAGAAATTTCAACCCTTTCTTTCTTATTTTCCTTAAAACTTTCTCGTCGCTCACATGGTATTCTCAGCATCCTTCTGTAGAACCAGATATTTGTTGCCCCCGCCCCTTCGAAATTGTCCATAATTCACTTTTACATAAGACTATTCTATAATTGAGAGGAGGCACGGTGGAGTAATGGATAGTGGCTTGGATTGAGGAATCGGAGAGCCGAGTTCGAATTCCCGTCGAATCCATTACATTCCCTTACGTGTTAATACCCGTGTGAATCCTCTTCTTCTCCCTCCAGCTATGGGTAAATAGCAGGACAGACTGGGTTCTATAGCCTTTGATGGCAACTAGTCTAAGAGAAGGAAAACTCTGAATTCAAAACCTGCGGAGGGTCGTTTGGGGACCTTGTGGCACGTAGTGCACCAGGTCTCTGTAATCGGCCCTCCAAAAAGTGTGGATTGTCCTGCAAGAAACCTTCACCACTATAATCAAATCTCATGTGGTATACATGCGGGTTGGGGACCGCTTGTGAATTCCAATGAAACTCCAATATTGGAGCCGGCTCAACCCACCCCGGGTGAATGCCGTTACAGGGGGTGGGGGTTACTCTATAATTAATGAGTTGAAATACTGCTATTTCGAACTGTTTGCGGACGTTTTTTCCTGGGAGTTATCCAAAGATTTTCATAGAGAACTGAAACAACGGACAGGATCATAATTCAGTCGCTGGGTTCTGACAATTCATTACTTTTCCTTCCCAAAGGACAAACAATTTATATAAGTTTCGTGTTACGCCTGGGAATCATTAATCTTTTATTACTGACATTTCGAGATCAGGTTTATGGTACCAAACTCAAATTTTGGCTTCTTTTTAAATTGTATTTCTCGTTACTTAATCTCATTTTTTGCCAGTGTTTCCCTTAACTGTGACATATTGATTTTCTAAACATAGCTTAGGTGTGGCACAACAGAAATTCAAAATTACCCCATTTGAATAGCTATTTCACCCTAGAAGGTTTAAAATTATTAAGCTGCTATTTTATTTTATTTCTTAACTCCTTGATATTGACAAATTCTGTAGGCCGAAACAGCTATTGAAATGGAGTAATTTTGAATAAGCGAGCTACCAGGCTGGCATCTAGGTCCCACCCTTTCACTTTCAAAACGGTTAAATGTAACAGTATCTTCTATTCAAACAGCTTTTTCTCCCACACTTCCGTCTGTGGAACTCCTTTCCCCTTACTTGCTTCCCCGATAATTATAATCTTCAAATATTCAAGTGTAATGTCAATCGATATCTGCCACCCTGAGATTGTTCCCCGTCCTTCTCTGTATCCTTTCCTCAAACACGCCTCATTACTCTTGTTCTCAATCCTCTGTAACCCCTTGCGTGGATATTGAAGCCAACACTCAGAGGCGACAGACTGTTTCATGCTAGACGCAATCGTCAGGCCATGTGTGTTGGGTTTTTTTCTCGACTATATATATACGGGTCAGTGGTGCTTTGTGGGTAGTCCATTCTAATGGTTATTTTGGCGGAAGTTGGTTGTTTATTTATTTATTTGGATTGATTTGTTTTATTTGTTTATTTATTCTTTTCTGTTTTTGATGTTTTAGTAACGTAGTAAAAAATTTTTGAGATTAGTTCTAATCGTTTATTTGTTTTGGTCTGGGAAGGTAATTAAAGATATTTTTTCGTCCAATTTTTGGATTGATTGTTGTAGTCTATTCTAACTGTTATTTTGGTGAGAGTGGTTTGTTAATTTGTTTATTATTTTATTTATTTGGATTGATTATTTTTACTTATTTATTTTTATTTTTATTTATTCTAACGGTTATTTTGGCACAAGCGGTTTGTTAATTTGTTTATTTATTTGGATGAATTTATTTTACTTGTTTCTCTTATTTATTTTATTCTATATATTTTTATTTATTTATTTTTTCGGTTTCGATTTTTAAGTAACGTAGTAAAAAATTTGAGATGAGTTCTGATCGTTTATATAGCAGTTTATATGGTCTGAGGAAGGTAATTATAGCTATTTTTCGTCCAATTTTTGGATTGATTGTTGTAGTCTATTGTAACGGTTATTTTGGCGTGAGTGGTTTGTTAATTTGTTTATTATTTACTTACTTAACTCATTTCTTTGGATTTATTATTTTTACTTGTTTATTCTTATATATTTTGCATAGCTAAACATATATAAACATAAAGCTGAATAGCTAAAGAAAATACAAATAAAATTAGGTAAATTTTAAAACACTTACGGCAAAGAGATAGTATAAAATATCCATTTGCTTTACGTTTCTCTTTAGACAAACTGCTTATAGTTATGTTTTTACTATATCCCGGGCAATACAGAATCACCTTACTCCTCAAATAGTAAAACCTTGGCGCATCTGATGAATTGAAAGGCGTCATTAAAACTAGTCAATAGGAATATTGATAAACATGGTCACCCTACCATGCGAGCAACATCATTACGGGAAGAATGCCTTGCTTCTATCGTATCTTCGATCCCAAGGTACCTGCTTCCAACAGATGAATTTGGCTGTGAGCCGAGGCGAAAGGAAAAGCTCTGAGGCTGATCCTGGTGAGAATGTGGGTGGGGGTCGTTAATGTAATTGAACTGGGATTTCTCCAACATTCTCGTCTAAACTAGCGCTTTTGTTAGCGACCAGGTAACTGTAAGAATTGGTTCAAATTCTAGTCACAGTTGCTGATATCTTTTATCCACTTGCAAGCTGTCCTATTGACAGTCATCTCGAAGTAGTCTTATGTCGGTGAGCGAATGGGGGAGTAAACTTTGCCGGGGTAACTTAGTGGCTGCAATTTCTTTTACTATCCCTAATACTGGATGTTAATTTAATTCAAGCGGGGATTATTTTGCTCTTTGATTGATGATAGTTCTTTATGTCGAATGGAACGAATACCATGAAACCCAATACTACCTGCTGCATAGTCGGGTCATCGGCGACTAAAAAGGTTCGCCCACTAGGCTTTTCTGGTGAGGAGGATTGCTAAGCACCCAACAGTATTAAAAAATCACATATCAAAGGGTGGATGAACCTCCTTATAGGTCCAACGGCCACCTAGAAAAATCGGGGTAAACTATGGATGCAGCCAGTGCTGAGGTGACACGGAATCACTTGTCGGAGAGCTTTATAGACTAATGTCAATATCCAGGGTGGAGGGTTCTCCCGATTGTCCGTAACCAAGGCGAGCCTTGAAGATGGAGGATATCTGTTGTGGTTTAACCTGGAGAGGGATGGGCTCCGACAATTCTACTTGTTACATTATTCGGACTCTTACCCTAATCTTCATTGCCATAATGTAAATAATGCAAATAATCATAATACCTCATCTCAGAGATATAGACAGCCATTATATCACTAGAAGCTAGTCACTGGATCTGGCCAATGTCTTTATCCACTGGGCCATGTGTCCTTGTGAATATGGCAATGAAGATGAGGATAACAGTCCGTATAATGTAAATAATTCAAGTAATCATAATATATCTCAGGGATATAGACAGATGTGAGTGTTAAATTCTCTATGCACACTTTCCCCGTTATTTATCACAGACATTTTAGATGTTTTTCATTGTATCAGTTTCCTTGTAGTGCTATATTCCTTAACTTGTCCCCATTTCTCACATACTCTGTGCATGGTATCACTAGCATTCCCCAGTTGAACTATATTTCTGTAATAAATCTCCATTTTGTGTTTTTGCGTATTCAATGAACCCGTTTTTTTTTTGTTCCCAGTAAAAAGTAATAATTATTCGAATTTTTTTCTCGTGTAAATCAAGATTTTGAATTATTTCAATGTCTTTCACATTATCAAATAGTTTTATATGATCTATAAAACATACGTTTAGACATTTCTGCATTTTATTGCTCCAATTCTAATCATAAAAATAGTATTTCTTGATCCAGTGTTTAGAACAAAGCCACCCTATTCTTATCCTATTTCTCGATTGATTTTGTTACGAGCTCTATTTATCAGAATCCAAATGATACGTTTAGTTATCTGGCACATTAAGCTGATTGTCAGAAGGAGTTTATTTGAACCTAACTTCTTTTAGAATCGCTATGAAGATGGATCTATTGAGGTCTTCCGGTATTTCACCGCTGTCATTCACCTGTTATTCCGTTTGCATTATTAATCCCAAAATATTCTAAGGCAGCCAATATATCTATTACAATCATATTCGCGCCAATCATATTTTGCTTGTTTGCATATATTTCTATCTGCATAATATATTACATTCTCTTCCAAATAGCAACCGAATATTTTCTTTAGCAAATAACAAAAACCATCTTACTTAAACACTCTCAACGGTAGCAGCGGAAAATGCTCTAACAAGTAATTGTGGTCGTGGCAGTAAAATATAAGGGGACGTTGTTCAGTCGGTGGGACTGATAACTTGGTTAAAGTTTGTGATTATGAAAAAGGAAAAGTAAATTCAGATTTTAGACGAAATTATCTTATTCTGCGGGAAATCTTGAGTTTCAACACCAGTGGACTTCCAGTCAAGCAGTGGCTCAAGACATGTGTCAACTTTGTGCAAATAATAAGTCTTGGCCTAGAATGGCAATGTTTTTAGAGGCAAAAGTCGAGTTCAGATGTTATTCCAATTGAGAATTTATAAAGAGGGCTGAAGACACCAGTAATTATGAGGGAGCCTTCCTGGCTTTCAGAAGAACCTGAAGACCTTAGTAAAAGAGGAATGAACGAAAATGCCTATAGAATTGTCGGTGTCTGTCGATGAAGTATAAGAACGCGTTATAGGCTGTGATACATAATAAAAGGTTTTGAATTGAAGCTTAAAATGTGAATAGTAATAATTTGCGTCATGTCTTTATCAAAATGTAATTCTTCAACGAAAGTGTTTCTCTCCCCTCCTATATATATATATATATATATATATGTGTGTGTGTGTGTGTGTGTGTATGTGTGTGTGTGTGTGTGTGTGTGTGCAGCATTCTAATGTTCAGTCGAGTGGCCGGGAGCAACGAGGTCAGACGTACGGACGCTCCACTCAGTGATTACGCCATCGACGAACATCGCGGTGTCAAAAGCTACGGAAATTCATTGCCGGATGTTAGCGCAGTATTGATCATGCGCCATGTATCAATTAAAGGCGTATGAGTGGCTTTAATGCGAGAAGGACAAGTTAAACGGACGAAAGCCGACCTGGTCGCCCATCAGCATCGCGCACAGAAGATCGTTGTGTTTGTTTAACGACATATCAATTCCTCAGGGTCATTAAATACCGCAATTTAATTTTCTTGGGAGGTTGGAAGTACTAAAATATGATACCTGTTATTTTGCATTCACAATTGAATACATGGTAGATGATACACAGAATTTGTGTGGACATAATTAGTAACAACAGTGGTATATGAGTTTTATGTTGCAGTTTTGTTAACTTTATATTTTGAAATACAGTTTGAGTTCTGAAATAATTTATAGGATATTATATGGCTTGAAGCGTTCTTTCATTTTGATTGTTTGATAGTATTTTAAATAGAGTCCGGTGAGTTCAATACAGTTTATTTGTATGTGCGTATTGTTGGTCCTTTTTCATATAAAAATTTATTGCTAGTATTTTAACTATAAAAATGTATTTTTATACTTTCATAATGTTTTACATTTTTTGGTGGGGGGATTCACTATTTGCTCATAGCTGGGACCATAACAAGTCCTACCACTCCGGGTCTGAATGGACCTGGTAACAACAGAAATTGAGAGGTGGTTCCATACTTCCTAAAACCTCAAATCTCCCGAGCAGATGCCTTGTTTATCGTCATACCCAGGGCTAGTACCGTAAAGTTTGTACGATTGCTTACTAAAGACTTTAAACACTTTCTTTCGAAAATTTTTCGTTAAACTCTAGTAATTTTACATGTTTTCTAGGCCCTTTCTCCCTCTCTTTATTTCTCTCTCCTCTCTTTCTCTTTTCTCTCTCTCTCTCTCTCTCTGCACACACATATATATATATATATATATATATATATATATATATATATATATATATATATACAATTAAAAGAAAGAACAGTAAGATATATCATCCGGTGTTCTTATTGATATTTTTATTTTTACAAAATAGTGCTCAATGTAAATTTACAGAGCATTAATATTATAAATTAACAGATTTAAAATATGTTTTTTTCGCTACACGGTAATAACCATGTTTCAAAAATGGAAGGTAAAAACTTCGAATTTAATTTAGCAAAATTCGCTTGAGGATGAAATGGAATTAATGTTTTTAATTTAATTACAAAATTAAATTCGAAGCTTTTAGCTTCCATTTTTGAAACATGGTTATTACTGTGTAGAGAAAAAACCATATTTTAAATCAGTTAATTTATAATATATATATATATATATATATATATATATACGAAGAAATATAGTCTTAAGGTGTGCTATATTTATGGGATAAAGTGCTCAATATCAAAGATAGAGCGTGTGTAAATATAAAAGTGAAAATAGAAGTCATCACTTAGAGAGGACAATCTGTTTCATGCTAGACGCAATCGTCAGGCCTGACGATTGCGTCAGGCATTAAACAGACTGTCGACTCTAAGTGCTGACTTCTATGTTCACTTATATATATATATATATATATATATATATGTGTGTGTGTGTGTGTGTGTGCGTGTGTGTGTGTGTGTGTGTGTGTGTTTCGTTAAAGACGACAGACAAGGTGCTACGATTGAGCTTTTTATCTAATTTTTCTTGTGTTCGAACAAGTGTTTTCTTTTTTGGAAACATTTAACAATGGTTTCCCTAACCACCTTATAGACCACCAAATTAGACTGTTTCTCCCCAAAGTAAATAACAACGATAGTGGACACGCAGTCAAAAATAACATAAATATTTTCTACAAAAAATAATGCACATCAACTACCAACAAGATGAATCTACCTTGAAATATCATAAAGAAAAACACTACCCCAACTGACCCGAACAAAAAATCAAATTAATTATCTACTACAAAAAAATTTAAAGCAGCTAACCTTATCCTCAAAAATAACAACACACTAGCAAAATCAAAATGACAACGAACGAACATTTTCTATGAGTTCAAATGCCCCTTAAGGAACTGTGTTCCTGATCAAACCGAATTCATAAATAATTACATCGGTCACACGACTACATGCCTATCCAGACGCCTTACGTTATACCTATCCGACCACAGCTCTATTAGAATACATTTAAACACACATAAAAACTTACCAGACTCCATCCGAAACATACTAGTAGAAAATACAAACATAATAACTTCATCCACATGTAAAAAAAGGATTAAAAAACAATGGAAGCCTTAATAATAAAAAAGGAAAAGCCAACACTTGATAATATTAACTAGGAACACGGACCCAATGTGCTAACTTTGTTCGGAAAATAAAGCATCCCTATAACTCTAAAAACATACACACAACCCGTACACCCAATTAAAAAACAAAAACAAAATAATCCTTGATAATGGCTAAAAGTACAGTCGAAAGCGCCCAGAATTATAGAAAATTTAAACGGCTTCTATACACTCTGTGTCCAAAAAAGAAAAAACTTGTTCGAACATAAGAAAAATTTAATAAAAACTTTAATCGTAGTACCTTGTCTGTCGTCTTTAATGAAACATGTATAAATGAAGGATTTGTGCCTAATACAACAATATATATATATATATATATATATATATATATATATATATATATATATATATATATCGTGTTTGTGAGTGTGCGTGTGTAACACTTCTCTATGTGTTCCTAAAAAGTGTGTAATTAACAAATCTCTATTCCCAGCGATAGACTCGACAAAATCAAAATGCGCTAATGTCTAAGCCATAAATATTGCTCTAAAAGAGGCGCTCATAAATTGCGATTGGCACTGTAAATAAATTTAAAGAAAACAAAACCTAAAAATGAACAAGATTAAATGAGTTTCGGGCGAATGATTAACATTTCTAAATTTCATTAATGTTCTTTATTCCAACCTCTGTTCCCGATAATGAAAGATTCCTGAAGCATTTAATCGGGTGGATCGCCGAGTGTATGGCGTAGGTAAGTAGGAAATAACGGATAATCCTTATTACATCTACCCGTATTAGATATATAATTATAAACACGTGATGTAAGTTAAATGAGGTAAGAAACGATGTATCAAATAATTTGAAAATTACGTATTTAAGATTGATTTGTTTTTATGGCTTATCAACCTCTTGTGGGTTTTTTAAAGCCAAAAAATATTTACTTCTGACCTTTTAAGAATTTTTGACATAATAATGATGTACTAAGGCCTACCAATTTTGACATTATAATGATGTACTGATACAAGTCCTACTAAATAACCAATAGCTATGAGATTCACACCTTTCCTAAGGGATTTTGCGCGTAACTGAATCTGACGAACACGATATATGTGCTGGTGTCTGCGCAGTCGATTCCTAGGAACTGAGCGGTTTGACTCTCATACGTCGAATACGACTATATATATATATATATATATATATATATATATATATATATATATATATATATGCAAGATAAATATTCTATGTCTATTGTAGAACCCAATCTGTCCTGCTGGGGGGAGAAGAAGAGGATTCATACCTTTCCCAAGGGTATTAGCACATAAGTAAATGTAATGGATTCGACTATAATTTGAACACCAC
Source organism: Acanthosepion pharaonis (assembly GCA_903632075.3). Taxonomy (NCBI): domain Eukaryota; kingdom Metazoa; phylum Mollusca; class Cephalopoda; order Sepiida; family Sepiidae; genus Acanthosepion; species Acanthosepion pharaonis. The sequence goes on from CAHIKZ030000107.1 coordinate 1,087,533, forward strand.
CCTCCGATTCTTTAATCTGAGCCGCTATCCTCCTTATATATATATATATATATATATATATATATATATATATATATATATATATATATATATATATATATATATATTAGCCAATATGAACCTATATTATGGAAATTTGAATTTGTGCATATATATATATATATATATATATATATATATAACTCTTCAAATGTCGAAAGTATAATTAATTCTAATTTCTATATTCCTCCCCTCTATAACCTCTTTACACTATATCTATAATTTATAAACTTTCCCCTACTTTAATATCTCCACAACTCTCTTTCCATTAATCTCTTGCATCTTTTTATTTATATATTTTAATGTCATTTTTAAACCCCTTTTTATTCCTCTTTTAATTTTACATTAATATTTGATTTTTCATATAACCCCAAATTAATGTCATAAGGTTAATATTCTGGTTTGATTTTATAAAACTTCTTCCCTTTAAGACGCTCCCCTGACCCTTGTCTCGTGCCTTTCGTCTGACTGAAACATTGAAATGAATAATTTCTGTATTAGTTTTTCGCCTTTTTTTGTTTTTTAGCTTTCACAGTTAAATTTCTATTTTTGACACGAACTCAGTCCACACAGGGGTTGATAAGACAGACAACCGATATCTTTGTCTACCGAAATAGGCTATTCCCCATATGAGGTGATTTTGGATTTCATTATTTATTAATTATTTGCTCAGTAGTAATAAATACATTGAGTTCTTTTTGGATCAGTTTTAATATTTAAATTTTAATATTTTATATTACTATGATCTACTTGGATTATATATCAACGGATTTGATACCTTTACTATATATATATATATATATATATATATATATATTATTTTAAGATATTAAATTATGTAAAAAAAATCGCAACATAATGCTTTTATGCTTCAACACTACAAATGTGTCTTCATTATTACTCCTGTGGATTTTACAAGAAAATAACATCTATTTAGTAGCCAAAATGACATTAATCTTGAAGGTTTAATATGAAAGGCCCGGAAGTCTGATATGGGTAGTTTTAACTTTTCAAGCAAACCAGAAAGCGCTCCAGTTTATACAAAAACACAAAACAGAATCTTTTATTTTGAACTAAAAAGAAAAAAGAGAAAAACAAATTTTGAAAAGAGGACCCACCCAGAACTGTCGAAAGCAAAACTTAAATTATATTGACATAAGACCCAGAATTTGGCTGGCAGATGGTATCCGAAGATAATACTTGATGGATTTGTCCACCCTGGCTCAGAGCCATGTGCAAAATAATAATGAAAAACCCCAAAGCGAGGTTTTATTGCGGATACATAATTCATTACTATTTCTTGATAATTAATTCTCGTTCACAATGTAAGAAGATATTCCGTGGAAAATGCTGATGGGAGGATATTATTACGGGTGTGTCATCTAATATAAATAACGATGATGCTGGAAAATAAAAAAAATGTCCCCCCCGTAAAGTTCAGTTGGCTGAAGATGGATTATCAGATAAAGTAATGTTTTTACCGCCCAGGTGGTTGTCGCGAGATGAATGCAGACTAGTCAAATTGGAGAGTAACAAACTAGAACTGGACACTGAGTTGACCAAGCCAAATTTGGAAAAGTGTGAGAAAGTATTGCTTGTTAATTACGAGTCATTAATCATTTATCCTAAGCTGAAACAAACCTAAAACCATTCGATTTTTACTTCTTGGTCAGTTGTGGCTGAGAACTCTAACCAACGCACGAATAACCGCTTTTGTTTGATTATCCTTTCGAGACAAATTTATGATCGAAAGGACACAAGAATAGATTTTACAACGTAAGAATTTCCTGATTGCAGAACAATCAAGTTTTAGAAGACTGAAGACCAACTTCAGTTGTTGATCTGACACGACAGTCTGTTGATCTGTTACAAACCCAACGAAGCAGTTAAGTTTTTACAATGTTAGAACAGCCCGTGTTTCTGTCGAAAGCGGGGAAAGTTTATGATCGAAATTTGCAAGCCTAAGTGAATAAAGTCATCGTTTTTCTTATAATAAACACGTATTTTCCGCCAATACTGTATTTTATTTCCTTTTTCGTCCGGCTTGACGGACTTTTCAACCAACTTTGACTTAAGACCATCTCAGACCTAAAAATAAACTCAATGGTTAGCGGAGAAAATACAGTGATATGAACAGGAATGGTCATAATGAATGTCAGATAGATAGATAGATAGATAGATAGATAGATAGATAGATAGATAGATAGATAGATAGATAGATATGAATAGACTGAGATAGATAGATAGATAGATAGATAGATAGATTGGGACAGATGAGATAGATAGATAGATAGATAGATAGATAGATAGAGATAGATTGGGACAGACTGAGATAGATAGATAGATAGATAGATAGATAGATAGATAGATAGATAGATAGATGAGATAGATAGATGAATAGAGATGAGATAGATAGATAGATAGATAGATAGATAGATAGATAGATAGATAGATAGATAGATATGAAGAGATTGATAGAATCGATAGATAGATAAATATATAGATAGATATGAATTGAGACTTGATAAATATATAGATAGATAGATATAAAAAAAGACTGAGATAGAAATGAATTTCAATCCATCTGTCTCTCTTTCTCTTTTCTCTCTCTCTCTCTCTATATATATATATATATATATATATATATATATATATATATATATATATATATATATATATATAATTGTTTGTGTATGTATGAACAAACGGAGATAGATAGATAGATAGATAGATAGATAGATAGATAGATAGATAGATAGATAGATAGATAAGAAGAGACTAAGATGAATTCGTCTGGTATATGTATGTATGTGCACAAGTATACCTAAAAAGCCTTTCTAATGTATATATGCATGTATACACACACACTCATACTCACACACATACACAAACACACACACACATACAAGCGTATATATATATATATATATATATATATATATATATATATATATATATATGCGTGAACATACAGAGTGCGAGGGGTAAATTGTCGCGCTTGAAGCTCCAGTACTAACATTTCACAGTGTTTGGGTGTCAATCTGAAGACTCGGTAAGAGTTGGACGAGTCTAATAGTGATTACAAAAGTACGGCAGCACGGAAAACTCACTCTGTTCGTTCTGATAAGAAAAGAACTTCCGATTTGTTAGTGAAGGTCCCAGACTCAACATGATGGCCTACATTAAGTGCCTTGAGGAGGTAGTGCTGTCCTGGGTCAAGAGGGTGGCTGCTGGAAGACTCTACGTCTGACAACAGGACTCTGCACCATGCCACACAAGCAGGAAAACCCAGTCATGGTTGTCAGACAATTTCTGTGACCACATCACCCCTTACATCTGGCCACTTAACACCCTAGACTGCAACCCCCTTGATTATTATGTGTGGAGCGTAGTTGTGCAGGAAACCAACAAAACTCCTTGTAACACCAAAGATGAATTGAAGGCAAGGATTATGGCAACATTCACCAACTTAAACAAGGAAACCATTCAGAAGAGTTGCAGGAGATTCCTAAGTCGTCTGGAAGCCGTGGTTGAAGCCAGTAGCAATTTCATTGAATAAATTCATTCTTTAGTATTTCAAGATATGTTTGAGTAATTTTGGTAAATATATCTGTTAAAATGAGATGTCAGTGTTATTTTCATTTTTGCGTAATTTAGGCGACAATTTATCCATCGTGATCTGTATGTATGCACAAGTATACAGAAAAAGGGTTCTAATGTATGTATATGCCCGAGTAAGTGTATATGTATGCACACAGACACACAGACACAGGCACACAGACACACAGACACACACACACACACACACATACATATATATATATATATATATATATATATATATATATAAACACTCTCTCGTTTCGGTAGACTGATTTAATATCCAACAACACCAAACGGCTCTAATATAGATAAAGCAAACAAACAGATCAACAGTTGGACAGATATTCTATTGAGTCTGGACATTGGAGGGGATAAGTAATCTAATTTAATTTGATTCATGGTCACCACTCATCCTCAGAGATCCCAATGCATTTTCCCTCACATACAGTTTTGTCTTTCTTTTATTCTAACCTGGGGAAGCCAAAGAGAGCTCTAAGTGAAACGCATCGTTATTAAATTTCCACTTTGTCTTATCATCTTCACTTTTGTTTCGGATCCCATGAGACATCCTAGAAACAAACATGTATATGTTTATAAATCTAGACGATTTAGACCGTTGACAGTGTCATGAATTTCTAACGCTAGTTTTTGTACAATATCAAAGAAATAGGTGTCTGTGAAATTCTTTAAGTACAATTTGTAGTGAAATTATACTTTTGTTTATTTTTCTTAATTTGTTGATATTGCAGTATGTGCAATCATGAGTCGGAAACAGTGTACAAAATTGTCTAGAAAAACATTTTGTACATAAGAACAAAGAACTCGGGGCTTGAAAACTGATTAACTGGAGGAAAGTATGGAGGATGTTGTTATGCAAACAACATGGGAATTTGCAGAAAAAGTTCGAGATGAATAGAGCATTGGAACAGAAAATAATTTATTCTGAGCAAGAAAGCCGACTAGTATATATTTTTTAAATTTTCTGATGAAATTAAAAAGAATTAAAATATTTCTAACTTAAGCTAGTCTCAACACCACTGAATCTGTTGGTGAGTATGTTTTACGTCAAACACGTTTCTTTTTCATTTCTATAATATTTGGAGATCCTAAAAATATTCTTGCTGTAGATCATAATATGGAGCTAAAAAAAAAACAATATCAGATATACATAAATGATTTACCGTCATGAACTTACATTAATGAACTTATACACAGATGAATTCATGTTGCATTTATTACGGAAGCACTTATGGCCGTTTCTAAGGCATGTATGTCAATAAATAAGAACTTCTAATAAATTCCTTATGTTGAAAATAGTCTCATGTTGTTTATAAACATTTGTTTAAAAAAAAGAGGAGAAAATCAAACCGAGCTGTAGTGGTTTTCCAAACGTAGCTTATATGTAGCAGAAAGACGAAAGTAGGAGGCACCTAGTGAGGATCGAACTGACTACTCAGTCATAATTGTTCTAGCGAGATAAGCTTGCTAACCACTACACGGCCCCGAGTTGCCCAACTTGAGCTGCAGATAAACATAAGTAGAATACTACACAGACACACATCTCTCATGCTCTCTCCCTTTCTGTCTACACACACACACACACACACGCACACACACACACACATATATATATATATGTGTGTGTGTGTGTGTGGTGTACTTGAGCAGTAATATTTCATTCAGGTACGTTTGAGTAAAGCCCAATGAAAGTTCTTTGTTTATAATGCATTTACTTAGACCTTTCGAAAAGCAACAAAAATACACAATGCCGATAGACACAACCCTATCAATCCACAAGAATTTTTTTCATTATAACTTATAAAAGCCTAAAGCGTTCCTAAGATATTGGATAATTTATGTTCAAATGCACACCGAAACCAGAAAAACGTCTCGAAAAAAGAAAAAAAAAAAAAGAAAAAATGTAAATATAAAAATCTTCAACCAAATTTGATATCCTTGTGTAGGGTGGAGGCAGGGCTATGTGAGTATTGATGAAAACCTATCGGCCAAACCAAGAAACCCTTTCAAAATAATTGTGATATATGGATATTTGAACTTTTCAACACACACGCGCGCATACAAGCATATATATATATATATATATATATATATATATATATATATATATATATATATATATATATATGAAGAAATATAGTTTAAGGCGTGCGATATTTACGGGATGAAGTGCTGAATATCAGAGATAGAGAGCGTATGTAAATATAAAATAAAAGTGAACATTGAAGTCAACACTCAGTGGCGACAGAATGTTTCATGCTAGACGCAATTGCTGAGTGTTGACTTCAATGTTCACTTTTGTATATATATATATATATATATAGAGAGAGAGAGAGAGAGGCGCGCGCTTGTATGTGTAAAAATGTTATATCAACAGAATATTACAACAAATGTGGTTAAATTGCCAATTATCTATCGTGGACTCTTGCTTTTGATTTTGATTGATTGATTGATTCGTTTTTTACGGTTTATCAACCATTTGCAGGTTATTTAAAACCATAAAATATTTTTAGATTGTAATTTTTTTTCAACCATTTCTGTGTCTTTCAATTTATTTGATGACCAAGTGGACATGGAATCTGATTCAGGATTTACTAATTATGATTAGGAATAAGAAAATTATATTTTATAAGTAGAATTGCAAATTTAATGAAATAGTTGTTCTCGGAAAATAGGCGAAATAATTTATTAAAACGAAAATCTAAATTAAAACACACGCACATAAACACACTTGAGTGTATGCGTGGGGAGTGGCTTTTGTAGTACTTAAAATTTCATATATATATATATCATATATATATATATATATATATATATATATATATATATATATATATATATATATATATATATCCTTGAAGAAATCAGAATCCGGATGGCATGTGAAAATAGAACAAAACATCAATTTCATATAGGCCGTCATTTTTATGTCATGACTAAAAGTAACCTTCAGTATTCATTATAAAAATTTTAAAAATGTATGAATTCCATTTATTCGGTTCATTTTCGCCTCAGCCATCGGGCGCCGAACGAGAATCGAACTCAAAAACACGCGCTCAGATACAATCAGTCAGTTATGTGCCATGCGTGATAAACGGAAATTTTTTTTCCCGCAGTAGGTCGCCATTTCTTTCTGCGGTAGACCAGTTGCCATCCAAGACTATAGAACTCTATCTGTTCTGCTACTTACCCATAGCTGAGGGGGGGGAGAAGAAAAGGATTCATACTTTTCCCAAGAGTATTAGCACGTAATGGAATGTAATGGATTACGTGCTAATACCCTTGTGAAAGCTATGAATCCTCTTCTTCTCCCCCAAGCTATGGGTAAATAGCAAGACAGACTGGGCTCACTTACACATTTTATATTTCCCTGACCCAAAGCCACGAGGCTTTTTAAATAAATATTAAAGTTCCATACCATCTGCCCCAAACATTACCTCTCTTTCAGGGTGGTGATGAGGTCATTACAGGGGACCGGAGACGTCCATAAAAGAGAAAGCTGACTAGGGTGTAGGGTTCAATTTTAGACTTGTTACTGAAATCCTACTGTAAACTCGAATGAGTGAGTTCATGAATACTCGCACATGCATACACACACGTGTGTGTGTGTGTAAGTGTGTTTGTGTGTGCGTGTGTATTTGAAAGGGTCGTGAAAAGGTTCATTGCTTGACGAAGAAATACTACCCAAAATATTTTTGTTTGTTTTGATTTTGAAATGATAGTTCAGGCGATCTGAAACGTTTTCAGTACCTTACACACAGAGACGGGCCGGGGCGCTCACACACACACACACACACACACACACACACACACACATACACATATGACCTCATACACAGAGATGTGCGTACATTTTCTATGTGTAGTTTCATGTGGAAGGTGGAAGAAACCTAAATTAAAGTGTGTAGAATGTCTGGGTTACATTCGATTTCCACGTGAATAAAATCTTGAAAACCAGTGTTTGTGAAACTGATAGATAGATAGATAGATAGATAGATAGATAGATAGATAGATAGATAGATAGATAGATAGATAAAATGTTGATGTCGCACCCCACCTAGTTAGGGTAGTGATTTCGATCCTCAGTAAGGACTCCACTAATATGGTATTGTAGCAGACTCATCTAAATATAGCAGAATATATATATATATATGTGTGTGTGTGTGTGTGTAAAATGTTTGTCAGACAATCGCAAATAGCGTGAAACCTAGGGTCACAAACTCACATCGATCCAACTAAATATATATGTGTGTGTGTGTGTGTGTGTGTGTGTGTGTGTGTGTGTGTGTGTGTAAAATGTTTGTCAGACAATCGCAAATAGCGTGAAACCTAGGGTCACAAACTCACATCGATTCAACTTAATATATGTGTGTGTGTGTGCGTGTGCGCGCGCGCGCGGAGTGTTTTATGTATATTGGTGTGTCTGGAGCCAATATATGAAAAGGGTTGAAATATTTTTAAAAAAAAGCAGGATGAATAACAAAGAGAAAATAGTTGTTTCCTACCTTTTGGCAAGTGACTTACCCGAAATTTTATCACAAATGCGTATAAGTCCAGCATCCTGGGCGAACAGATAACTCGGCTTAGCAGTGTGGTTGTCCTTATCCGGGAAATGATCCACTCTATAAATCTTTACGGTTTCGTTGGGGTTGACCAGCACAACTTTGTAAGCTTTATTGTCGTTCTTCCCTAGCAGCACGGTCTCGCTGAAACGATAGTACGCCCAAGTTTCGGTACACATTGGAATTATCATAAAGAGCGAGCCGAGACCTCCAAGGAACATTGCACAAAGCGATACCAGTATGAGGGGGTTAGCCATGGTCGTTATCCATAACACTACATCAGACAAGAAAAAAAAATGCTTCTTGCCGGCTATCGCCCAACGGACGACGTTGATGCGCCGTGCACCGTAGCCGCGTTTGATAAGGTAGGCCGGGATTAACAGAAAGATGGGGTGTGGGAGAGTTGTTTTGATTAATCAAACTAAAAAAAAAAAAGCAAACAAGCAAGCAAACAAAAAACTGGGAAGGAGAAGAGGAAGTGATAATAAAACTGAATTTGAGGCTGATAGAAATATACTAAAAACAAAATCTACTCTATAAACAAACCCCTCTCAGTGACTAACGTAAACGAGAGCTTGTTGGGCAGGCGTGTTTGTGAGATGCGTGAAGTATTGAAAAGTGGATTGATAAGGTGTGAAGGCGGGGGTAGGGGGGGTGTTGTTGTTTTCATTGAGCTTATAGCAGGAGAAACGCATCTGTCAGTCAAGAGAGAGGATTGTTTTGTAAAGCTCGATGAGTGCGTGTGTGTCTCTGTGTGTTTGCGTGCGCGCGCGTGTGTGTGTGTGTGCGCACGCGCGTTTGCGTGCGTGTGTGTATGTGGTGCGCGCACACACGAGAGTTTAGGTAAGACGAAGAAACAGTCAACGCCGGGATAAAGAAAGAGGGAGAGAGAGTGAGAGAGAGAGAGAGAGAGAGATGGAGAAAGACGGAAGCAAGAGAAATAGAAAGAGAAAGGAGAGAGAGAGAGAAAGAAGCAAGAGAAATAAAAAGAGAAAGAGAAGGAGAGAGAGAGAGAGAAAGAAGCAAGAGAAATAAAAAGAGAAAGAGGGAGAGGAAGAAGCAAGAAAAAGAAAGTGAGGGAGAGATAAAGAAGCAAGAGAAAGAGAAAGAGAAGGGAGAGAGTGAGAAAGAAGCAAGAGAAATAGAAAGAGAAAGAGAAGGGAGAGAGTGAGAAAGAAGCAAGAGAAATAAAAAGGGAAAGAGGGAGAGGAAGAAGCAAGAAAAAGAAAGAGAGGGAGAGAGAAAGAAGCAAGAGAAATAAAAGAGAAAGAGAAGGAGAGAGAGAAAGAAGCAAGAGAAATAAAAAGAGAAAGAGGGAGAGGAAGAAGCAAGAAAAAGAAAGTGAGGGAGAGAGAAAGAAGCAAGAGAAAGAGAAAGAGAAGGGAGAGAGTGAGAAAGAAGCAAGAGAAATAGAAAGAGAAAGAGAAGGGAGAGAGTGAGAAAGAAGCAAGAGAAATAAAAAGGGAAAGAGAGGGAGAGGAAGAAGCAAGAAAAAGAAAGAGAGGGAGAGAGAAAGAAGCAAGAGAAATAAAAGAGAAAGAGAGGGAGAGAAAGAAGCAAGAAAAAGAAAGAGAGGGAGAGAGAAAGAAGCAAGAGAAATAAAAAGAGTAAATCGAAACAGAAAAGCGAGAGAGAAGAAAGATTTCAAAAACAAGAGACTAAAAGAAAGGTGAATGAAAAAAGAGAGAAGAAGAGAGACGTGCTAGATAATATCAATGCGAGAAATCAATATATTAAGAGACTGACAAGACTTGAGAGGGAGAGATAAAACCGAAAGAGAAAGGGGGAGAAAAAGAAAAACGGAGCGACAGTAATGGGAAAAGTTACACAGAGAGAGAGACGGAGATAATTATCAGGAGAAACTGGTTTGATGGAGAGAATCTGAAATCAGAGGAAAAAAGAGAGACAAAGAAACAGATATGTAATGATCAAGAGAGAGAGTTGGGTGGAGAGTGACCAAGAGGTACTAGGTATTAGAAGAGAGAAAGAGAGAGAGATGTAGAGAGAGGTTCGGTCAGGAAAGATAGGTGAAAATAAGACCGAAAAATTAACGGGAGTAACCAGAAAGACAAGCGAGACTGATAAGCTGAAAGATAAAAAAGGGAATGAAAATTTAGGAAGAGAGAGAGAGAGAGAAAGAGAAATAGTTAGCTAAAGAGAATGGTTGAAAGATGTGGATATAATGCAAAATGAACAGATGGAGAGCGAGAAAGAGTATGAAAAAAAAAGTAAAAGACATAGGTAAACAACTAGAATATGAAAAGAAAACGAGAGACAGACAAACGGAGAGTGAGAGACAAGAACTACTTCTCCCAATGATGGCGTATTGTTCTTACAATAATGTCCGCTAGGCTGTGTGCAAAATACATCCGTCCTTTTTCTCAGACGTGCAAATGTATGGCGGGAAAGAAAAAATTTAAGGGAAAACAAATGCGTGATAGAAAACAGCACGAATAAAGGGGGAAATAGAAAAAAAAACAACTGGCAAAGAGACGGGAAAGAGAAGAAATATATAAACGTTATATACCAAAATGGCATGCGTAGAGATTCAGGGAAACAGGTTGTGAATGGGCAGTTTATTAAGGATGAATGAATTCAAGGCAGGTGTCCGGACGTCACTGGCACGTTAGGCAGATATTTGAGTTGCTTTTACTCTAGTCGACATCAACATCCTATCAATAATTTTTACATCTCTTGGCTTGTAGTCATGTGACAGCAATCCTCCCATTCATTACTCTCCTTACTAGACTATTAGGAATTAACGAGTTTATGCATATCATAAACAAATAACAAACTTAAGTTTACTCTATTTTATAAGTACATTTTTTTTTACAAAAATGCCATGCCACTTGGAGATGTAGGCGATTATAGTTCTCCATAAATTGTCTTTCTTTATTATCTATAAATTTCCATGACTTCATAAGAAAGATAGCGAAATTATTTACCCCTTGCTTGTCCACAGTATGGAATTCTGAGATTTAATTTTCACTTAGTCTGATTACCACCTAAGGTTAGAGAACCCGGTCTACCTATTTAATTCTATCTATAGTACCGTATAAATCTATAATCTATCTATAATCTATTCGTCTGTATAAATATGTATATCCATCTAAATATGATCAGTCTGAATAAATTTACCCATCTATATAATCTATTCATTTAAATCTATCCACCAATAAATCCATTTATAATCTCTCGGTAACTATATTATTGCGGCAACAATATTTATACGGTAACTATATTTATGCGGTGACTATATAAGTATTCGAAACCTAGAAATTTCTGCATTCTCATAGTTTTCAGATAAGTGATTCTCTACCTGTGACACGATATCGATTGGTCTGGGCACGTATGTAGTCAAGTAAACTGGTTGCCAACCAAGGCTAAAGAATTCCGTCTACGCTACTGTCCATCTATAATCTATATATAATCTGTTCATCTCTGTCATTCATTCTCTCTATCTCTTTCTCCTATCTCCCTCACACTATCTCTCGCTTTCTCTCTCACTATATATATATGTGTGTGTGTGTGTCTGTGTGTGTCTGTGTGTGTGTGTGAATATAAATATAAAAGTGAACATTGAAATCAACACTCAGAGGCGATAGTTTTATTTTGTCGACTGCACAGTATAATAAAGGTTAGTTCGGCACTATGAGAAAAAGATAGCACCATGGATCAATTCACTCGCCAAATATTTGGAAACAGCATGCTGTACTGTTTGGCTTTCACACCGGAAGTGCCAGTACGTATATTTCAGAGTGTTTGGGTGACAATCTGAGGAGAGTGCAGAGGATTCAGAAAGAGTTGGATGATATATCCAGTCAACATCATGGTGTTTGGAGGAATCAAGAGGGTTGCAGTCAGGGGAGTCAGGTACCAGATGTAAGGTGTGATGTGGTCGCAGAAATTGTCTGACAGCCATGACTGGGTTCTCCTGCTTGTGTAACATGGTGCAGAGTCCTGTTGCCAGACATAGTGTCTTCCATCAGCCACCTTCTTGACCCAGGGCAGCACTACCTCCTCAAGGCGCTTGATGTAGGTCTCCGTGTTGAGTCTTAAGCTCTTTGGGAAGATGAATGGAGGCATAACGTCGCTATCATTAGTGGTCACTCCAAACACCTTCGTAATCACCATTTCCGATTCCTCTTCACTGTCCTCAGATTGACATCCAAATCACTGGATGAAACGGTGAATTCCTCCAAAAAGCTGGATTGTGGCCGAACTGTCCAAGACACGCCAATGGCTCAAACACTTCCGGTAGGCACATTTTCTCTATTAAGATTCTCGAATGCACAAGCCCGTAGATACAATACAAACTGTTAAAAAAAAAAAGAAACTGGGCATCTACTCAAATACGAATATCCAATGAAATATAACGCAATAAAATTCATTTATCCCTTTTATATTAATTATGTAATGTTTTGATATTGTATATAAATACTTATTACAAAATAAAATCCTTGCATTTGCCTTGAGTCGGCTAAGATAACAACACATATTGAAATAGTAAATATATTTTGAGAGACAACAAAATGAGCCACAAACCACATGACATGTTTAGGATTGCGCAAAGGACATTTGAAGAAAGAAACTAAATTGTTATTAATAGCAGTCGGAATAGTTCACGAAGCGCCAGTTACACAACAAATGCAGAGATAGAGAGTAAATCATATAAAAGGCGAATGCATCGTTATCTCTGACAGAACAAAGATAGACATCAGTGGTTGGGAATTGTGAATCACTGGGAATTGTGCAAACGATGGAGGTATGAAGATGCAAACCAATGTTATATAGATTCTGTTTTAGAGAATGAAATGATAAAATTATTGGCCTATAATTTAGGTTTTCATTCAGATTCTACGAAATCAAGACAGAAAACTAAGCCCAATCCACAATAATAAGGCCAAGAAATTCTTTTTCGAAAATGGAATCTGTTGTCCCAAAAAACCTCAAACTAAATTTCGGAAGAGAAGTAAAAGATGAAAATATGATGTACATTAGGAAAACTGAAACAAATTAAATCCGTTGTTACAGAAGCAGTTGGAATAAGAATTCTGAGAAATCACTATTTAAATAGAAATATTATTAAATTTACCCAGGATACTGTGAAGAGTGAGAAAATATGCTGTCCTTTGATCTCTAGTAAAGAAGCATGATAATACTAATTAGAAAACTGAATAAATACCAATAACAATAGCGTCAAAGATTTTTTTTTTAAATATCATGTCTCTTCAGGGCGTAGGCGATCACGGTTCTCCACAGCTTCCTTTACTTTATTATCTGTGAACTACCACGACTTCTTGAAAGTTATAGAATATGATATTGGTTTCTGGTAAGAGGTTTATTTTCAGGTCACCTTTCGTGACTTGAAAAGTCAAACGATCATTTGTTCTTTTTATTGACAGGTTGTACCAAGACTTTTCGGTACAATTTTCGGGAGTAGTCATGCTTTTTGTAATGGCTGTCATTCCAAATTACAATCCAATATCTGCAAAAATGTTTCCATTTTTTTTTTTTTTTTTTTTTTTTTGGTAAATCATCGCAATGATCACTTGCTAGGCTGCTGCCAATCGTTCAAAAATGGCATAGTTTAAATCATCTATTTAAATTGTTCGGGCTGTTGTCCTCCCTTTTATTGCCATATTCTCGACTTTTCGGCCGTTGTACGCTCCGGCCTTCTTCAGGTGATTGGAATTTCGAAATGAACCCTTTATTTCGTCCACCTGGGTTCTAGTTCCACGTGCCTTGCCTCAGTTATCTTCCTTTTAACCCAACTCTTCATGATTTTATCCACCCCTGCAGTAGGTTCTTCTTTTATTCTTTATTTTAAATAAGATTCTTCTTCTTCAGGACGTTGGCGATCATAGCTCTCCAAAATATCCTGTCTTTTGTAAGTCTTAGTAATTGTTTTCTTTTTGTTATCTCTCCTAAACTCTGTTCTATCAACCATTTACACAAGCTCATTAGATAGGTTATGAGATACTTTCCTCTTTCACTCTTGCTATCAATATGTCTCGGGAGTGTCACACTTCCGAAGTACTCTTTCTTCATTCTATGACCTAGAGATTTCAATTAAGCGTCCTCTTTCTTTCCATGGTCAATCCATGATATTCTCAGCATCCTTCTGTAGAGCCACATTTCTATTACTTCAAGTTCTTCATCTGTGATGAGTTTATCCAGCAGTAAATGCAGCATTTACTGCCATATAGAAGAAATGATATTACATAACAGTTCAGTACTCTTTTCTTTGTTTCTAATGGAATATTTCTATTTCTTAAAATTTTGTTTAGCTTTTAGAAAGCATCTTTTGTTGTACCAATCGGATTTTATTGTCACACTTTCCACCCTCCGTTAAAACACTTCCCAGATATTTAAAGTGTTGCAATATTTGATTTTGGTATCTCCAATTTGTAATTTGAAGTTTGGGTTATTCCTTTTGCTAACAACCATGCATTCTGGCTTCTTACACTTGATGTTTAGTCCTTTCTTCTCGCTTTCCTTCTGTGGGAATTACTGTAGTTTTATTCATGTGCTTGCTATGAGCACTCTGTCATCAGCATATCTTATATTGTTAAGATTGTGACCGCCAAGAATGAATGCTGGTAGGACTTCTAATTCTCTCAGAATCACCTCACTGTATTGGTTAAATAATTCCGGTGAGAAGACACATCTTTGTGTTATACCCCTTTCTATTTTTACGCAGGCGGTTTTCTCCCAACATATGTTCTCGATTATTCTAATATCCTTTCCAAATATGTCATGGTTAACGAGCAGTTCCAACAGCATCCTTTTGCATTTGTGTTGCTCTTTCTGATATCATTTGGAGTATAAATATTGCCTTCATTGTTCCAGTGACGTGTCCAGTTTCCGATCTAATTCTCCTGCGCGCATATTCAACAGAAGTCAGGTGATAAGTTTCGTTATATGGCTCATTAGGCTGATTGTCCGATGGAGTTCACATTCGTTTGCACCTGGCTTTTTATGCATTACTATGAAGCATTTTATTCTAATAAACCATCACATTCGTGCTTGCATTGAATACTGTTGCCATATATGGTCTGGTGCCCCCACTGTTCATCTCGAGGTCCTTAACAAAATACAGAGACGAATGTGATAGGTCTTGATCTGGCATCTCGTCTACAGTCGCTTTCTCACAGACGTGCTGTGGTTTCCCCCTGTCTTTCTAAAAATATTTTCATGGTAACAGCTCTGACGAGCTGCTTTCAGTGGAACCCCATTTGTGTGAATTTAAGCGTGCTACTAGGTTGGCATTTAGGTCCCACCCTGTCACTGTTGAAACAGTTAAATGTAACCGCCTCTTTTACTCCAACAGCTTCTTCTCTTGCACTTCCCGCCGGTGGAACTCCCTTCCTCCTACTTGCTTCCCTGATAGCTATAATCATTGAATATTCAAACATAATGCCAATCGACATCTGATGCCTTGATCCTGACTCCTGTCTTTCTCTATATCCTTTTCTTAAACATGCTTCTTTACTCTTACTTTCATTCACTGGAACCCCTTGAGTGCTAGTGGCACTCCCGCTTTGCTTAGGGTGAAATGCTTTTTTAAAAAGTGTCAGTCAACTTCATTCAGTAACCATCTACCCAGACTGGCTCTTGGTATTTTCCGAGATCTATTTTCATGGCACCTGCTCTGAAGAGCTATTTTCGTTGGTGCCTCAACTGCTTGAATTTAAGCGTGTTATTAGGTTGGCATCTTGGTCCTACCCTTTTACTGTCGAAACAATTAAATGTAACCATTTCTTCTATTCAAACAGCGTCTTTTCTCGCACTTCCCGACAGTGGAACTCCCTTCCTCTTACTTGCTTCCCTGATAACTATAATCTTCAAAAATTTAAATTTAATGTCAATCGACATCTTCTGATGATCCTGATCCCTGACCTTCTCTATACCCTTGCACCCCCGCCTTGCTTGGGGTGAAATGCTATATATATATATATATATATATATATATATATATATATATATATATATATATTTGGTTGGATTGATGTGAGTTTGTGACCCTGGGTTTCACGCTTTTGCGATCGTCAGACAAACTGATTAATTTTTTTAAATTTTGGGTTTATGTAGATTGCGTGTATTAGTGTTATTATGGGAGTGGGGAATCGTCGTCGTGATGTCACCGTGCTGCTAACTTTTCAAATATATATATATATATATATATATATATATATATATATATATAGTAAGTTTAATTCTTTTGCAATATTAAATATATTTAAAGAGAAAAAATGGAGAAATGACTGCTGATTGCAGTTTACTGGACTTGATCCAGCCGCACCAAGCAATTGATATGAGCAATGATCCAAATGATCAAGTATCATTGTTAGCCATCATTGAGTCGGTTACTTCTTTATACAACCCTCAACTTTTACGCATCATCAAAGATCATAAAATATTGAGCAATGCCTGTACATGAAAGTTTTATAAATAAAACGGTACACTGAGTCAAACCGACTCTCCGCTCATCTCCTTCTTCATATTTTTATTTCCAATATTAAACATCTCTTTTGCTTCATTTTCGTTGATTTACAAAATACGCAAACAAGTAACGAATTCTTTATTCAGTTAATGGCCTGTACGACCTCAAAATTCCATTGCACGGATATCTTTGTTGCGAGAGACAAAAAGTTATCTCCCTTTGACTAACCCTTTAAAAAAAGCTAAAAATAGATATATAGAAAATCACGTGTATAAAATAAAATGACGAGAACTGTACGAGAGATCGTTAGGCGCGAAAGTGAAAACATCCTCTTTAGTTGTTGGCAGTCAAACTAGAAAGTCGTACGTATCCAGGCTCATGACAATCAACGTAAAATATGTACCAAACATTACATTTTATTTCAGATATCTAGTCCTTTGCATGAACATTTTGTATGAACATTCATATATATATATATATATATATATATATATATATATATATATATATATTCAAAGTGATTTTATATGAATTCTTTTGTAGTTTATTTAAACTTTTTTATGTTTATATTGTATAGATATTCGCTTTGTAAATGAAACTAATAGCATATATTCACGCACAACATCTTTTCCTATATTTTCTCTTTGGAAATATGCCATATAATATTATGAAGATCTGAAGAGGAAATTTTAAATATTGCCACTGCAATGCTTATACAATTCAATTTATATACTGATTATTTTAAAATTCTATAGATAAAAAGATTTTTAAATATAATTTTTCTTTTTTTTTTTTTAATTTAGCATCTCATAAAATATTTTTTATGAGTCAAGAGTATATCTGATAATTTTAAAGATTCTCATTTTTAATTAAAAAAACAACTTTTACACTTTTCGTTATTTTAAATTAAGAGCTTCTCTTTCACTGTCTTTTTTAGGGTTAGGATAAAGTTTATGGTAAAGATTTACATCAAGTTTAGAGTTAGGATGACCTAAATAATAAATCTAATTCAGTGTTGATTTCTATAAAATCTGAGTGTGTTGATTTCTACGAAAACTGACAGCCAATGTTGATTTCTATGAAAGCTGCCAGTTAGTGTTGATTTCTAAGAAATCTGATATTCAGTGTTGATTTCTATGAAATTTGAAAGACGGTGTTGATTTCTATGAAATCTGTCACTCAGTGTTGATTTCTATGAAAGCTGACAGTCAATGTTGATTTTTATGAAATCTGGCATTCAGTGTTGATTTCTATAAAACCTGACATTCAGTGTTGATTTCTATGAAATCTGACAGTGTTGATTTGTATGAAACCTTACATTCAGTGTTGATTTCTATGAAACTTGACATTCAGTGTGGATTTCTATGAAATCTGACAGTGTTGATTTCTATTAAATCTGACAGTGTTGATTTCTATGAAATCTGGCAGTGTTGATTTCTATGAAATCTGACATTCAGTGTTGATTTCTATGAAATCTGATATTCCGTGTTGATTTCTATGAAATCTGACATTCAGTATTGATTTCTATGAAATCTGGCAGTGTTGATTTCTATGAAATCTGACATTCAGTGTTGATTTCTATGAAATCTGGCAGTGTTGATTTCCATGAAATCTGACAGTGTTGATTTCTATGAAATCTGGCATTCAGTGTTGATTTCTATGAAATCTGACAGTGTTGATTTCTATGAAACCTAACATTCAGTGTTGATTTCTATGAAACCTGACATTCGGTGTTGATTTCTATGAAACCTGACATTCCGTGTTGATTTCTATGAAATCTGACATTCAGTGTTGATTTCTATGAAATCTGACAGTATTGATTTCTATGAAATCTGACAGTGTTGATTTCTATGAAATCTGACAGTGTTGATTTCTATGAAATCTGACATTCAGTGTTGATTTCTATGAAATTTGACATTCAGTGTTGATTTCTATGAAATCTGACAGTATTGATTTCTATGAAATCTGACAGTGTTGATTTCTATGAAATCTGACATTCAGTGTTGATTTCTGTGAAATCTGACAGTATTGATTTCTATGAA
Source organism: Acanthosepion pharaonis (assembly GCA_903632075.3). NCBI lineage: Eukaryota > Metazoa > Mollusca > Cephalopoda > Sepiida > Sepiidae > Acanthosepion > Acanthosepion pharaonis. Next base: position 1,106,243 of record CAHIKZ030000107.1, read on the forward strand.
ACCTGACATTCAGTGTTGATTTCTATGAAATCTGACAGTGTTCATTTGTATGAAACCTGACATTCCGTGTTGATTTCTATGAAATCTGATTCAGTGTTGATTTCTATGAAATCTGGCAGTGTTGATTTCTATGAAATCTGGCATTCAGTGTTGATTTCTATGAAATCTGACATTCAGTGTTGATTTCCATGAAAACCTGACATTCAGTGTTGATTTCTATGAAATCATTGGTTGATTTTCATGTGTATTGATTTCTATGAAATCTGACAGTGTTGATTTCTATGAAACCTAACATTCAGTGTTGATTTCTGTGAAACCTGACATTCGGTGTTGATTTCTATGAAACCTGACATTCAGTGTTGATTTCTATGAAACCTGACATTCAGTGTTGATTTCTATGAAATCTGACAGTGTTGATTTCTATGAAACCTGACAGTGTTCATTTCTATGAAACCTGACATTCAGTGTTGATTTCTATGAAATTTGACATTGAAATCTGGCAGTGTTGATTTCTATGAAATCTGACATTCAGTGTTGATTTCTATGAAATCTGACATTCAGTGTTGATTTCTATGAAATCTGACATTCAGTGTTGATTTCTATGAAATCTGACAGTGTTGATTTCTATGAAATCCATTGACATTCATGAAATCTGGCAGTGTTTCATGAAATCTGACAGTGTTCATTTGTATGAAACCTGACATTCAGTGTTGATTTCTATGAAATCTGACAGTGTTGATTTCTATGAAATCTGGCAGTGTTGATTTCTATGAAATCTGACATTCAGTGTTGATTTCTATGAAATCTGACATTCAGTGTTGATTTCGATGAAATCTGACATTCAGTGTTGATTTCGATGAAATCTGACAGTCATAATGAGTTTGCTTATTTTAAGTACTTATTTAGCTTCATTTAATTTTTTTAATCTATTTAAATTTTATTTCATTTCGTTTTCTTTCTTTTTTTTTTTTTTTTTTTTTTGCCTACAACCCCATCACGGCTAAAAAGATTAAACAACTAACCTAAAGCTACTAGATTTTATTTCAAATATCATATTTTAGAACCGAAGAAAGAACACAAGAAAAATAGATAAATTAAAATCAGGTTCACCAACTTCACCAACTTCTCATAAGCTCCCAATGAATAATAACGTATGATCTGATAATCAACATGAAACGTGAAACTGACAGTCACCATTCAATGTTGATTCGTATAGCCACATTGTTTATGCCTACAAACGTATCCTTTTCTATTGTAAGTAGCATTCCTCTATAAATAGACACGTTAACATACAAAAACTATCCTGATTTCAACTACAACAAAAATTAGGCCTTTTTCTTCATGCGACAAGAGCATAACTTCATTTTCTTCAGCCCAGTCGTCAAGAAAATACCACGGCTTACTGAAGGGAAGGGAAATCCCCCTTTTCTTGTCAGTAAGAAACACAAGATTTACCAGCAACTGTAGACGATCGACTACCTAACTGGCACCAACTCCTTTGCTAGTTTACAAATGTATGTAACCAACCTTAACCCACAGCCATCCCAAAGTGAAGATATCTATGAGAGATAGGGTCCAAATTATATGGCTGTACGTTCTTGGAGAATAGAGGGGCTTACACACACGCACACACACACACACACACATATATCGCACTTTAACATCCCAAATGTTCCTCACACATATTTATATATCATCTATTGCGTTTATATATGTAATACGTGTCTGACCAATGAGAAAGAATAAAAAATAATAACATTCCAGTACATTCTTTCTTTGCTTTTTCATTTCTATTTTCGATCTTTGACGAAGCCTAAATAAAGGTGAATTATGTTAGATTGAGATTCGTTTTCTACTTTATTCTTTATTTCATTTTTTATATTTATATATATATATATATATATATATATATATATATATATATATATATTGTTATGGTCCGGTTCCTTGTACCACGGTGATAGTCCAATAAAGAAGAACTCGAAGGCGGATATGGAATAACACAGATATATTACAAACAGGAATATATGCAGAGAGGTAGAAAAGTGTTAGTACGAACAATCAGGTTTAATAGTAATTGTCTGAAACGCGACTTTGCTTCGGGCTGCCTCTGACTCGACTGACTGACTCGCTCGCTCTGACTGACAGATAAACTCCTGACGGACTTCCCTCCAGACTTTAGACGGAACAGTATTTAGTCACCCCTCACGAGGGCATCATGTGGCACAAGGCTGGTTTAACGTGGGATCTCCGAGCCCGTGGGATCTCCGAGCCCGTGGGATCTCCGAGCCCGTGGGCTCGGCTAAAAATATGCCCTTTGAACCCGTATAAATGGGTTCAGGGTTGGTTTACCTCCCGAAAGAGGACTCCGCATTTCGGCGTAGCCTCGTTCGGGTTCCTCTCCGCCCGAAGGCAGAGAGTTTAATCGATCAGCCGGTCGCCCGACTTCGGACTGAACTCTCTGCTTCCTCTTGAGGCGCAGTATTTATTACGCATGGAATAGTCCATTATGTTATTATGGGTAAGGTCCCATAACATATATATATATATATATATATATATATATATATATATATATATATATATATATATATATATATATATATATATATATAATCCTGTTTCGCTGTATCACAGCTTATCAGTGTGGCTAGACATCCGATTTCTTCAAGCCGGGATCGAAACACGACCGATTTGGCATCAGTCAGAGTTTTGCCATCCTAAGCTATCGGCTCACGACAGAGAAAGGGAATCTTTTAATGTATTATATACGTGATGTATATAAAAGCCAAATCAGCAGCCAGAGCGCTCAGTTCATAATTGAAGAGCGATGCGTTATAAGCAAAAGCAGCCACTATACGCTCGCAATTCCATATAAATTATCGCGTGGAGGATTGGTTTGAACGTTCGCTTTCCGACCATGAAACTCAACGTGGTCGAGTTCTCAGGGAGGCTACTCCACCGTGCTTTGTAAAGTACCTGAAAACTATACCAATGGTTAACCTAAGCGTTGTTAGTGAAATTCCGTCCGAAATCCGTCAATGCTAGCACGGTCACGTGTTTGATCGTACAAAAATGCTCTCTCCCAGAAATTGTAACTAAGATCTGCTCGGCATAGTTGTTTTTATTATTTCGCTCTAAGTAAGGCAATAAAGCCACTAAGACTCAAGGGTTACTCAGTGTGTAAGAATATGATAAAAGAAAAAATTATTATGGTAAGAAAACAAGGAATTAAGAAGACAGTAGCTAACGATTGACACTGTATTTAAATTTTTGAAGATTGAAGTTGGCTAGGAAGCAAGAGGCCAGGAGAGAGTTTCACAAGCGACATTTACGAGGGAAGAAACTAACTTACGGTTGCATCTCTACCATTTCAACTGTAAAATGATGAGAAATTGTTACCAAACTAGCAATGCGCTTAAATTCCTTACATCTAAGTATCATAAAGGAAAGTAATATTTATTTTGAATAATACAAAAATGTGAACACAAAACCAAAAGGAGGGATAGCGGAAGGCTGGACTTACTTTAAGCTTAGCTAGACACGATTACTGACCCATACATACCACAGTACTACAATCACTATAATACCTCAAGTCTCTATGTAGTCCTAACTAGTTCCCATATCTACAATTCGTCAGTGGACGTTGGGAATAAAAATAACTACATTTAAAAAAGAACTCACAATGATCTTCGCAAAGATCGAAAGTACTTGGGTTAGAAAAAATTATGGCACTTTCCTTGGTGGATTTCATCTTAAAATCAAGAAGCTGATTAGAGAAGTGGAAAGGATCAGTATAAAAATAGACACAATATGTCCATATTATTCAATTAAACTTGTTTGAATGAAGATATGCTGCTTAAATATACACAAATCGGTTGTCTAGTCATACTGATGAGCTGTGAAACAGCAAAACACTCTGTATGTGGATGACTATACACAGGTAAGCAAATAAATAATTACCAAATTTTGCCAAGAAGTGTAGACATAATAGTGCTCTATGTGGTTGGATAGAGCTAAGAAATATATATTAATAAACGTTTGGTGTGCGACTTAAGTTTCGTTAGTTACCCAACTCGCCGGGCACAAGATATAGCTTGTTTAATTTTAAAATATAGAGACGTTCATGGGAAGTTCATAGTTCAAAATTAAAATAGTACAAAAGTAATACTGGGATTTAAGTGCATAAAATGGGGTGCATTCATTAGGGAAAAAAAGAAAGAATTGAAGCACGTTTAAAATTTAAAATTTGAACGGTAGACGCAGCTCCGAACGTGACGGTTGAATGGTTAAAGGAAGTTAATCGGTGTATGGCCTAAAATGAAGGCGAAAAGAAAATTAAATTCAAACGAAAAGTAAATATCCAGGATTACAATATTTTAAGAGAAACATCTTTCTATGCATACAACTAGACATAAGATCATTCCGCTTAGTAGATTAAAATTATTAATAATTTTAGGATGAATTTTTTTTCTAGTAAACACAGACTGCATCGAACCCCACCCACCCGGCTTGAAAATGGGTTGATTTTATCGACGAATTCCCAATTTACTGCGAGTGTGTAGCTATCTGTTTTGATACCCCAGTAAAACTTTGAGAATGCTGTAGCATTTGCGTATTTTTTTTGATGTTAAGAGTCTTTATTTGATGATAAAAAAAAAAGTGTTTTTTTTTCCACTTATTTGCAGCCTAACCTCTATAGCGATGGGAGCGTTCGACTCTACGGAAGCTTGCGAATTAGTCGGCATACTACTACTATGGAGGCTCAAGTATACTTTCGATAGTGAGAGCACTGGCCTGTACAGAGACGACGGGGTTATACTTTCAATCACCAATCCACAGCAAACTAACCTGCTCAGGAAACAACTAATCAAATTCTTTAAGGATAACGGACATAATATCACCACTATCACCAACGCCAAAGTGATCAACTTTCTAGATACTACTTTCGATCTATGCAGAGGAGTGTACATGCCTCATAATAAGGAACTTTATAACCATATATATATATATATATATATATATATATATATATATATATATATATATATATATATATATATATCTCAGTAAGAAAACTAGCCACCCACAAGGTATCCTTAATAACCTTCGCAAATCTGTGCAACATAGATTCTCTACTAACTCCAGTAATAAATACATCATTGATAAATTCAAAACCAAATATGTTGATGCACTAAATAAAAGTAAGCACAACATTATACTAGAGTACGTCTCAAATAATTAGAACGAATAAACGTAGGAATAGAAAAGGTAACATAATTTGATTCAACTCACTTTTTACCAGTAAAATCAGGACCAACATCGGTAGTATTTTTCTTAAATTAGTACACAAACACTTTAACATTAACCCTTTTCTCCAAAAAAATCTTCAACAAAAACGACATTAAGGTTTGTTACAGCTGCATTAGAAACCTTCACCAATATACAGTCCAGTTTAATAGTGTAAACCTAAACAAATACTTAAGCAATACTAATTATTTATTAAACGGTATATTTATTTGTTTCCGTTTCCCGGCCTGACTATTCAAGAAATGTTATTGAAAAAAATAACCACCCTCCGGCAGGATTCGAAACTGCGTCATCCTTGGTAGGAGAAACCATCGTTAGATCCGTTGTGTTTATACCTACTCAGCAAAGAAGAACTTTTGTGCATATTTTTCTTTAATAAAATTTCTCGAATATTTAGGCGATTAACGGTAAATGAGAATAAATAAATACGTTGTTTAATAAATAAACGGGGCGTCTACTCAAATATGAATATCCATTAAAATAACGTTTAAAGTGATAAAAATATGTCACATTAACAAATAATAATCTATTATTTTTTTTTATATATATATATATATATATATATATATATATATATATATATATATATATAAACAAAAGGAAAGAACAGTAAGATATATAATCCGGTGTTCTTATAGATATTTTTATTTTTACAAAATAGTGCTCGATGTAAATTTACAGAGCATTAATATTATAAATTAATTGATTTAAAATATGTTTTTTTCGCTACACTGTTCTAACCATGTTTCAAAAATGGAAGCTAAAAGCCCCGAATTTAATTTTGTAATTAAATTAAAGACATTAGTTCCATTTCACCCTCAAACGATGAAATGGAACTAATGTCTTTAATTTAATTACAAAATTAAATTCGGGGCTTTTAGCTTCCATTTTTGAAACATGGTTAGAACTGTGTAGCGAAAAAAACCATATTTTAAATCAATCAATTTATAATACATATATATATATATATTGTTATATGTTATTTATATAGACACAAATATTTAAGTAAATGCTCTGTTTTTAATAAACGGTATTAACAACATTGACCGACCTGAACGTCCGATATATGTTCATAGAAAATATGTGTCCTCCGACAGGAATTGAACATGTATCCTCCACGGAACCGTCATATAGCCATATATATAAATCATGTATAACAATAAAATATATTCAAATAATTGTCGGAATTTGTCCATTTCCTAGTGGATGAGTATATATATATATATATATATATATATATATATATATATATATATATATATATATATATATATATATATATATATATATATATATATATATATATGCGGGCAATTTTTTATTCATTAGCCAATGATTGTATCGTCCATGAAATTCGGAGTTGTGATGCCGGTGAAGAAAAATGCATATTTATTATAAATATTATTTAGCTGTGATAATATTTCGAGCACTGTTTTATTACTCAGCACAGCATGGAACAAGGCCAAATGGTAATGAAAATGAACGATAAGAATTAGTATTGTGCCAATTTTGGAGTGAAATTATCTGTCTGCCTTGAAAACCAGCATTTAAAATACTTTTGTTCATATGAACTTGGAAATAGACCATTGGTATTTCATTGGTACTTTCATCTGCAAATCCAGTCATATATTGTTCCCTTTGTGCTAATAGTGAATTCGTTCGAACATGTTTTGTGCGGTCAATAAAGTTTTATTTATCAACAATGAAACATAGAACGATTTTTTAAGTTAATTCCCATTGCTAATTATTAGTTTTTTGTCCAAGTGTTGGCAAGTCATAGATTATCCATAATAGAATAACGCCAATTTGTCAATACTGTTTTGGCGACATTGTCATTTCGGAAGACTTGATTATTTAGAAAGTTGTACAGAAACCGGAAAAGTTGGTAATCGCACCACTAGAACTTTAGGAATCATTCAAAAGTTGTAAGTTCGATCAATCCCTTTTCAAAATGCCTGATCAACACAGTGAACTGAATATGAGCGAGAAACTGATTATCGTGCAAGCCGACAGCTCAGCGTTTCTTTCCATGAATTGAAACTTTTCCAAAATGTTTTATTCTGGGAACTAGAATATTCTATAACAATCATTCCCAACGTGGGGCATGGTAATACTTTGGTGTGGCATGCATAGTATGTGCACCCTTCGGCTTACTATACCAACAGAATAAGGGGGCAATTCGAGAATGAGTTATTAACAGTGAATTGTTTTCTAGTGAGCTCAGATTCCATTTTACATTATTATTTCAAGATTAAAATGATCAAAGTATATTACAGAATAAACTTTCATTCAAATATTTTAGTTTTCAGTTCTTTATTATATGTTTTGAAACTGTATATATTTAACTGTCTTTTTGTTTTTTGTTTTTTTCATTTTTGTCTTTCATAGACACTCTGGTTATTGGAGGCATATTTAAAGGTCATGTTAATGGCCTTTTAAGCTTTCTTTCACAGTGAATTGCAGTCAAATTTTGAATATGTAAGAGTTAAATGTTATAGGAAGGCACCAGAATTTTAGAAATACCAAAGAAGGGCGTGGCCCAAAATCGGTTGGGAACCATTGTTCTATAACATTCAGGAATTTTAAATTTCAGTTGCCTTTACCTGACAATCTGCAAATAATGAATAATAGTGGCAAATACACCTACTGTGTTTTTACGGCGGTAGTTTTTTTATTATTATTATTATTATTAACTCTGCACAGTTTACGATCCAAAGACCAATGAAAATCAATAACAGAACAATTAAAAGTCTCCTGCGTTTAATAATTTTCGGGGATTAGGCTTGGGATTATTTTCAGCATCTGGAACAAATTTGAAGCAGTCATCAGTGGCGGCGATGGTCGTATAATTACCAGTTGGAAGTGACACAAAACAGATAAACAAATAAACCTGGTCGTTTTTAGATAAACAGGGTTTACAAGTTACGTATGATTGTTATTGATTGAGTTGTCTGCCTTCAAATATTTTCTTATTCCAACTGTTGAGGGGATTTGCTTGGGAAAGCGTCTGCGCAGTTGGTTAGCCAATAGGATTCTCAATCGGGGCAGCGAAGGAGGTGGGCGGGGCCACGCTTAATAACTGATGATAACTGCGTCAAATCGTATCCACCACCACCACCACCACTACTAGCATTGCCATCATTATCATGATTAACAACACTGTTACAACTGGCATTTCTAGAGACATCAACAAGAAACAAATGTGGAGGGATGATTAACAGAAGAAAAAGACAATGAAAATATTAAAAAGAGAAAAACAATAAAAGTAAAAATAACTGGCATCCGGTTTGTTGTTTTTGTTAATTTGCTCATCAATTTCCAAACTGGAAAAATTGTAGCACGTTTATATATATATATATATATATATGTGTGTGTGTGTGTGTGTGTGTGTGTGATTAATGCAAATATAAAATCTTTCACTTAAGTGAGTGATGTTATATTCCGCACTCTGACTCCACAATTTCGTAGATGAACCTTTTTTGTAATTGTTCGCACCACTCGTCAGGAGGTATGACCAATTAGATAGATAGATAGATAGATAGATAGATAGATAGATAGATAGATAGATAGATAGATAGATATAATTGAAAGAAATATATATATATACATATATATTTAAGAAATATATATATATATATACATATTAAAAATTTATATACACATATATTAAAAAATATACATATTTACATATATATATTTAAAAAAAATATATATATATATATATATATATATATATATATATATATATATATATATATATATATATTAAAATATAGATATACCTACATTTGGTGTACGACATAAGTTTTGTTGGTTACCCAACTTGTCGGGCCCAAGATATAGCTTATTGTTTATTTAAAACTATACAGATGTTTATGGGAAGATCGTTGATTCATAGTTCAACATTAAAATAGTACAAAAATATTACAAAAGTAATACTGGAGTTTAAGTGCAGAAAATAGGGTTCTGGTATGTGTCATTAGGGAAAAAAAGGAAAAAGAAGGAATTAAATTCTCACATATTATTTTTGTTATCAGAGCTCATATTGCAATTTTTCTTGTTATTATTGCTTTTCTCCGTATTACTGGTTCCCATTCCTATTTGTTTGTATGTTTGGCAGATTTTCCTATTTGTTTGTATGTTTAGGAGATTTTCGTGGCTTAGAATTCTTAGGAATTTATTTACGATTATAACGGCAAGATTAACAGCTTCTTGCTGATGCCTTCTCGTAAAGTATTTATGGGGAAGTGGTTTGGCCAAGATTTCCCTGTTCTCTTATCTATTAAGCATCGTGACATGTCAGTGACAATATTCTTTGCCAAGATATGACGATGGAAAAGGAAAATGTTTTAGAATCACTATTTTGTTGTTAAGTGACTATTATACTTATTGTGTTTTTCCAAATGTAACTTAGATGTGGCATAAGGCCGATAGTGTGGAGCACCGAGTGATGATTGAATTTACTACTCAGTCGTAATTGTTTTAGCGAAGCAAGTTTGCTAAACCTTAAACCACGTCAGAGTGTCCTAAAATGATTTTCTAAGTGTAACTTCGATGTGGTACAAAGCCGAAAGTTCGGAGCATCCAGTGAGGATCGAACCCATTGCTCAATCTTAATTGTTCTAGCGAGACAAGGTTGATAATCATTACACCATGTCGATCTTTTTGTTTGGAGCACCCAGTGAGAATCGAACGCAGTACTTAGTCGTAATTGGTCTAGTGAGACAAGCTTGTTAACCATTACACCACGTCGAAGTGTCGCTATTACACGCATGCACACATATGCTTGGGTACCTAAGTTTTACACCGACTGGTAAGCTCTTCTGTCCTACGCCGTGTTTCGATTCCCGTTTACGCTGATGCGATCAAAATTGGAGATATCCTGGCGTACGTATAGCAAGAAAACTGGATATCGCACTTAGATAAAACTATCAAATATGGCCATCTAGAAATATCGCTTTGGTGAAAAAGGCATGGTATTTCTTGGTTCTGATAAAACAAAAAAGCTTCACTTGGCACTCTCTGGAGGTAGATAAGTGAAATTTATATCTTTTTTCACGACAGACTAACGTACCAGATCTTTCCGATAACTCTGATCGAATACGACTCTCTCTTTTTCTGACTGTGACCGCAGTATCTATATAAGCCCATGAACGGAATTTTCTATCTTCCAGCTGATTGTCACTTGATGCCGAAAGTTTTTATTTACACATTTTCTTGCTTCCCATTTATGGACAGCGGGTGGTTACTCTGAAACTCTTACATCTTGATTTCAAGAGTTGCTAATCAATGACTACTAGTCATAAAACCCAGTTTATTCCAGACTCAGCTAAGACTATTTACAGACTGGGGACATATTGTGTCGCGGGTAAAGAATCACTTAACGGAAACACTTGAGATTAAAAACTGTTCAGAATTTGGAAATTTCAGAATAGTAACATAGGTACCATATATAGAGCAGATTAGCCTGTTGCATTTGCTTTCGCACTTTGGGAAAAGAATGAACGCGTTTTTCTTCTCAAAGCTATTGCTTAAATGGCAGAGCAGACAGGACTCTAAACCTGGAGCGCAATCAGTGTAAGAGAAGGAAAATTCTGCTCTACAAACCATGGAGAAAGCATCAGGCCACTATTTTCCCAAGAATGCATAGCTATTCACAAATAATTAAAAATATGCACAGAGAGCCATGATCGCCGGTGTTCTGAAGGGACACGAAATTATAAGTAATATAGAGTAGACACTTAAGCCGATTTTGCCCACAAGTGATTAAGCAGCTCTTTTGAACATGTCCAGTGTCAATGTATTATTGTAGGGATATACGATTATACTCATTAAAGGGATTAAGCGTGGAAGAATGTCTATTTAACTACGTTCGAATCACTTGGGGTTGACACTCCTATCTACCTCCATCTAGATATCTCGATCACGGACGAGTTTGGGCTGGGAACTGAGATTTATGACTTTTCCGAATTAAACTGACAGGAGAGAAGGATTTCATGTACCACACAAGAGGAACCGTTTTCACAACTAACGGCAACTCGCCCGAACCAGTGATACCATAAAAGAACCGTATATGATATCCGTCGCTTTTCTCATTTTACCAAAATCTAGTAGTATGTATACCTATATTTTATCGATAAAGCAAAAGCGTTTGATAAAGTATGCTACAAATAGCTGTTAGAAATGCTAGATAACCTTAGAATATTTGGGAATGATACTGGAATAACCCATGACCTATGCTGGCAGTAAATCACCTTTACACGCATAAAGAAAATGAATTCAGTAAATATTAAAAAAAACTAGAAAGGTGGAGGTCCTACCAGAATTCATTAGTGGCAGCCATAGTTTTAACAATATAAAATATGCAGACACAAAAAGGAAACTACAGGGACTCCTACACAAGATCGTACAGGATAGCGAAAAGAAAGCATCAATTGCAGGAAAACAGGATGCGTGATTGTTAGCAAAAGGAATAGCCCAACATGCAAATTACAAACTGGAGATACCAAGTACAAAAATTTAAATATCTAGGAAGTGTTTTTAAAAGAGGGCAGCAAGTGTGATACTGAAATCCAAAGACACTTTGGGATAGAGAAAGATGCCTTTCAAAAGCTAAACAAAGTATTAAGAAACAAGAAAATGTCTTTAGAAACGAGTAAATTAGTACTGAACTGTTACGTAATATCGGTCCTCCTATATAGCAGTGAATGCTGGACAATTTCCTCAAAGATTCTATGAAACCCTAAAACGACAGATTATTTCACCTTTATAATGCACTTTGACATCGGGCTCAAGTTACCTAGAATTTCTTTCAGGAACATTTTGGAGAATTCGGATAAATGCTGTGGCTTCGCGTGACATGAGCCTAATCAAGTATTTATGGGACGTGGTGGTGAGGCATATATAAGAACTTTCACCTAAAAATATTGAGACAGTATGGTTCAACACTTCCCCAAAGGTCTTCCGACCATCTTCTGAATGGATTCCAAATTGAGTTGCAACACTTTACCGTCTACGATGGGGCAATATTATAAACTGATTCTATGATTTTCGGTGCATCAATGTAAAAGACGAATAGATGCTTAAATGTTATAATTTGACCTAATATCCAAATATCAGAATGGGTTTTAATCCCTTTTCGGTTGCGCCGAGAATATTAAAGCACCCATTCCTGTATATGCTACACCGCGATGGGAAAATGGAAAAAACTCATTACGAACGACAAATGTGATAGAATGTTTAGAACTAAAGGTGTCCTCGTCTTTGTTGTTTGCGCGTCCAAAAAGACATTAACTGATTCTCATAATCTGACGCCTGACTGGAATTATTTTGAAGATCTGTGAATTATTGTGTATCATGAAATAAGGAAAATACTGCGAAATATTTCTAAAAAATGAGATCAAATATCATTTTTGCAGACAATATAAACGGAATCCTAGAAGAGAAAATATCAGATCTGATAAATTCAAGATCCAAATCTTTGACATTTGCTGATGACTACAGCCAAATGATCAGGAAATATTCTTGATAGAATTAAATTGCTGAATAAATGCTTTTCTTTCGAGATTTTTGTTTATTGTATTCGCCAAAATTTCACCTTTCAGCCTCATATATTCAAGTCAATGTATTCGTCAGAATTTTACTTTCAGCCTGACGGCTTTAATCACTTCACTGTTTTTTTCTTTTATATTTAGGATCCATTTTTTATTCACTTTGTTTCCATACACACGGCAGCTCATTAAACTCTGTTATGATATTTACTGTTGATATTTGTCGTCTATATTTTCATAATGCCTTATGATTATTAAAATGGATTCGAGTAGAAGACTTTTTTTTTCAAATGATCAATATTGTACTCTTATCTCTTATATGTCTTTTCCTCGCCTGGCTTCATAAACATCTAGCGATCTTCAATCATTATCATAACACTGACACTAACACAATAGCAAAAAGATTTAAGAATTGCAAGTTCAGTACGTTATTAAGTGACTCACATGAACAAGTTTTTGGACATGAATCCAACCGGGTATTTGGGTCATTTTCAATTAGAAAGATTTAATTCGCCTTTTCATTGCAGTCCTGTCGGATATTCTGGATGAAAAGACAGAACTTCATGTAACATTTAAATTATGATAAACGGAAACATTTTACAAACGGCGAATGGAGGTTTCAGTAAATTTAGCTTAATTTGTTTAATAAAATATTCTTGAACTGTTTAGATTGTTAAAGTCTTTTGTTTTCAAATAGAAACGTCTTTTGTCATGCCTTAAGACGCATGCATGTATGTGTGTGTGTGTGCGCGCGCGCGCTATTCAGGAGGTAGTTCTCTCTTGTTTTATTGAGTCAGACATTTTGTTGAGGATCTTTCTTCTGTGCGTTCCCTCTCGCTCTCTTTCTTTACAGACTCTCTCTCTCTCTCTCTCTCTCTCTCTCTCTCTCTCTCTCTCTCTCTCTCTCTCTCTACGCATTCTCTCACTTTACGCATGCACTCTCTTTCTTTAATCGCTCACTCTCTATCTGTCCTTTTCCTTCCCACTCACATACACATATCCTGGGACAATGAGCAATGCTCAAATCGTCGATGTACTTACAGACCTCATTGTGAGTAAACACATGATTTGTATAAAGTACTCACCTGGGTTGGTCATTAAAGTCATGAAATCTTACAATTGTTTCCTCAGCAGGAAAGCTTATTGTAAACATTTCGGATCGTCTATCACTCAAAGTCAAACTAGAAGAATTCGCTTTTTCTCTACCACTCATATTTCGAAAAAAATATAATAATATTCAAAGAACAAAATCGTTGCTTCAGTTGATAATATGTCGATTTTACCGTTTTCCATTTATCAAAGCTGATAATAGATTTAGGAGCCATTTGTACAAAAAATCATATATGCTTTATTTTAAAACTCTGAAAGGTAAATATAAAAATTGAAAATATATTGTCATTTATTAAGCACCTGTTCAGGTTGATTATGAAGAAGGATTAAGACCCTCATACGACATTTCTCTCAGTGTATCAAAAACAGAGAAATTGTTTACTGACGAGAAATAGATGATTGAAATTATAATAAAAATAGAAAATCTTATCCTGTTTTCAAATATTTGTCTTTAAGTGCAAATAGACTTATTAATGAGAGGGCTGAAAATGTAGAAAATAAATTTGGTGGATGCACATTTGACATTGTAAGTTTTTCATTCAATTTGAGGAATCAACTCTTGGCAGTTCAAACATTCTCAGCCATTATACGAGAGATAATTTAGTCAGACTCCAAACGAAATTACTGACAAATTTATGTTTACAAAGTCTCTTAATTTCAACGCAAAAGCCTCAATGATTTTCTAATGCTTGGAGGATTATTTAAACAAATTTAATGACTCCATTTATCAATAGAATGTCGATAGAAATGTCGGGGAAAAGTCCTTTGTGAAATATCAAAGGCAGAAAACGGGAACGAAAACTTCAGAAAATTTGATCTAGAATAATTAAGATGAACAACATTTTGTAAAATAAACACGGGTTGTCCGTTACAAATAAATCAGTCATGAAATTCTTATACATCCAATGAATACAAAAATAATTTTTTATGACTGTGAATCTTGTGGCTTACTAGGTGGTTGAGGTAGTTAAGTATCTATGGTCGGTGCCTGTGATCAGCGTCTGTTCATCCTACAGGGCGGTCCTACGTATCTCCTGCGTAGACTGCATTACAAATGACTCAATGTGAGACAGCATCTAACAAAACACACACCCATTGGAAGAGCTCATAACAATATGACCCAAGAAGAGAAAGTCGAACTTGTCATATAAGCCAAATCTCTTTCCACTGTCATCCTGCAAGCCATCAACTTAGTCAACAGAGGTGGACAGGAAAAAAAACTGGGTTGACATTGTCAGTGGCTGGGCTAAAATCGTTCACAGATGTTGATATACAACTGAGACATATGGAGGAGATGGTTGGGTGATGATATATATATATATATATATATATATATATATATATATATATATATATTATAAACAGAGTATTTACTTAAATATTTGTATCTATAAAAAGAATATATAAACATAAAAATGTCTTATAATAATTGTCGGACTTTGTCCATTACATAATGTGTGACGTCATTTATTTACATTTGGATGCGCTTTGAGCAGATATGAATGTACGTGAGAGATTCATGGAAGAGTGAAGTTTAAAGACAGTAAATTCGACCTTGCTAACCGAACGCTCCTCTATGGCCAAATCGGTGAAAGGCACGTCAGGTTATATGAAAGTCCCGTATAGGATACAGGTTCAATTCCTGTCGGAGAACGAATATTTTCTCGGACATTTAAGCCGATAAATGTTGTTTAATACTGTTTATTATAAACAGAGCATTTTTAAATATTTGTATCTATAAAAGAATGTATAAACATAAAAATGTCTTAAAATAATTGTCGGACTATGTCCATTTCATTTTATATATATATATATATATATATATATATATATATATATATATATAACTACTCAACGCCTAGACATGAGAATTAAACAGCATATTCCACCAAGATCAGGAATCACACCTTATATTTGAATATGAGCACCTCTTAAATAACAAAGGATGTGCTGCTAATTTTAGTGCTGATTGGTTCACTGTTCTGTCCCGGTCGCACTCGTTATTTCATCTCAAGTTGCTGGAGGCACTTTATATCAGGTCCCGCAAGCCTTTCCTGTGTAAACAGCGTGAATGTTTGTTGGGGCTTGCTGTTATTTGTCTCTAGCTCCTTGTGTTCATTTTTTTTTTCCTTTTTTTTTCCTCCTTCTCCTTCTCATTACACATTTTCTGTTGTTTTAATTTAAGTTAAATCTCCCGTAGAGGCGTGAAGAGCGGAAGCGTAACGGGTTGCTTCGCTTTTATCATGTCTTGTAATATTAAGTTACACACTTTTATTTCTTTAATATATATATATATATATATATATATATAAAGACATGTTTTAACTAATAGTTTTTTCTTTTTTAAATTATTTAGACATTGCAATAACTTAGTTATCTCCCTTTACATTTGCACGCGTGTCTACATGATGAAATTTAAAATTCTACAGTACATAAACCATAGCATTTTTCATTTCACACATAAAAATTAAATTTTTCAGAACAGTTTATTATCTTAGAAAAAAATAGACCCCGATGACCATATTGTGCTAATGTCGAAAGTACTCGGAATAAAATGAATATGTATCAGCATGGTAATTTTCTTTCTTTCTTTAATAAGGATACTAAGAAACTTGTCCATAATTACGAGGGGATCCTATTAAAACTAAGTAGACAAACTTGTCTAAATAATTTAATAAGACATGTCTTAATGAAAACATGCTGCCAAAATTTACGCAATATAGATAGAGAGATACATAGATTACATGCGCGCGCACGCACACGCGCACACACATATAGGCATGTCTGATTAAATAAATTACAAATATGTCTGCTTATTTTTAGCATAATCCGTTCATATTCACAGATATTTTCCCGTGTATTACAATCAGGTGATGCAAGAAATGCATTGTAACAGTATATATATATATATATATATATATATATATATATATATATATATATATATATATATATATACTAATTTACTTAATAAATATACTCAACTGCTTTGTTTTTTAAGCTAAGCATTTCGTTTTAATCATTCATCAACAATAGTAAATATTTCCTTCTCGCACATTAAAAGATTGAAGACCTGCTTATAATTATAAAAATAAATTTAAAGTATGTTAAAACGATTAAATAACACTGGTAGTTGAATAGTGGGTGACGAAGATCAAAAATTAAGTAATCATTCCATCCACTTGGCAATCAGTTGTACTCTGATGGAATTATTAAGAAAAAACTAAATGTTTTCCCTTTACACCGTCGATGACTCAGTCAGAGTTACTTCCCTTGCTTTGTTTTCAATGGAATTTTATTTTCAAGAATTCTGTAATCACTTGTTTTCATTATCTGCTGTCTTTGTGATTGTAATTGACGTTTTAAGTAAACCAGACAATGGCAGCGATGACTGATGGCATTGAATTATCTGCCATTAACGTGTTAAAGCGAGCGATTTCACACGAAGAAGCAAAACAGTATAACGACGCTTTAGTTTGTTATCAAGAAGGGATTGATTTACTTCTCCAAGTTCTGAAAGGTAAAAACAAAAATTCCTTCTTTTTTTATTATTTTAGCTTCCATTTTCCGTGATTTTTAAAAAATACTTTCTCGGTTTTATCATAAGTTTTCTTTGACTCGCTATTTTATCTTATTTTATTTTTTTTTTCACAATCGATTTTAAAATGTCTAAAAAAAAAGTGAAACTGTTTCTTTCTGTATTACAGCGGGGTACATGATTAGGCGCCAAATCTTTTTATTATATTAATAGGTGAGGAAAGAATTATTATTATGAAAAATAAGGCATCAAAGTTTCGATTATGCCAGTTAATCACACTTTTTTTTTTTTTTTAAATCTGAAATGAAAAACCAAAGTCAAACATCCTAACAAACACTAAAAATCTCCTTTTTGGCCATAAAAGGTGTGTGCTTTTCTTTATTGTCACGCTCTTCTGATTCGGGATAAAATGTATAAAAAGTAAAAAATAGGTCGCTGTCTTCTTCTCAAAAGTACAAGTAAGATATCAATTCGGTGATCTGCATTATAATCGAAACTTATTTCTTATTTTTTATAAATAATTATTAATTACTTTCTCAACGATTTCCTAAAAAAAAAAATTAACTTTAAATTGCAACTGCACAATTTTATATAACAGGATGATAGAAAAAATTGCAGTCTTATTGTGTAATGTGTGGTTAATAAAATGTTCAAACTGAATCTGAGTTTTGCAAAAGTGGTATCCACTCATCATCAGGTTGTTTACATTAAGCCATGTTAGATTTACTGGTTGACTGCTTTTTGATAAAAAATATAATCTTTGTTTTTATAATATAAAATCATGGTGTATATATATATATATATATATATATATATATATATATATATATATATTATAAATTAATTGATTTTTGAAACATGGTTGGAACTGTGTAGCGAAAAAAAACCATATTTTAAATCAATTAATTTATAATATTAATGCTCTGTAAATTCACATTGAGCACTATTTTGTAAAAATAAAAATATCTATAAGAACACCGGATTTTATATCTTACTGTTCTTTCTTTTTATTTATATACATATATATATATAGATATATAGATATGTGTGTGTGTGTGTGTGTATATATATATAGAGAGAGAGAGGTGGGTAGATCAAATAATTAGATATGAGCAACCATATATGCGCTCGCTAGCATGCATACACAGGTAAGCAAATAAATATTTTCTAAATTCACTTTAAAGGTGTAAAACATAACAGTGCTCGATGTGGTTAGACAGAGCTAAGAAATATATATTAATAAATATACATATACCTACGTTTGGGTTGGGACTTAAGTTTCATTGTTTTACCAACTCATCAGGCATGGGATATAATTGTTACATCTCCTGCCTCATGAGACTGGAAATATGAATGGGCAGCATCAAAAACAAGTGGCAAACAAGTCCGTCTCCCTCCAAGAGCAGACCAGGACTTTACTCCCCGACCCCACAATCCCAAGCATGACTGTTAGTTATAATGCCTTACATCCTGTTTTGTTTTCACTGATCTCCAAAATCCCCCTCATCTACTCCTTTACTACCCCATTCCCCTTTAGTCAAAGTGGATGCTGCTAAGAAAACTGAACTTCAAAAAGAACCATTTGCTATCTATTAAACAGAAACACACGAGACCAAGCTAAAACCACATCAGCCCTTTTCTGTGTGGATGTCCATAGCCTCACACTGGTGACATTTTCCGAATTTTAGATAAAAGATTGTATATGAAAAATATTCCTGAGAAAGCAAAATGTTAAAGATGTATCCATTTCCCATGATTCATTAGTGTGACTTTTTTGTTGTTGTTGTTTTCTGTCAATTTCTGAAATCTAGAAATGCCACCCCAAATAACTCAATAAGAGAATATATTCTATTTTCAATTTTAGCAACCCATTCAGAGGTTAAAAAACATCATTTTCGTAAAAAAGCTGAGGAATACATGAAAAGAGCCGAAGAATTGAAAAAAGTTATCAAAACAGAAAAAGAAATAAATGAAGGTATGTAAACTTATTTTTCTCACTAAACACCATAATTCATTGTGGCAATAATATCATCATTTTATTTTATTAGATGAAGAATTGTTAGCCATTATTATTTGGGAACAGATTGCTTTTGCTGGCTACTTCTCTGAAATACAGCTTCATCCTCAGATGAACTGTCACCAGGTGAGCTAACATTAGTATTTTGGCCGCTGACAGTTGGGGAGTGATCCTCTAAAGTTGTTTCATCTTCGAAGGATTCAATATCGAGGGAGTCATCAATTCCTCCTAGTGGGGCTGATCTCAGATTTACTAACCATTCACTCTTTTCAGAATCGCTGTTCTGTGTAGACATCAGGACCGATCCCATGAAGGGATGCAAGTCCTTCAAGTGACAAGGAACTCCATCTACATGGACTGATTGTGGACTATTAATCTGAGTCGCATGATCTATTCTAGACTTAGTCATGCATCTCCCGACATCTCCCATTTCATATGCTTCTCAAGTATCCTGAGGTTCAGGAGGGTCATGGCCTTGACACTCCTTATGTATGGTACCTATGAAGCACATCAGCTGGTACCATAGTAGGCAAGTGATTATCTTTGGGCGTGATGTTATACCAGTAGACTGACTCCGGTATAGAGCACTGCTTTTTAGCCACAATGGTTTTGATGCTTTGGTGACTTCTTCCTACCATGTCATTCTTGGCAGGTGCATAGGCAAAATGTAAATGTACCCCCCAATTGCTTAAAAATGCTGTGTCATTATCAGTCAATATCTCGAGTGGTGGACCCTGTTCATAAAAAAAAATTGACTCCAACTAACAAACTACACTAGTAGAATCTTGTCAACGTAGAGGGTTCACAATCAATGATTGTCAGAAAGTGCTTACCACCATGGTGGGTGATGTCCATTGCTAACCTACTCCAGTTGTCCCTCACATCCAGCTTTCCTTTTTGTCAATGCACTGGAGCTGGGTCAGTAGATTGGAAAATTCCTTGACAACCACATTTACAACTTCTGGCAATACTGAAGGGTCTACCAACCAAACAAAGTACAGGGTCCTTTTTACTCCTGGGTGTCTGGATTGTTGGTGGATATTAGCCACTTGATGTGCATCCAACTTGGTCTTCATAGTGGCGCATACTGACTGTACTGGCCCAGTTCCCTCCTTGTGTAGTTTTAACCACTTCTGTGGCACCCTGGTAAGACAGTCTGCCAGATTCAGATTGATGTGAGAAATGGCTCTGCAATGAGAGATGATGAACCAATTCAGCATTGATTAGGGCCTCTAGGGGTTTCCAAAAAAGGGGTAGATGGCTAATAAGCTGACAGTTGGATGAGTCAGGTGGTTCCCCAGAGTTCTTGAAAACTGGAACAACAGATGATGAGGCAGCAAGGCATTTCTTATACAGTTTAGAGAGAACAGGAAGCAGTTGATGAACACATTTCTTAATGACTACTACAGGAATAACATTGGGACCACCTGCTTTGTGGGGATCCAGCTTAGAGATGATAACAGAAATCATAGAAGGGGTTCACTGAACAGAGACTCAGTTCTAAGTGGGAAGTTAGGCAGGGATACTCTAGATAGGTAAGGTAGAGTTTGAGGATGATAACACTTCAAATCAATTGAAGACGTGGGGAATAGAGACTTTGTACTTATTTAGTACCCTATTGTATAGAATTGGGACTTACTTTACCAGTAGTCACAAGAGCCAAAGTTTTTAGAAGCTATCCAGTGCCTCATTCTCTCAGCAAACAAAGTCTTATCTCCTTCAAAGACTCTCTTATATTTGTTACAGGCAGTAGCAAATAGGCACCCTGTTATGACAAGAGTTGTCATGTTGGTAGAGCCAGAAATAATGGTTCCTGTGTACTATGGCAGCCAAGCATGTTGGTGCGAATCATGGAGATGATTGTGGTTTCACCTGGTATTTCCGAGAAAGGATGAAATATTTTAATAGATAATGTCACTAAGATTAAAGGGGCTACTAGGAGTGAAAGGGAATGGGAAGAATTTAGATGGAACTGGAAACCCAATCATAAACTGGAAACAAGGGATCAACTTCTACTCCTCTTCAAAAGATTGGGGTAGTTTATTTTTACAATTTTTATTCACTTGGTCAGTAAACCATGAATAGAATAAATAAACTATCATCTAATGATTATTTTTTTAATCACTTCACCCCAAGCAAGGCTATAAATCCACTAAGATGCAAGGTGTTACACTTGTTTTTGATCGATTGCCAAAACTAAGATGAAAGTAAATATTAGCCAAATATTAGTAAAAAAATTCATCATCTTTCCTTTCTTTGAATTTTCTCTTTTCAGTTGGTGTAATTCTCCAACATTTTTGGATGGTTATGAGTTTAGATAGAAAAACTAATCATAATAGACATGTATTTAAATAACTATGTTTTTGCCTGAAAGACTTCTAAAAAAAATATTCACCGTCATTGTCTCTACCATTGTCTATTGTTATCTTCACATATGTCTCACTACTTTCCATGAGCATTTTCAAATCAGAAATGTAAATTAGCATTAATTATTTGATTTATAGTCAATCACCTGTCATCCATCACAATGTGGTGAACATGATCAATGTTTTACTTCGTGGTGACAATTGCAGGACATCCAGACCTTGGGTTATCTTCAAGAAGCTCCTTTCCAATCCTAAATTCAGCTGACCGCTTTTGCATTGTTGATAAAGCTGAAGTGTCATCCCCTAATATAGCAATCTTGTCAGTGTTAATATCATTGGGGGCTAAACCCTTTTCTCCAGGCACTTAATAACACCACAATACCAAATGTTCAAGAGAAGTCAGTACTTGTTACATTTGAAGTCCTCTTTGAACAGTCAAATGTCAGTTTACCTGGAAAGAAACAATTCAGTTATTAATAAGAAGAGTTGAAATTAATGCATTCAAGATTTCACAGCTCTAAAATCTTCATAGTCAGCCTATGAATTTTTCAGCCCACCCTCGTATTATATGGTCACAAGTAAAATATATGCATATTAGTAGATGTAAAGATATAAATATAGACTCTTATTTTGGCACAAAGCAGAAGAAACAGAGCACCCAGTGAGAACTGAACTCAAATAATTGCTCTCGGATTAAAGATAAGCCTCTCCACTCTCAAGCAATATCAATTGCTATCTTCTGTCTTCCTGAAATCTGTTCTTTTATTGTCCTTTCTCCTCACTAAAGTCTTCCCATTCTCTTTCACTCCAAGTAACCACTTGCATCTTAGTGGCACTATCACCTTGCTGAGAGTGTAATGATTAAAACAAAAAATTACCAAGTATGATTTAGTCTTAAACAAAGGTGGGACACCCAATTAGGATTGACGTTATACATTAATGGATCATTCAGTTTGCCATGATGAATGCCCTAGATAAATATATAGATACATACGTGAATCACATGAGCTAAGGAGTACGCACGTCTTGTTGGGACTTTTCTTGGGTGATTTGGCTTAGCTTTGCTGTGATGGCCTCCTATGGCTCAATGGTATGAATAATCTTTTCTTTTCTTTTTTGAAAATAGAAATCAAAATACATGAAGTTATCCAAATTGAAGAAGATTCAACTGGAAACAGTTATCGTCACATCTTTAATCGCTTATTGGATCCCACCTTGACCGAAGTGGAAATTGATGACCCTTACATCCGAAGTATACACCAAGTAAGTTCAGTTCTTGAAACTGACATGTTCCAGTCCTTAGCATGTTGCATTGTCCTTCCTTCCTAAGAGTTCTATACATTATGTCAAAATGGAACAAGACGTAGTAACAATCTTGAAAACA
The DNA here is from genome assembly GCA_903632075.3 of Acanthosepion pharaonis. Classification (NCBI taxonomy): domain Eukaryota; kingdom Metazoa; phylum Mollusca; class Cephalopoda; order Sepiida; family Sepiidae; genus Acanthosepion; species Acanthosepion pharaonis. The sequence goes on from CAHIKZ030000107.1 coordinate 1,129,518, forward strand.
GAATGTTAGCTTAAGCCTCTTGGATTTTGTTAGAATAGGAATCAGTTGGTATTTGGTTAGAATGGGAATGAGAAAGTATTTGGTTAAAGTGGAAATCAAATGGAAATAGGATGGTATTTGGTTAGATTGGGAATTAGATTATACTTTCCTGGGGTTAGAAAAATGATGTTACCTTGTTTTACTCGGGTTGTATGAAAAATGTAAGCAGTTAAAACAAACATATGTATCTTTGCCTAGAAAACTAGTTTCTGAGACGGAAAATAACTAGAATATTTAGAAAAAAGATTGTATAGAAATCTGAGTGAATTACTAATTTGGAACTAGTATTTCTCTTGTCTTAATTTTTTTTTTTTTTTAATCATTTTGCCATAAGCTAGGCTATAAAACCAGTAAAGCACAAGGGTTTTACTGAGAGCTGGAAGGATAAGAGATTGTTTCATGCCTTTCCTAAGGATGTGCAGGTGAAATAATGAATAATGACTCAGAATTAGAAATCAGAAAGCCAAGTTTGAATTCCAATCAAGTTCACTTAAACACAAATATATGCACACACACACACACATTGTTCTGCATTACAAATTTTTTTAGTATTTCATTTCAGAGTTGAGTAATTGTCAGTATACTTGTATTATTTCGAACTGTTGATGAGAACAAGAGTTTGACATAATACAAGTAAAATAAAATATTTCATTTTATTTGCACAATACTATGGTTTTTATCAAATATACGAGTGGGTAATTTATTTTGTTATCAATGATGACTTTTTTGTTAAACTTTAGTTAAAATCTATTTCATTCTATCAAAAATTCACCTGAATTTTGATTGTTTTTAAATAAACAAACTTTCCTTTATAAAGTTTTTAAATAAACAAACTTACCTTTAAGAATCACATTTGTGTGTCTGGTTTTGTTTTTTTTTTTTTTTTGTTTTTTTTGTGCATCATAGTGTGCATTTATTCTTTTTCCAGATTTACAATTTCCTTAGATTCTGCGAGCTTTTGTGCAACTCCAAAGCCAAAGTGAAAACCATCCTCTTAAATACCGGACAAGATGACGTAAGTAATGACTTTCCCAGTTTTTCTTACTCCAATTGCAACATTAGAGACACCAGATCTGTTGACCCATTGAGTGACACACACTCCTATCCCTCATGTTTTTTACTTGCTTTTAAAGCTCCCAATTGTGACCAAATGTCATCGATGGCTTTATTGGTGACCTTCCTGGTTGCTGTGTCAACTTTGCCTTTTTTTTTTTCCATGAATGAAATAAAAATACAATCTTCATCAAATTCCAATTTCTTAAAAATTAATTTTCCTTAGATTTTCATTCTTTAAACTTAATAGACAGTTTAATGCTCCATCTACAAGAATGGATTCATGTGTGTACAAATATATATATATATATATATATATATATATATATATATACATATGTGTGTAATGTCTTTCTATTGTCATACTCAACATACCTGAGGTGTTGGCCACCATATGTGTGTGTGCGTGAGAGAGTATATATATATGTCTGTGTGTGTGAGTATATGTGTGTGTGTGTGTGTGTGTGTGATAAGATGAAGAACAATAGGAAATGTATACAGCCTCTCCTCACTGATTTACACATTCAACAACCACTCTGACTTACAACATAATGTATGATGTAGGTATCTTCATAAGATCAATGAAAAGTATGCATAGCATGATAATAACAGCCTTCAGCTTGATGAAAACAAAATTTTATTGTCAAAAGGTTTATGTTACTATTAAGAGGAAAGATCAAAGTATTTTTTAATTATTTAAATTTTTCCATCCTTTTTAGAACATTCTAACTTTTGATTAATAAAACTTTATCTTTTCGTCATAGATGACGACTAAAATAACATAGCAAATTTTAGCCCATGTTTTTAACAATGTGTTATTGTTAATTGTAAGAAATTTTTTTGGAGCGTGCGGTCACAATGCTGAGGTTGAATTTTAAAATTTTAAGATTGTGTGTTTTTGTACTAATATGGTAATAGGAGAATTCTTTTGTACTGGTAGGTTTTTCAGTCAATGTGGCATGAACTAAATTGTTCAATAAATAGAGGAATGTCACAGTTATTATCCGAAAGTTTGTTTGTGAAGATGTATTCTCGCCATTTATATCATTAACTTCTATATCTGTTTTTTGTATGAATGATTCATGTAATATATATATATATATATATATATATATATATATATATATATTACATGAATCATTCATATATTATATATATATATAATCAAATATGTGGTGCAGTTCAATTTATATTACAATGAATCATTCATTCATACAAAAAGTAGATTAGTAAAGTTAATGATATAAAATGGTGAAATCACTTTGCTAACAAAATTTTAAAGATGCATTAACCTACTAATCACTTGATGAAGGTTATGATCCTTATTTTTTAAAGTTATAAACTGTATTAGGTCTTTCTTAATAATTTCCATTTCAAAATAATTTCCATGCCTGAAGATGACTGAATGTACAGTCGAAAGTACTTGCGTAATTAAGAAAGACTTAATACAGCTTATAATTTTGAAAAACAAGGATCATAACATTCATCGAGTGATTGGTAGGTTAATGCATCTTTAACATTTTGCTAGTGTAGGGATTTTGCCATTTTATATCATTAACTTTACTAATTTATTTTTTGTATGAATGATTCATTGTAATATATATATATATATATATATATATATATATATATATATATATATATATATTCTAAAGATTGTGTTCAAGCATGAAACAGACTGACCACTTGGTGTTGACCTCAGTGTCCACTTTTATATTTACATATATTCTATCCTTGATATTGAGTACTTTTACCCATAAATATAGAATACTTTAAAACTATATTTTTATCATTTTACATATATTTATGTATGTATGTATGTATGTATGTATAATGGAAATGAAGATAAGAGAAAAACGTTTCTTTTCTAACACATTTCATCCCTCAAGAGACTTTATCAAGAGAAATGTGAGGATTTTATTTATAAACCGAAGTAAAAAAAAATATTAAGTTTTTAAAATTTGTGTAAGTAAAGTTAAACTATGGAGGACGTTATCTATGTGTAAAACAAATCAAAATATCTGATGTAGCAAAATTCAGGCAAGCATCTCAAACATCGAAAAAAAAACCCTCATTCTTAAATTTTTTTATGGCCTAAGAGCCACTCAATGTAGTGGGTTACTGAATGAGATTGTTGCATTGGTGTAAAAAAGAAGTGTGTAGTGCATATTATGAGCATGTTTAAGATAAATTACAGTTAATTCTAGATTTAAAGAATTTAGCATTGTAGCGTTTGGGGAAGCATCCTTTCAGGAGTCTGTTCTACAAAGTAACAGTTCTGGGAAATACTCTGTCTGAGTGGAACTTCTTCTTTACTAATGGAATACAAAGGGAAGGAAGATAAGTTAACCCCCTTTACATGGTATAGCGGTTTCTCTATCAATGAAGGTCTGGATTTGTAAAACTAAGTGTAGTGATACCAGCAGATTAGTATGCATAATTTGCATAAGCACAAGTGAACACTCATATAAGTGGTCACTGAGAATAATGAAGCAATAAAACGAGCTTAGCGGCTGATTAGTGCTAACCTCTACATCACAACACTAAGAAATCTAGCTTGTTAGTTAATTTGCCACAGTGAGATAGCAAGAGGCTAACAATGTTTAATCTGTGTGGTTGTAGGATGGAACAGTTCTAGTCTAGTGACTGGAGGCCCAAACCTCAGGCAAATCCTCCCCTTTGAAATGTCCTTGTGCTTTATAGGCAAACAGAATCAAAAACTCTTAAAACTCTGGGAATGTTGATTTAACTTTTGATTTCTACTTTCACATTCTCCAAGACTTTTGAATCTTGAAATATTTTATATTTTTTCAGTTGGAAAGTGAAAGAACTCGACAAATTCAAGCTTTGACCCAAATCCAGTCCAGCCTTGAACAATACAACATTAATCTTGTGGTGAATTTTAATAAAGCACATGATAGAGAAATCCGGTGAGTATGTTTACAAGTTGAAATGTTGATAATTTGATTATAATGGGAATTGGAATGTATTTGCTTAGAATGAGAATTGGATGGAAATTGGAAGGTATTTGGTTAGAGTGGAAATCAGATGATACTTTGCTGGCGGAGGGGGGATAAGGTTACTTTGTTTCACTCAGGTAGCATGAATAATGTAAGCAGCTAAAACAAACAGATGTATCTTTGCCTAGCAAGCTAGTTTCTGAGAAGGAAAATAACTGGAATATTTAGAAAAATAATTGAATATTGAATACAAACTATAGAAATCGTAGTGAATTGTTAATTTGGAACTAGTATTTCTTTCGTCTGAATTTTTTTTTTTTTTTTTGTAGTCATTTCACCCTAAGCTAGGCTATAAAACCAGTAAAGCACAAGGGTTTTACTGAGAGGAAAAGAAACTTTAAGATAGATTATTAAGGAGAAGAAAGGACAATAAAAAGAACAGTATTCAAGAGGACAGAAGATGCCAAGTGACATTGCATTTAAATTTTTGAAGATAATATTTGATACGAAAGAAAGAAAAATAGAAATATAAAAATTACAAAAATGAAATAAACAAGCAAAAAAAGTAAATAAATCAAAACTTTGCATTCCAAAGTGAAAATAGCGCTGTGAATATCAGTGAGGAGAAAGGACAATAAAAGAACAGATTTAAAAAAGACAAGACGATTGCTGATGTGGCATTAAGATTTTTGAGGATTATAGTTGACAAAGAAGCTGGAAGATAGTTCCAGGATTCAAGGAAACATGATGATGCTTGGCATTGCATTTAAATTTCTGAAGATTGTAGTTGACAGGAAATCAAGAAACCAGAAGAGAGTTCTACAAGCGAGAAGTGTGAGAGAAGCTATTAACATAGAATTTATGTTTATGTCTAGCGACATAAACATAAATTCTATGCTAATAGAATGATGAGACCTAACAGCCAATCTAGTACTGCCATTAAATCCGTGAAGTCAATACACCAAAGAGGAAGGATTTATAGAAAAGGCACAGAGAAGCTATGTTACGACAGTGGGAAAATGACTGAAGCTGAATTGCAGTTAATTTTTATCTCAGCTGTCAACATTCTGCCTGATTACTTTTCTGTTAAATGACCCAATATACTCAGTTGTGTCCCGTATTAGAAGAAAACAAGTTTCAAATTAAAATATTTCCAATTCTACAGATTTGATTGTGATAAAAATTGTAGTCAATATTTTGTAAACCTTTTTCACAACTTTGGTAAATTTGGATCTACTGAAAGAAAAATTATGGAATAAAGAAAATTATGGAATCAAGTTTTTATTACAAACATATAACATCCCAAATTAGAGAAGAAAATTGCAAATATGCATGTAAATTAACAACATTATTGATGAAGAATATTAATTAGATGCTTAGATGACATGGCTTTTAATTTTGCATAATATTCTTAGACACTGCAACATTTATTTTGCCATTTAACAGAATGAATGGACAAATATTCTCATCTGAGCATAACCATCACGCCAATATGCTACTACCTCTCAATTTAACTGATTTCTATCACAAATATTTAGCAAGTAATCTGACAAGCTGCATTTTTTATCGCTGTATTCTTGCCTAGTTTTCATCCGTCGACACAATTTACTCCTTTGCAAAGACTAGGGTATTTTTGGTTCATGTTGATTTATAGAAATTTCGTAACATTTTTTGCTACTTCATAATATTAGTTTACGAACAAGTAACAAACTTTTACCAAAAAATTTTGGTATTTTTTTTAATATTTACTATACATGTGTGCGATTTAAACTTTTCCATGTGGAAAAAAAAAAAAAGGTTGGGAACACATGATTTTATTCAAACCATGAAAGTAAAGGATAAATTAACGCCATGGGAGGTAACTGTTTGATTTTTATGGACGAGTTATCCCCCTTTCATTGAAACTGGACGATTGGTTTAAACTATTTGCTATTCCGTGAATATCTTCCGTTTCACTTTAATAATTCTAAATATAATTCTAATTGAATATATAGATGTCAATAAACTCTGACATAAGAATCTCTTTCATGTTTTTAATTCTTCCTCATCTTTACTTTTTTCTCCTTTCAGGTTTAATAATGGTTGGATCATCAAAATTGGCAGGGGTCTTGATTATTTCAAAGCAACTCCTTCAAAATATTCAGTCGGTTTCTGTGATCATGATCTGCGAAAATGTTATCAAACAACTGTTAATATTTTTAACACTAAATACACAAGTCAAAAAAAAATGGCAACATAAAATTTTTTAAAAATTTATTTTATCTGATCTAATATTCCATTCGTTTTTTCGTTTTCATTTTTACCAAACATGTCTCTGAATGTGGGTCAGTTGAAGTTTATTTTATTTGTTAATGTTTTATTGAATGAAAAGTTTTGTTTTTTTTTTTGTTTGGTTTTTTGTGGTGGTGGGAGGGTCATTCTTTCCTTATAGTAATACAAGTAATAGTGACTCAAATGAGAAATTTTTATTTTCATCTTTGTTTTTAAGATGAAGAATGATCAGAATTATATACAAGGATACTCAATTAGTACAGGTCACCCACCCCTAACCAAACTGCCACGGCCCTTGTGATCTGAAATTTCAGAAAGCTAAGAGTCAATTACCATTTATATAGGGAAAATTTCTGTTTTTTCCCAGACTCCCAAAATACTTTTCTGTTTGCTTGTCTTGGTGCCAAAGGTCTGCTGAGGCTGAGGGGACAAAGGTTCAAATATGACATTTTGCTCAACAGCTTACCTCTGTGTGTTTTGTTATCATAAAATTATTTATAGAAACACACAAACATCTTGCAAATCTGCCCTTTCCAAATTTAATTCATACTTCTCTGCCGTAATTGAAACATTGTCAATTGTAACAAAAATCTCAAAATATTTATTTTCACGTGGGGGGGGGGGTGCAGACATCACTTAACTCCTTCTCCCATATAAAATGATAGTAAGTATCATCTTTGCTTTATTATTGTTTCATTGAAATAACACAACGACTTTTGCTTAGCAAGAGAAATCTGCACCTCTGTTATAGTACCTCGGTTTATCCATCTGGTATATTTGCTGTCTTTTTTCCTTATCTTCCCATTTTCCAGTTTGCAAAAGTGAAGCAAAAACAAAAAAGAGTCTTCATCTCTTTCTACATGCACTGTAAACCTGAAGAAGGCTGTAGAATGGATTGGCTGAAATAGTACCTCGGTTTATCCATCTGGTATATTTGCTGTCTTTTTTCCTTATCTTCCTATTTTCCAGTTTGCAAAAGTGAAGCAAAAACAAAAAAAGAGTCTTCATCTCTTCCTACATGCACTGTAAACCTGAAGAAGGCTGTAGAATGGATTGGCTGAAATTTTGTCCCGACACCATAAACAGTCACATCTTATTTACATTTATTTGGCCGAATATCTTCTTCCTTGTTATCATCATCACAGCATTTCAGCCATTAGGCCCTTCAACAATCATCAAGTGCTTGTTGATCCGAGTAACCTTTTAATAGATTTCAAACCGAGCCCTTTATTCAATCTACAGGGATAGATTCTTCTAATTCTGCTGTCCAAGATTTAGACCTTAATGTCACTCCATAGATGGAACCAATGAAAGACGGTTTCTTTTTCCTATTCATTTTATTAGATGATAAGGACAGGCGTGGCCACACGGATTCTAGGAGACAGCAAGGGAGGAAGAGCTTCAAGGGAACTCATTCTATTTGTTGGTTTAACATCCCTCCACGTGTAGTCTTAGTATCATCACCTCAAAATTCCTGCAGCTCTCTATTGATTTTTCACCATTTTGGAGTTATATCCAAGACTTGGGAAAAGGGCACTCCATCATTGTTAGTATTCCATGCTTATGAGGTACTCTGGCCATCCCAGCCCAGCTTTTGCCTTCTGTAACATATGTATTAGGATATATATGAAGGAATCAACACATATGCTAGGTTATGAGAGAGTCCCCACCCCCTAGGCCTAGCATAGAAATGAATACAATATGGGAGCCATTAATAAAGAGAAATGACAACAAGTCTTCAAAAGCAATAAGAAAAGAGAGATCACGGTGACAACAGCAAGAGGATAGGATTAACATGCCAAATTCTAGACTTGGGATTGTCCCACAGTATATTAGCAGGTTACTCTGATTGAAAAGCACTTGATGAAGGCCAAAGGTTACAGAGTCTGAAATGTGATAATAGTAATAAATATGAGAACAATAACTCCTCATCCTCAGAGAATGATATCTCTTGCCCAAATGAATCTTGGGATGCTAATGACTCTTCTCAAAATTCTAAAACATATCAACCAAGACATCAAAGCCATCAATCATACAGCAATGAAAAGAATTGTCCTAATATAATTTCAAAAAGGAGGCAAGTCATTTTTTTATCATTCATACTAAATATCATTTATTTCCTCCTTCCTCTGCTTGGTGGCTAAGGTAGTTGTGTCTTTCTCCTTGGCATGAGTTGTTTGTATTTAACCAGTCGAAGGTTACATATCATTTGAATTTTTTTCAATATCAATCAAACCTTTCTAACATTTGAAGTTACTCATGTCATGTTATTAATTGCCTTTGTGTAATCTATAAAATATGGATCTTTCTCTATTGCTAGCTCCGATAGCACTGAGATTATGAAAATTGCATTTCTTGTTCCAGTGGTCACATTTTTTGCCCTATATATTGTCTGATTCTGCAACAAGTTCTAATTAGTCATTTTAAATCATTAAATAGGTCATTAAAGATCTAATAGGTTTCTTATGTAACTAACCAAACTGTTTCATGTTATTCCCATTCATTGACATCTTTTCATTAGCAATGCTATGATGATTTGATCTTGTGTATTGCACCACTGTCATATTTATAACTCTGGCAGCCTTATAATTTAAAAATCTGTCATCATCTCTATTATAATCTCATGGGATGTTCCACTTCATTTAGGCCAGAGCTAACTTAATTCTCAGACTGATATTACAGGATTTTTTTTATGTTTTTATGTCTTGTTGATTCTCTATTCTCTTGTCACTGAATAGCTTGCCTGTATATTCATTCATTGCACCTCTGTAGTAATTGTCATTTTTCCCAATATGATTCTCTTTTTAGATTTTATACATCCTGCAAAAGAGAACATTTTCTGCAGTTTCATTTTGTTTTTCATTTCTATGTATTTCTCATTAAGTCTTTCCTCTTTTGTTTGCTTGCATCTATATCTAACTTCATAAATTCCAAACTATTTTTTCTATCGTTCAATTGAGAATTTCATCTGTCATCATGTTCTTTACAATATACAAATAAGAATTTTGAAGCATAACAACCTTAACATAATTTATCAAAAGATGAATGTTTCAAAAACATATAATTCTCTAATTCAAATTGCTGCTATTAGTAATGCCAAAATGAATATTGTCACTATTTTGTGCTTCCTCCTTCACAGTGATACTTGGACATTTTGAGCCAATGAAATCTTATAAGAAACTGAGTATTTACATGTGATTGTATTTTCTCATTTTGTGTAGGGGTAGTGCACACACACACATATATATATATATATATATATAAATGACAATAGAAAAACTGTAGTTATTGCTGACGCGTTCCGTCCAATGCGGACAGTTTTCCTATTATCATTTATATTTATAAATATTGTCTTTTCTACAGGTTAACTCTGAGAAATTTTCATATATATATATATATATATATATATATATATATATATAATGTTTCATTGAATAATATAGACATATTTTTTTTTACTTATTTTTATACTGATCCTTTTCAGTTCTCTAATCATTTTCCTGATGTTAAGATTAAATTCATCAAGGGCAGTGCCATAGTTTTTTTTTAACCCAAGTACTTTCAATCTTTTACAAGATTATCATCATGGGTAAATTACAAAGACAAATTTATTGTAACTGCAATAAAATCTGTATTCCATTGTGATTATTTTATCATTACTATATTATTATAGGATTATTTATAATTTGGAAAATTTGATCATTAAAATTGATCAACACAAAACACCTGTTTGCTCCGACATTCAGTGTAATATATATATATATATATATATATATATATATAGATAATATTAGTGGAAAATATACATACATATGAAAAATATATCTAAAAAATTCCCATACATGTATATTTTCAGAAAAAAATTTTTCCAAGAGGAAGGATCCAGGTAGAACTCAATGTCTAGGACAGAGTAAGGATATAATAAAAAGGCTTAAACGATTCCAATGGAATAAATTATGACCATAGAATATTAGTGTTTAAGCCTTTTTATTATATATATATATATATATATATTTGAATGAAAACTCTAATATTTTTAGGCATTTAAAACAACATTCCGTAAAATCCTCGTCGAAAACACAATTATACTTAAACATGAAAACAATAGACAAAAACACTAAAAATCCTTGAAGCAATATACATCAAACAGTTGAAACCCAACCTAAACAAAATCAACTATGGAATCTCTACAAATATCCTTAAACGTCTATAATTGGGAACAGAAGCCATTGGTTTATGTCAACGGCTTCCCATACTTAATACTTCTCAAATTAACTCTCGTGTGACGTCATGTGCTGTGGTGCGATATTCGCTTCTAGTGCCTTATATGCACATGTTTATCATTGTTAGGAAATCATCCATGTAAACAGAAACAGACTATCATCACATTCTTGTCCATGTATTGCTTACTATGCTGTACAGTAATTGACATCTTTGATAATGGCTTATGTAAGCCAAAAGCTTAGATTGGATTAAAAAATATGGATCAATATTGTGATTTTCTTTCTTCGTTTAATGATAATGTTATTAAGCTTATCAGACGTTATGAAAAGAATTTACATAAAATAAATAGACAACACTTGTCTATATTATTTAATGAAACATGTATGAGTATATATATATATATATATATATATTACTCTTGCTGTACTCTACATCAGGTGGAGTAGTTTTTGCTTGCTCCTCAATCTCATTAAAGTTTTCCCTTGTGTTGGAAACAAATTGCAGAAGTGAACTGTATAAGTTTGCACATATAGCCAATGAAATCTGTGCACTTTGAAGAGCATTACTTACTTTGTGAAACTGTGCAAGCAAACCTGTCATGATAAAGCATGAACACCAATTGAAATTCTTCCATTTTCTGCAAAAGATTTTGTTTGTCATCTAGTATCACCCTTTTCAGTGTCGTCATCATGGATGTGACTTCAACAATGTGTGCATCACGTTCACTGATGGTTGTCGTAGCTCTGGAATGGGCCTCACATCTTGTGTCAGGTAAATGTTGCAGAGCTCTTAACTCAAGAGGCAAGAAGTTTTTCATCGCTGCCCACCATCTTGTAAAGGCAGAGAAAAAGCAATAAAGTTCATTGGCGATGCCAAGAGAAATTCCCTGCATCCAGACAAGAGTCAACTGCAGCTCTTCCAAACAGATTTAAGGAATGCCCAGCACAGGGAATACATCTTGCAAACTTATTCTTTTCTAGAATTTTCTATCAAACACCATTATACTTTCCAGTCATCTTAGCTACATTGTCATATGATTGACCCCTGCATTTACTAAAATCAATTTCAAGTTTTTCAAACAAGTTTAGTATCAATTCAGTCATTCCTTGATCCATGTGATTCTTCTGTTCAATAAATAGCAAAGATCTTTGAACTTGCATTCCATTAAGGGATAAACATATCAAACAATGACAGTGAGTTGAGTAGCATTGGAAACATCAGGTGTTCAGTCGACTGATACACTAAAATATCTTGCTTCTTTGATATCTTTCACTGTTTCTTCAAGAATTTTTTTAGCCATTAGCTGGATAACTTCTTCATATAAGGTCTTGGATAGGTACAATGGATGGCCGGATCCTTTATTTCCATTCTGGTTTATATGGATACGTAAGAAGGGATCAAATTTGGCAGTCAATCCCACCAAACATAGAAAGTTTCCATTGTTTGGATAGTCAATGGTTTCATCATCTCTTCTAAAAGCCAATTCACATTCTGCCAACAGACAAATTACTTCCATCACTCATTGAAATCCTCAAGAAGCTGTAGTTGAAGAAACATTCTTAGAGAATTTTGAGAAAAGTTTGCACAAAAAACAGTAGACTTTTCCTTTTGTTGTAGAATACTAGTCATTCCCGAGAATTGGTTTCTCCATTTATTTTAATGGAGAAGAAAAAATTTCTTGAGTAGAACAAGTTTGGGTTTTATAGGTTCTCTTTGAAGTTGTAAAAGGTCCATTCCAGTGTTGAAATTCCAATGGGCCTTTTTCTATCAAGTATGAAATTTCTTCAGCAATCAATGTAGTCCATAAATCTACATCATTCTTGACAATGAAATCAGAAGAGCAAACACTTCTGAACATTTGGTTGGAGAAACTAAAACTTCTGTGTCTGTGGATCCACTGGGACTTGGAATTACTGACAAATATTCCTGAGTAGCCCTGGTACTTGGATTTAAACACAAAGTACGAGTGGAACCCCAAAACCTAAGTGTTACTAACAAATGCTCCTGGGTGCCAAGTAATGCATCTGAATGTTCTGCATCTGCTGTTGAACTTGTTTGTTTAAAATAAGCAAAGCCAAATGACGTGATTGGCTTTAAATGTTAGGCAACAGGAAAAAATCACACATTGCAGACTGCATTTATTATTGAATGCTGCTAGCTGATAAACTTGAGATTTTCACCAATACAACAATATTTTAATATGTTATATTGTGTAAAATTTTATGCTGAATTGTTCAATGTTTTTTTCTAATACTGAATGACAACTTTTTCTTGCTAAAAACTGCAATTGTTTTCACCATTTGCTATCAAGTTACAAATAAGGAGTAACAAATTAAAATTTTGTTATATCTCAAAATTTTAAGTAGATCAACCTGATTTTAGATTACAAATATGTGCAAAAACTTGAATTGATGGAGATTTATTCTAATGCATTTCAGCAGAATTTTGAAAAAAATTTTTGAAAGAAAATGGGTTCCCCTGGTCAGCGAGGCACTGTGCTTAGCCACACCTAAAGACAATGGTAAATTTGGCATTACTAATCATGTTCTGGCTATATTTCTGAGATTTACAATAGTCCGACTAATGTAAATACTGTAATCATCATGTGATTATCACAATTTGAGTTGTTGGTTAAGAGTCTGAGATTTTTTTTCAGTAGGCCTGGTCTTCACAATGTCTTTAACTTGCTGGAGAGAATACGGTGTTAGTGGGGAAGATATGCTTATTGACTTTTTGTCTCTAGTCTACTTTTTGTAGAACACCGTACTTCAGATTTATGGACAAAATTTTCAAGCCAAAAAGGCTTCTGATTGGTTATCTAATTACATAACATTTTGTGTCATGTTCTCATTAGTCAACCAACCATAGTTCAGGTTTTAATTTATGGAAGTCGGGGAAACCCTTCCTGAATCCCTGATTCAGCACTGCTTTTATGTATTACATTCTAATTGGCCAACCAATTGTTATTTAGATCCAAAGGTGATGAGCCCAAAAAATCCTTTATTTGATTGCACTATGAAGACTGAAGGCAGTCAGGATGGTTGAAGTAAGTCAAATTCAACTTATGCAAGTGCTGTGAACTTTGACAGTTTTTGAACTCATTAGCTCACAGTGACCTTTCAATATGGAGACCAACTATGAAAGCAAAAAAATGTTCTTTTTAATAATTTTAAAATGCCAAATAACACTCTTATGTTACACAGTAATTACATTACTTCTTATCACAGCTTAGACATTTTGTTAAAGACTCCAGTGAATAACAGAAACAAGATTTTAGTTCTAAATGTCCTCATATTTTATTTCATGTTAAAAAACTGAAATTTCTATTTTTATAAATCAATAATAAAAATATACATTATCAATAACGTATTTTTTTTTATCTGAAATTTATTGCAAATTTTTGTATTAAAAATAAATCCAATCTGCTTTTATTTCTTTGCATATTTGTTTTGTCTTTTATTTTTTTTTTTGTATTTTTCTGTATTGCAGCTCCCATTTTACATAAACTCATCATTTGTGGCCCCTAGTTAAGCAATGTTTTTTCTGATCATAGTGAGATTGGCTATTTTAACTTAGCAAGCTATTTTATAACTACATTCTTCTGACTTAACAGAATGAGACACAATGACATGAAATTTATTTTGGACTATTAAAAAAGAAAAAAAAATTACTTACAAGTGCTTTTAATAAAATTTGGGAAAAAATGTTGAAATTGACAGGAATAACTGAAAAGAGATTAACAGCTATTATTTGTTGTTTCTATCCTCATTGGGTACCCCCACATTATTATGCTACTATGCAGACAAAAAACAAACTTAGTAAATATCCAAATAGGTTACCAACTATACTACTAGTTTCCTCCAAACTTGCTTCTTCTATGGGCTATATTACTTCAGGGCATCAGCAGTCATTGCTCTCCACAATTTTTATCCTTTGTAGCTCTTAGTAAGGTTTGTCTTTTCAGCATCCTTTCCAATCTGCCATCCATTTACACAAATGTGTTAGAGAGGTGACTGTTTCCTTTTGTCTCTCAGTATGACCTTTGAGGGTCAAATTCTCTAAGTCCTCTTTCTCCGTTATGTATCATAGAAATTTCCATTCTCCTTAAAATTTTGATGTTACTTACATGTTCACTCTATAGTATTCTCAGCATCCTTCTGTAAAAACCACATTTCTGTTGCTTCATGTCATGAGATTGTCCAGCATTCACTACCATAGAAGAGGACTGATATTACTTAGCAGTTCAACACTCTTTCCTTTGTTTCTAACAAAATTTTACTGTAGGGAAATAAGTTTCAATCTCATTTCTTTGGACAAAACTAAGCTTGATTTTATATATATATATGTGTGTGTGTGTGTGTTAGAAGACTGTTTTGACACCAAAGTTGCTGATTATTCAGTAATTTTCTGATAAAGGCAGGCAGGCAGGCTTTATGGTAGAGTGCTCAAATGTCAAAGGTAAGGATAGATCATTAATAGAATTACTAATAAACAACATTTTTTCAACATGTTTACCTTGAAGTTGCATAGATGCAGTTCCTTGTTAGAACAGAGTTAGACTGTTAATATTTCTCAGGTTTTCTTGTACTTTTATTGTGGTGTGAATGTGTTGGTTTCATTTTCATCTGTTGATTGTTACTTTCATTTTCTCCTTTTTATTCTTTTTTTCCTCACCTTCCTCTGGTGACATCTACTTTATTGTTATTGTGTCACACAAATGTGTGCTTATGTGTGTCTATGTGCATATGCAACTAATTGTGTGTTTGTATTTGTCTTGACTGTATATATTTCCATTGGATTTGGGTTTGGTTCGGAATTAAAATAAACATAAAACCCAATGTAAAACTAGTAAATTTCTTAGATATAACATTTAATCTAAACAACAATACAAAAACACTATACAGAAAAGCAAACAACAACACTATATACATCAACAAAAAACTCCAACCACCCTCCTAATGTATTCAAGCACATACCCAAAAGAAAAAATTCCAGCAACATAAAAATTCAACAAAAATTTTAAAAAAACATGAAACAGCATTAAGAAATAATGATTATTCAAACAAACTAGAATATACAAACAAAAACAAAACAAACACAATAAAAAGGAAGCATAATATGGTTCAACCCACCCTACAATAATACAATAAAAATAGGAAAAAATATTCTTCAAAATAATAAAAAAGCATTTCTCCAGCCATAAACTATCAAAAATCATCAACAAAACAGAGCAAAAATCAGTTACAAGAAACAACATTATCAAAATCATATGAAGCTGGAGAAAAAGTAAAATTACTACCAAGGTTAAATAGAAAATTCTAAAATAAATACAGCAACAATAACAGAAACTGTAGATTGTGTCTGCAAGAAAAAACTAGCAATTCTTACATTTAAAAATCAAAACAAATTATTGGATAAAAACAATGAAATAATGAGAAAATGCAGACATCTAAACAAATACCAACTTTGCTATCAACATAAAAAATAAATGAAAGATAAATACAACACAAAACACTACACCTAGTACTTAACCCATACCAATTTTGAACACAACCCAACCAAAAAAGAATAACCACAATACCAACAAACAATAACCAACAAAATTTACAACTACACTCCTCACAAAACATAAATTTATACATACACACACAAAAAAAAAGAAAATGCATGTAGGGCCATGAACACAACCCACCAAGAAAAAGAATAACCATATCAGCAAATAACACCCAACAAAATTTACCACAACTACACTCCTTATAAAAAACAAAAACATATATAAGGCCATGAACATACACCCACAATAACAAAACATATACAAAAAAAAACAACTAGATGAGCATACAAGAACACACATACACGAGCAAGTGCACACAAATTTGTATGTATATATACTTACATGCATGCACACACACAAACATACACATAAACACACACCTGCACACATGAATGATATACACTGGGACAAAAATAAGAAGACAAAATTGTTTAGAAAATGTTTTAACCACAAGATCATCCACAGTAAATTAATGTCTAAGTTCTTACATTTCACTATTCTTGGCAGATCTATTATCTCAATGTGAGACAGTTATTAACAAAAGTCATGAAAACAAAGAATCTAAATGAAATTTGCTAGAGACCAAAAAACACACACATATATATATATATATATATATATATATATATATATATATATATATATATATATATAGATAGATAGATAGATAAACCTAGAGAGCCAAACAAACCTATCAAGGTTTCACCTAAGCGGATCGAATCATAGCCACGTGACCAACAAAATAAAGAAAAAAAAAAAGAAAACTCGGACAACAGTGGGTGGGGATGGACCATATATTCAAATCAAGATAAAACAACAAAACAAAAGATTAAAATAAAATTAAATGTGGGGGGGGGAGAAAACTCAGACGTTAACTGAGTTTTCATTTTTTTAATGATTATTTTGTTGGTCATGTGGCTATGATTTTATGTTTATAGGTTATAAATATTCCATTCTTTCATTAGCTTTTTAGTCAGCCTTCCGTGACAATCTGCTTAGGTGAAACCTTGGTAGGTTTGTCTGGCTCTCTAGGTTTAACTAGGTCTGCTCTTCTTTTCGTATTGAGCACTTTAGTTATTTTGCTTACTCATGTCGGGATTTTTTTTTTCTTTTGACTTGGATGCTAGACGATTATTTTTGGCTGACGTACATGTTCTTTGTTCTTTCTTTTTTATACCTTTTTTCCCCCCCTTGGTATTGGTTTGATTATTCGCGAATCAAGACACCAAAGGTTTTCAGAACGAGTATAATTTCTTATACTTAAGATTATTACTAATATATATATATATATATATATATATAAAATATTTTTAATTTAAAAATTCCCATCTCATTTTTATGCATGAATGTAAACATAAACTTAGTCCAATGAAGTCTTGAAGGATGAAATGTGTCACATCAAAACATTTTCCACTTTGTCATACATCTTTACTCCCAAATAGTTCTTGATATATAAAAATGTATATATCTTAATTTCATAAAGACAAGGAAAAACTATTCTTAGCCAACACTTTTCATCTTCTGAGGGACTTTATCAAGGAAAATCTAGAATTTATTTTGTTGCACATGTTTATATACAAGACCAAGGATGTCTTGAGTTTATCAAGGCTTTTAAATTTGAGTATGTTCATCTGGCATTTGAAAGGTTAGTCCACACATGTGGAGGACACAAAGTGACATAATTCAAAATTGCTTCCCACATCTAATATTCAAGGGGGTTACAAGTTTGAGGAGTTAGGTAGTCAAATGTAAGGGGTGATGTGGTCACAGAAATTGTCTAACAGCCATGACTAGGTTCTCCTGTTTGTGTGGCATGGTGCAGAGTCCTATTGCCAGACATAGGGTCTTCCAGCATCCATACTCTTGTCCCAGGGCAGCACTACCTCCTCAAGTCACTTGATGTAGGCTTCCATGTTGAGTCTGGAGCCCTGAGGGAAGATGAATGGAGGCATAATGTTGCTGTCACTCATGATCACTCCAAATACCATGATGTTGACTGATATATCCAACTCTTTCTGAAAACGCTGCACTGTCCTCCAATTGACACCTGGTGCAAATGCCAAGCAGTACAGTGTGCCTTTTTCCAAATTTCTGGTTGAGTGAATAGTGTTATAGTGCACTCTTTCTCACACACAATGCCCAAATGACTTTACTGTGCAGTCGACAAATCAAAAATAATGTGTATATGTAAAATTAAAAATATAGAATGGCAGCAATTTATCCATTGGACCCTTTATATATATATATATATATAAAGTGAACATTGAAGTCAACACTCAGAGGTTACAGGCTGTTTCATGTTAGACACAATTGTCAGGCCGCCTGACAATTGCGTCTAGCATGAAACAGTCTGTCGCCTCTGAGTGCTGACTTCAACATTCACTTTTATATTTACATATGCTCTCTGATATTGTGCACTTTATCCCATAAATATAGCACACCTTAAAACTATATTCCTTCTTCTTTTTATATATATATATATATATATATAAAGAAAAATATACTGAAAAAACAAACAAAAATCCTAATATGAGATTATGCTGTTTTAATGTTTAATGTCAACGTCAGACGTTTCGGTCTAATAGACCATCTTCAGGAGATATTCATAAAACATAATTAACATATACAATAAACCATATACAATTCAACATGAAAAAGATGATGGACATAAAAGCAATACCAATCCAAACAGATAACTGAAATCTTTTATAAGATCAGCGTTCCGTTTAAATATGATCACGTCATCGTCACGTGGGCGATGTTGTCAAAACGTATTCCTAAAATTTGATGTTGAATTGTCTATGTTAATTATGTTTTATGAATATGTCCTGAAGATGGTCTATTAGACCTAAAACGTCCGACGTTGATATTAAAACATTAAAACAGCATAATCGCATATTAGGATTTTTTTTTTTTTTCAGTATATTTTCTTCATACTGTCGGATCTATATCACATATTTGCTTATATATATATATATATATATATATATATATATATATATATATATGTATATATAGCAAGAAAAATAGCTTCTTGGATTGAAATTCTTCAAATGAAAAAGAATGACAAAGTCAATTTTCAAAGATTGACTTTATGAATACTTTTTTACTATTAATGATGGAAGTGTACAGCAGTTTTGGATCTTAAAAACCAAAAGCAAAAATGGCAAACGAATCTTTCTTTTCTCAAAGTTGACACGGGTTTTAACAATGGAAGCGAGAAACACGAATGAGGAAAAAAAGAAGCGACTCACAAAGAAAAAAAAATATGTTACTCAATTTTTACACAAGATTCTCAGACTGACTCAGTTCTAAAAATCTGACGAAACATCACAATTTTTTGAATTCCTTCTTGCTTGGAGCAGGAACTTTTTCAACAACCTCTTGTAAAATCTCCTAAAAGCCAAAACCTTAAAAGCCAAAACATACATCTCAAAAAAAGATGTAAATATATTCACCCATATCATAAACCAAAATGTTCTGTCCATCAACCACAAAAAAGGTCTACACATTCATAGATCAACTGTAGACGAGACTCTTCAGCAATTTCTTTTTAGTCCATTAAAACAGCTTTCCATTTTCATCATTATATCCTGTCTTAATGAAACATTTCCCAAAATATCCATTTCCAGTAAAATAAGGATTCAATATATATATATATATATATATATATATATATATATATATATATACGGATAGAAATGTAAAAGTAAGACTGAAATCACCCACACCTAAAAGATATAGAAAACAAAAATGTGGTCAATACAAAATTGAATATGTAGAGCTAAGAAAAGGCTAAAATGCCAACCAATCTCGCAACCCAGGTTTTGACTGTGAATTCTCCACAGGCAAGTGGAAGGATATATATATATATATATATATATATATATATATATATATACGCACACACACACACGAGAGAGAAAAAATAAAAGGAGTAAAAATCCACAGTTCGTAGCATTTACTTTTAAAAAAGTGCTCAATACAAAGTAGAGCAAAATATTATTATATTTTTATCATAAGAGATTATAATAAAACATTTTAAATCACTACACAAAAATGATTTTAAAAGGCCATGTTGAATATACCTGGTTCAATTTGATTTCTTCTTATGATGATAGCCTAAAGTTTATGACATAAAATCCAATACTTGTACAATTTGAAAGGAATTCTTGCACAGTTACAAAAGTTATGTTAGTTAATATTTACAAATCAATCACTCCATGTCAGTTCTGCCTTGTTGAGAAAGGAAGACATTTTGAATATCCAAAACTTTATTCTTGATTACAAAAGCTATAACAACTTTCAGGTCCTGACTAGTGCTGATCTTAATGAATGATGAGTGGATACAAGACGCACATGGTGCCGTCATTATTAAGTTAAAAAAAAACAATCAGTTATTTTTTGAAGTCCCTGACATGAAAATGGACAGCGTGAAGAATTACAGGCCAGTTTCCTTCAGGAATTGAACCAATTCAAATACACTTCAGGGAAATGAGACATTAGCAATGTCTAACCCTTAAAATGTTTTAATTTTTTCAGCTACAAATAATACATACTCTGGAAGACAAAGAATTAATTTTCTCTGACTAATATCTTTATATAGTCTTTTAATGGAAGAGACTAAAAAAGACATTTGTGTGTGTAATGTGTAAGATAAAATTTGTTACATCTACTTCAAAAACCGTAAGAGATTTCATTAACACAAAACAAAATGATAAGATAGACTGTTAAAAATGTGTCATCAAGAAATACATGCATGCAACACCTCAAGGCAGTTAAATAAAAGATTATATGAATATAAAAGTGAACTTTTTACAAAACAATACACTAAATGCATTAGTTATTTATTGTAATGAGTCTGATTTTAATACTGACTTGATACAGTTTTAATTAAAAAAGAAAAAATTTATGGCAAATATATTGAAAGTGCACTAATTTCAGAGTCTCCTATGATAAATTGACATCCAGGATCATTTCCTTTCCTTACAAGACTAATGCTGATACAATGTGGGATATTTCAAAATAACAAAAGTCAGAAAAAGCTGATCGAGGTTGATAAAGTTGGACACCTAAATCCATCAGGTTCCAAAAATATTAAAATCAAATTTTAAAGCTAAACATCCCAAAATCTTCCACATTTCTCAATGTTAAATTGTAACTGGCATTCATTATATATAATATTACCTACAATTTAATTTTAATAATGAATATGCTTATAAAATGTGTAAATTTCAAGAATTAGTTATTCAAAAAAAAAAAAAATTTGCTTGAAGATGGAACAGAGCTTGGTACTTTAATTCAAATAATTATATTGAAGCTTTTCGGCTCTTGTTTTGAAACATGAGAACGCTTATGTAGCGATGGAATCATATTTTTTAAATAAATCCCTGCTTGTCAATAGCAGTGAACTACAGGAGCAAATGACTGTCTTTGAAGAAAGTGAACTTCATCTGTAGTTTTCACAAAGACAAAGATAGTAGATAGAT
Source organism: Acanthosepion pharaonis (assembly GCA_903632075.3). Classification (NCBI taxonomy): domain Eukaryota; kingdom Metazoa; phylum Mollusca; class Cephalopoda; order Sepiida; family Sepiidae; genus Acanthosepion; species Acanthosepion pharaonis. The sequence continues at coordinate 1,151,108 of CAHIKZ030000107.1, forward strand.
TGAAGGAAATACTGAAAACAAGAGAAAATATACTTTTATTTTGTTTCTTGTTTCATGAATAAAAACCTTAGTAGAAGATAGCATTGAAATCCACTTGAGCATCTGGTTAAAGCGAAGCCCAGAAGATGAGATGAGAGGAGTGTGATTTTTGGACAGAGCTAGTTACAAATAATAATTTTATAACTACAGGTAGGTGAGGAGAAGGGTAAAGAAATGATTCTATGTCACTTGTTGATAAGGGTGGAGGATGTGTATGTCGCTAAAGGAACAAGATTTTCTCAGGATGGAAAATTTTGGTCAAATGGGAAAAAGAGGAAGTGTTACAGACCAAACATGATAATTGGGAATAGAGAAATGCAGATAATTTTATGATGACATTAAAAATAACTTCTGTTTTGTGTTGGATGAAACACCTATTCCCTGGATGGTGGCAGCATGAGGAGATGATATGAGGAAGTGTGAGAAAAATAAATAGGTCCATTGAAAGGTACTGATGTGTGGTGCGAAGTGCAAGTAAGAGATTAGATGGTAGGGGTGAACAAGATGGCAGATTGACGTGTTGCTCTCCCATATTTGGACATGCAAATTACTTCCCAGGATACTGTCAGCAGAGTTCTGATTGGATATTTGGAAAATCCTGGAATTCCGGAATTCCAGATCATATCAGACCCCATGACAATGTTGGGCAAGGGTCCATAAAAGCATTAGACCAGAGAGGAATGACAGCAAGGAGACAGAGACAGTAGCAGTTGAGGTAGAGATGCGCTTCAATTATGCCATGTGATTTGCTGCCACAAAGAACTTCTGACTCATGCCTTGTTCCAAACTATTAGATAAACTGAGCAGAATGCCGTGATGAAATTGCAAAGTGGAAGAATTGAAAGTCTCTATATAACGACAGAGAAAGACAGAGAAGAGTGCTTCGTCAGCATTCCATAATTTGCTGCTTGAATAAATATCTGACTTAAAGTTTGAAACCTTGACCCCAACTTGGAAACGAATAACAAAGTCTTACAAAATTAGACTACAAGGGAATGGTCATTAGCCTGCATGCTTGTAGATTCTTATATGAAAAAGTATTCCTGTATAAACCTCAGTTATTTAAACCTTGTTGATTTTCTGAACACCACCAATCCAGCAATATCTGGCAACAATTTGATTCTTGCCTGCCTTGTGATCAAAACAAACACAATATGGGACAGGGAGAAGCTTGGATCGAAGTGACCAACTTCACGGTTAGCTGCAAGATTCAATCATGGACACACCAGAGACTGAGGACAGGACAGCGTTGTCATGTAGTGCAGGGGCCAGGACACCCAGCAGCGTTAAATCGTTCATATATTTAAATTTAGACAACCGGTGTATCTAGACATTTAATCAGCCAATTTCATTCTTCATTTTATCACTATTGTTTTTAATCATCCCAATTTGTATTAGCAGTCATTTTGTGATGGTAGAAAATATATCGTATAATACTGGACATTAAATTATCATACAAGATTCCAAAATTAATCCACATTTGAATATATTTTTGCCTTAAAAAATTACTTCCTCACTTAACTAAAACTGAATTTTTTTAAATATGTTAGTTTTTGACTTGACATATATTTCAAAACAGATATGTCAATGTAGAGGAATATCTAAACTAACCATGAGTTTATCAGTCATATTTATGTCTTTATCTTTCAGAATTTTTAATTGTTTTAAAAAGTGGGGTTACAATTAGTTTAATATGGAGATTTGTATAACATGTCTTCCATATTATCAACAGTGTAAATAAATGTTTTATAGAATTGGAAAAAAGAAAAAGCTGTCATCTTTGAGTTTGGAATTTCACAATACATCAACTACAACCAAATTTTTAATATCAGAAAAAGAAAAGGTCATTTTGTTTTTTTTCCAAACCCTCAACTCCATGTCTGTAAAAGGGACTTTGAACAACTGCATTGTGGGTGATGATCATCAAGTTTGTCACATATATTTTCTCCAATTGTCATGAGCTTGATCTCCAACTACAATCTTACACACACACATTTATTTATATATACATGTATAAAATAGAGCAGATAAATTGGTCAATAAAACAAAGTCAAACGAAAGGGTACCGATGAAATCACTATGAAAAACATTTATTAATATTAACCAGGTGACAAAAAATGAAGCACAGATATTGAAGTTCCAAGTTCGGAATTTTTGAACACATAAGTGGATGTGAGAAATAAACAGAGGGATGGTGGAGACTATCCAACATTAGTTTTTGAGGTGGGTAGAGTCTGCTTGTAGATGGAATTGTTAGAACAAATTTGTTCACTGTTTGATTTCTTGTTATGTGAAATATGATATGTGAAAATAACCTTAGATTTAAAAATTGTGAATGGTGATGGGTGGAAGGGGAGTGAAATGTTGAACAGAGGCAAAAGGGTTATAACACCAGGGGTGGGGGACAGTATTAGTGTTGAAAGATTTTGTGAATTTGAAACAATGGGGAACATAGAGAGATTGTCAATAAAAGTAAAATGAAAGAGAGAAAAAGAAAAAAAAAAAAAAGAGAGAGAGGAAAGAAATAGCAAAAAAAAAAAAAAAGGGATAAAGAATCTTTTTTGAAAATCACTGTCAGAAAATGGGGAGGGGGAGTACGGAAAAATAAACTGAAAAAAAAACATAACAAAAAAATACTAATAACAATGATAATGACAATATAAAAAGTGGGGAATAAAACATAAAAAAAGATGTACTGTGAACGTGAGTGTACCTAACAATGTATATATATATATATATATATATATATATATATATATATATATATATATATATATATATATATATATACTAGCTACCACAGTCCTTTAGGGACAATAATTAATTGTTTGCAAGTGGTGAAGAGAATGTCTGCTCTTGTTTGCGTAAGTTTCTTTAAGTTATATCCAAACTTGTAACCTCAATCACCATGCTTCATTTTTGTCACCTGGTTAATATTAATAAATGTTTTTTCGTAGTGATTTCATCAGTACCCTTTTGTTTGACTTTGTTTTATTGATCAACTTATCTACTCTATTTTATAAACTATATGAAGCACATGTGGACTCTTTTTTTTCTGAACTATATATATATATATATATATATATATATATACACACACACAATTTTCTATAAATATAGATATTTTATCTTTAGTTATGTGAAGTATGGCAAGTTCAAATCTTGATGCCAAATTTAGAACCAAAGAATTACTTCTGTTTGCATTTCTGGAATGTAGGGATGCAAAGGATGATTATCTCCCTTTGGTTGAGACAAAGTCAACTGATGGCCAGCAAGTGATGTCAATTCATAGACCTTAACTCTCTTTTAATCTTTTTCACATTGTTGTATACATAAGTTATAGTTTCTCAGTATGGGACAAATTAATGATAAGTATGTATATATCAGTATAAAAATCTCTTTGTTATTTCTTTCTTTCAGTTATTCTGTCACATACGTGTAATAAAATGTTACTATATCATAATGCCTATAATGGAAAACTACAAACTGGGAATATTCTTTTGTGCCTAGCACCATGATAAAAGAGTTTACATTATTTACACAGACTATTGTCCTCATCTTTGTTATTATCACAATGTTTCAGCCATTGTACTCACTGGCCTTCATCAGATGCTTGTCAATCCAGGTAATTCTCGGGGAATGTTATACATAAATACAAGAATGATTTCATTTCTAACATGCAAAATAAAACAATGCAAAAGAATAAAAAGACTAACAACTATAATTCAGTTGTGTTTGGTTTTCATTTTTACTCATAGGCAAAAAAAAAAAAAAAAAAAAAAACTTTCTAAATATGAAATGCTTTTTAAGTGAGGTCAAAGGGAGAAAGATTGCCAGTAAAGGTTTTCTACCAAAATACAATAAAAATCTTCTTAAGCCAGTACAAATGTAAATGGTCTTTAAAGAAAATTATATTCTTTAAGAAATAGTGTGTTAGAAAAGCAATCATGAAATTCTGATTTTGCTTTCCTTATAATCTCTCATGACTAAACTTGAATTAAATAAATTGCAATCAGTTCATTCGTGCTTTAAGGCACTTTTTTCATACATGCTAAGCAGATTTCCAACATTAACGCCCTCCAGCAATTCTGTATTAGATCAGAGAAGCACAACAAATTAGGAGGAGGGGTCATGGCTCAGAAAAAAAAAAAAGGCAACAACCCAACCTGAACTTTCACCAAGAGATGATAATTAAAAAGAGACTGACAAAAATGTTACTGAAGTCTCCTTAATTATAAATGAGAAACTACACCACAATCTTGAACCCAATAAATTATTTCAGATTGGATCTGATGAGATCTACACTTTGTTTTACATTTGGATTTATAATCAACTGGATACAAAAGTTGTTATCGAGAAAAGTATATTAAACAAGAACTTCACAACCATATTGTATGAAATAAAATGAAATGAAATTTGTAAGAAAAATTACAATACTTAAAAAAAGAAGATTAAAAAAAATGAAAGACAAACATTTTGGGCTACAGTAAATTTGGAAAAATGTTTTCAATCCAAAAAAAAAAAAAAAAAAAAAAAAATCATTGTATGACTGATAAAATACTTCAAAGTTAGTCTTGAATACTTTAAAGATGTTTGCAGTGCTAATAAAAAAAAAATTTGCAAAAAAGTTTGAATTAAAAATATGTAAGAAAAAAAGAATATGAGAAGAAAAGAAAAGAAAGAAATGTAAAAAGAAAAAAAGAACAAGATAAATAAAGGGGAGAAAAGAAAGAATAAATAAAATTAATACTTATTGTTTTCCATATAATCATTAAAATAATTAAATATTTTTTTTACTGAAAAAGCAGGATTTCGAGTTTCAAAATCCACTCACTACCACATAATCCTCCTTGCCGTGATTGCATTTTCTCAATAAGTTTCCCGCCCCAAACTTACACTAATTCAGCAAATGATTGAAAATGCAGCAGTTAACATTTCAAGCCACCAATTCTGCAAATGTCTACAGCCAAAATTCAAAGTTCTGAAAATCAAGTGTTTTTGTTATTTTTTTGCAAAAAAAAAAAAAAAAAAATAGTTTTATCACAAAATGTTTTGTTATTTTATATCTTCCCAAATAGAAAAAGTCCATTGGATATTTTTCTTTCATCAGAAATTGTCTCAAATGTTTCACACAATTATGCCAACAAGAACCATTTATATGTTGAATGTTTCAAAAAGAAAATCTGGATCAAGAGTCATGGAAAAAATTAAAGAATCCAAAATGAAAACTTATAAAACTAAAATACATTGACCGAACACATGATTAATAAGATTAAGACAGTGGTGGTGAAAAGCTTTTCTGTCTCACCCAAAAATCCTGTAAAAAGAATAGATAAAAGACAAAAGGAAAACTTTTTTACCAACGCATTTCATTCTTTCCTTACATAGCAAGCTTTGAGAATATTTTAGGGTGTTCTCAAATTCAAAATCAAGTCAACAATATTTTTCTTCCACATTATTTTTGTGTATAACTGCAAGTTACAAAATAAGATCTTCACATTTTTCTTAATAAAGTTCCTTAAGGAAGAAAACGTGTTGGTATAGAAGTCAATAGAAAAATTGTCTTTTATTTTGTCTTTTATTTATACATAAGACAAAAAGGACAACTTTTCTATGCCAACATATTTTGTTCCTTGAGCAACTTTATCAAGGTAAATGTGGAGATTTTATTTCATATATTTTATATATATATATATATATATATATATATATATATATATATATATATATATATATATATATATATATACATATCTGATGTTTGGTCATTTGGTCAGACCTAGGACTCGTAACCAATTACACTCAATATACAACTTTTATTTCAGTTACTATCTTGTATTCTGTTTGATCTTTAAAATGGTAGAAACACACCACCTTGCTACGTCCACAGGGTCGAATCAGCCTCATTCTCCATGTATTCTTCTGGTAAGAAGTTCTCAAAACATTTTCCCCCAAGAACTGCTAGTTTGTGGAGCAGGCTCCCACATGGGTGCTTCAACAAATGCTCCAATCTTAACCTCAAGTCTTGGATCAATCATTACCTAGCCAGCATATCCTCATAATCTTCACTTCTTACTTCTGCATTTCTCATTTTATGTATGATATCATATACCTCTAACCCTCTACCTCGAGTGGCTCTTGGGCCTTGTATTGAGCAAACTTTAGTAAAAAAGTAAATAAATAAAATTAAGATAAATTTGAAAGTAAACCCTTCTGTTGTCTTTTGTTTCTACTTTCTGATTTATAAACTATATGAATATTTGTTAATTGAAGGATGCCTGTCTCCTAGGGCAACTAGCCAATCCCTGTTGCAGACGCCTGCTCAGGCACATTTATGTTTGTTCAACACCCACTGAGTCCACATGTGGTTTATACTGCAACTATGCTGAGCAGACCATAGTTACAGTTTCTGGGAGAGAACATACTATCTAGTTTAATCAACAGTTTGAACAAGGCAAGCACACTAAAACCCTCGGTCACAATGACTTGTGACTCTGTGCTAGTACCACTATCAACGGCTCCCCAAAGAGTTCTGTCTACGCAATTTCACTCAAAAGGCTTGAGACAAAATGTGGTATGGTTTTCAGGCACTTTCCAAAAGGTGCCACATGCTGGGATCACCTCTCCCAGACTGATATTCTCAAGAAATCACCTTCCTGACAAATGGTGAGAGACCCAAGTCTCATGATCAGAAAGTGAACATTCTCTAACCACTCAGCCATGTCGTCCAGTCAATTACAGACAAAATAAACAACTAAAAGAGGGAATTGATTTGAAACTTAAATCATTTTCTTTTTATTTAGAAAAACTAAATATATTATTTATGTTCCAAAAATATAATTCTAATCCTAGTATGGACAGAAAATGAACAAAAACAAAACATTCATCATTTGTCTGTTAAAAACTGTTTTATCAAACTCCCAGGTAAAATCCTCAAAAATTACTGAACATTTCACAAAACAGTAAAGGAATTTGCCTCCATAAAGAGACATCACTAAAAAAAGAAAAAAAAAAAAAAGAAGAGAGAGAGAGAAAAAAAATTTATAGTTTATAGTAAACAGATTTTCCAAAGTTTGGGATTAGGATTTTAGTAACATTTGGAAATTTTTTGATATTTTGTCAAAACAGAAAAAAGTCCATCAAATATTCTTGGAAATCCTATTTCCCACAAATTAATTTTTCTTTGAATATTTGCTTTTATTAGCAACAACTTCTTGCAGCCCACACACATCTTTTTCTTTTTTTTTTTTTATTTTATAATTATTTTATTATTTATTTGTCAGATCTCTACAACAGATCCTTGTACAATGTGTTTAATTCCAGGTTTTTGCTTTTTGTTACTGTGATTTTCGAATAACTACTTTCTACAATTTTACAAAATAAAAAAAATAAAAAATCACAAAACATTAATATAAATAATATAGGTAATAAAGAAAATATGGAAAGTTTTATCATCTCCAATATGTATAGAACAGTCCGACAGTTTATGAGTTTATTGTGACATAATTGTTATTACTGTAGTAATGGAATTGGCAGGCTGAGTTCAAATTCTGGCCAAAGCAGTTGGATTCACCTTATACCAATGTCTTTGGGAAAGGCATGAGTAAAATAGTAGGGTGAATTGAGCTATCTAGCTTTGATAGAACAAGCAACTTTACATATTTCCGTGACATAAATTTTTACTGCATTTTTTGAGCACTGGCGACTGGGAACTGAAAATTTCTTGACCAAATACATTTTCCAAAATCTAATCAAATGACTAAACATCAGAATGTTTTCTTAGATGCGGAATAAGACTAACAACAACAAAAATTCTTTGCTTATCTTTCACACACATAAATATACACAAATCCTCAGTTTTTCAGCCTCTCAAAAAATTAAAAGTTTAATTTTTTTAAAATAAAGTTTAATTATAAAAATAATTAAATTGAAATTTAAAAAAAAAAAAGAATTCTAGAAATGTATAAAAAGAATTTTAAATTAACTGGCCCATGAACATGAGTCAGAAAACTGCAATGACAATTTTCAAGAATATTGAAAAATCAAAGTAGTTTTGATGACACAGGGACTCCGATATAATGCTCTTGTAGACCAAATAAATATTTCAAAAGTAAATTCTGAGACTTTAAATAAAAATGTTTGATTTAATATTAAATTTTTTGAATTGCAACTTTTTTGTTTGCCACAAGAAAAAACTGACAAGTGTTATATCTTGCCCAATGGTGACCTGGAACTCTCTACAAAGCAGGAACATTTCATATACACAGTAGTCTACAAAGTCTGTGGAAGATCTTGAACACCAAATGAATAAGTTACGACGTTTTAATTTTTGTAGGTAGTAAATAAAGAGAAATTCAAAATGACCAAATTTAAACATCATATATGACTGCCCTCTTGATTTTAGATCATTACATTTGTGCCTGATTAGAAAATGAAAAACAAAGAAAATCAAACACAAACTTTAGTAATGGTCTAATATTTACATTTAACATTACAGTATTATCAAGTTAGGTACAAGTATTGATAGTCTATGGTAGCCAAGTAAACAATAGCTTACTTCAAGTTTACATAGAAGAGCCGGGGGATGTTTATTCACTTTTATTATTCAAGGGAAAAACTGGGAACCAAATGCCATCAAAAAGTGGCCGCATTATATGCTGTCAAATATTGGACTTGCTGATTAATATAATTTGAACTTTTAATCATTTATAGAAAACATTTTAACATAGCAAAGCTAGTTTCGTAATATCCTGTATGCATGCATTAGAAAGAAAAGCGGGACTAAGGTTTGAAAAAGGGATCAGAAAGTCACATTTGAATTCCAGCTAAGATGGTTTATGTTCACTTTGCACAAATGCTCTTAAAAAAAAGGGTAGAATAACTCTCTCAAGAGACAAGAACAACTTTGAATTAAAAACCATGAAGAAGGCAATACAAAACTATTCCATTCCTACAGATATTAAAAAAGGCAGTTGTGGATAGCCATAATCACCTATATCTTGAAGACATATGGCAAAAACATGCCTGTATACACACACAATATATATATATATATATTTTATATATATATATATATATATATATATTATATATATTATATATGTCATAAGGGCTGAAATATTGAATTGTTGATAATGCATATTTTATCAACAGCTGAGAGTTGTTGGTTTTCTTAATATTTCAAATGGTTATTTCTAATAAGGATATACATTTCTACACCCATTTAGAGCGGTTCATACCTGCACCAATGCGCTAATATAAATAGGCAGAGAAAAAAAAACACTTCTTTTGATGTTCTGCAGATGATGTAAATAAACATTGAAATATCAACAAAATCACCAACCAGTCTCCTACTGATTCCCTAATAAGAAGTGAAGATGCTTTTATCTGTTATGGCTTAATATTATCAGATAAATGATGAACAAGGATTTTTAGACATCAGTCAAGATTAACATCCAACATGAATAAAAAATATTTTGGTGGGAAATTAAAAACAAAATATATGTAAATAAATAAATAAAACAACCAAATTTTGTGGAATATAAACAATTAAATTCCAGACATCCATTGGTCATTTAAAATTAAATATATAAATAAAATACAGCAAAACATATAAATCCCTCACCACCACCACTATTCACTAATACAAAATATATATATATATATATATAAACCAGGCTGCCTTGTCAGTTTAGGAATGAGGTTAGCAAAGTTTTCAATAAAAAGTAAAACATTGCCAAAAGGATTGTCTCATTGAATTACAGCAGAATTTGAATGTTTTATAAAACATGAAAAAAAAAAAATTCAGCAAGCGGCTGGTGTATTGAATTTGACGTTATATTCACACACATTTTCTTCAATTGAATGGACTCCATCTTGGATACCACATTGAAAAAAGATCTGAAATCAACAAAAACAAAAGCTAAAATTTTTTTGCACACAATCATTAGCTTCAAGAACAATATTTTTTTTTTTTTTTTTTACAAAACAATTTTCATTATCCAGCACAAATGATTAATGGTTATGCAAAATAAAATTCTTTACAAGTGATTCCTCTAAGGTTTACAAAAAAAAAATCATGCATTTTCTAAAATATGAAAACATTACAAAATGATTTAATAAAAAAAGAAAAAGATTTGTAGAAATGATTATTAGAAAATGAAACATTTTCTCTGGCAAAGATCCAAGTGTAGCATCTGTTCATATTTTCAATTGCTATTTCTTTTATACCTGCAACTATTTCCAAGTATTTCTTTCAACATGTATCTGCTTGGTGATGAGGAGGAAGTGTTTCTTCTTCTCAAATACAATCCAATTGGATCCAAAGAATTTCCAAAATATTCTATCATCTCAAGAAGGAATAACTTTTTAGATAGCAGCTCTGGAACAAGTTTCAACTTGAAAATGAAGATTTCCAAAAACAGATTCAAAATATTTATAGAAAAAAATGTTATAGAGACTCTGCAAATTGGTAAGAACGTATCAAGACAAAATGGCATTAGCACAGACCAGAGAAGACAAGAAAAGTGACCAATAACAGGTGGAGGTGCAGAGTTGGTCGAATGATTGAAAAGCACGGAAAACAGAATCAGCAATTTGAGTTCAAATTCTAGCTAAAGTAGTTTTTGCTCCTTTCACACTATGCCCTTGGAAAAGGCATGAATCCACATCTCCCAAGAGATTAGCTCAATTACTCTCTACTGTTGGTATCATGTAACCCAGTATATCCTGTCAACTGTTACTTGTAGAGAAGATGGGCACATACTTGAGATCAAGTAATGATTTGATGTGAGACATTTGTACACATATTTATATGACTGTACCTGAAGGCAACCAGAGACTGAATCAGCTAAAACAGTATAGGGAAAAAAATTGAATATTAACCAAATAAAAAGAACAGCATCATCTTACTCTTGTTAGACGTTCTTTTTGATCTGGGCAAAATTTGGAATGACCCCGTGTCATCTTTAGGATATAATCTCCAGGTCTCATCTTCTCCCACTCTGGATGAGTCCCCATTGACAAAGGTGGCTCTGGAGCTTTCTGCTGAATGCACTTCTTAAAAGGACAGATTGTATACTCATAGGCAAAGATGTTGGTCTTGTAACAGTTGAAACTTAGCTTGTAAAAAACACCTTCAGGTCCATAGAACTGGAAAAAAAAAAAAAAAAACAGAACGTATATCAAAATGTTTAAAAATAGAAAATCCACATTTCAGCTTTCCAATTTTAACTCTGGTTATCTCTCAGTAAAACCCTAGCAACTATGCAGAAATTCTATCTCTGACTAAAGGCAAATTTGTTAGTACTAACCTATAATTAGTGAGAAAATTGTTAGTAATGATATCCAATAATTAGGTATTGTTGACATTGTTATTGTTTATAAGCTAAGAAAAATGTAATAAGTAAAAACAAATTCTACTTAATCCCATAAAGAAAAAAAAAATGAACAAATTAAAAAAGTTTCTAGAAGAGAAAGAATTTCAAGTGGAGGTTTCAACACCTTACTTCCTCATCTAATTCCAACTGACCTCTTTGTCTTTTACTGAAAGGGCTTCTTTCAAATATTCACTTTTTCGTTTACGCCCCTCCATGATGATTATCTTGCGTTTACGTACTTCTTGAATGATTTGGTCGCATCGATTTGAACAAAGGCCATGTTTGGAAACTTGTATCTGTGACTTGGCTGAAATAGATTCACAAATCATCAAATAAACATTAAATGAAAATACAACAAAGAAGTATCTTTTTTACAATTGTAGAAATTCACAACTATGTTTGTAGTTTATGTTGTGGAACCAGCCTATAGGAGTTTGTGTGTTTTTCCACTAGTTTACTCCTAACTTTGTCCTGAGTTAATTATACAACTAGAATATAAAAGATTTAACCAAGTTAATTGTATAACTAAATATAAAAGACTTCTACCCTATTATAAAAAATTGCTGAAGAACAAATAAAAATAAGTACAAATGAAGTAAAAATAATTAAGCACTGCCAAAAAACATTATTATTCGACGACAAAGATGTGGGTCTAAAGAAGGAACCTTTGATGTTATAATGGGAAGCAGATAGATCCTCTGGAAAGGATGACAGGTTCCATGATTGTTTTATGGCACATCAATTCTTGCATGATGGTCATAGAGTAATAAGTTTTCTTTGTCTTTTATCAAATGTCTGCAGCTCGGCTTGTGATTTGATTTCTTTTAAATAGATTCCTGTAAAAGTGCCAAATGAATAAATTTGACTTTTACTTATCCAAATTTATTCACCCTCACTCTCCAAATAGTTTGATAATTTGGATTCTTCTGTGGTAGGGCTTTTGAACAAGGTGAAACATGTCAGAGTTTGCTTACTAAGCCACTGACTATCAAGTGGCATACAACATCTGAGTTCACACCCCGAAAGAACGAAGATAAGGGCTAAAGCAAAAAAAAAAAAATTGTAAGGTTCTTATGAAACAAAGAATAACAAAACAGAGAGCGAGAGAGAGAGGGGAGGGAGGGGAGAGGGGGGAGGGAGAGGGGGGGGAGGGAGATGGAGAGGGGGAGGGAGATGGGGGGGGGGGAGAGAGGAGATGGGAGAGGGGGAGGGAGATGGGGAGGGGAGGGAGATGGGGAGGAGAGAGGGAGATGGGGGAGGAGAGAGGAGATGGGGGGGGAGAGAGAGGAGAGAGGGGAGGGGAGGGGGAGGAGAGAGAGAGAGATTTACCATTCTGTTTGTTTGTATTTTGTTGTAACTGTTCATCCCATTCATCGCTTCCATCACAGCAATCACAGAACCCATCATTAACTCTGCTTGATAATGTGTACTGGGGACGTGCACCATCAAATTGGAAGTCGCAATAAAATCTGTAAATTGAAAGATTAAAAACTCATAATATTTGGTTGATGCTGAGTAGCCCAAAAATATTGTTAGCATGAGGATGACCCCAAAAGTATGATTAGGGGTGAAAGGTTGTTTAAAACAAGTTTGACTCACATTTTTATGCATTTATAGATGAATACAGGAGGGCCCACCATCTACAAAATAATAGCAAGGACCCCAACATCTGCAGAATCATTAACGACTCATTCCATTATCCACAGTCAACTCACACAGCAAAATTGTCTTGCTCAAAAATTTTATGAACCAAAAAACTTTGCAAAATATTTTTCAAAGAAATAAAATATAAATAAGAAAAAAATAGGTCTTCAATAAAAATAGTATTTTGAAAAAGAAATTCTCTTTAAATCTTCTCAAAACCATTAGAGTCATCCTTTTCAGATCCTGTGGGGTAAAGCACAAAACAGTATGATCTTTTTTTTTTTTTTAAATCTAATTCACTTCATTTTTACAATTGGTAAGTCAAAACTTTTTTTTTCATAAGGAAAAGAGAGTTATGTTCCTTGAGTCATCAAGTAGGTCAATCTACAGTAAATCATCAAATATATTGCAGAAACAGATTTTTATAACATTACAATTATGTGTAATTCATGAAAATTTATCAGTCTGTTATAAAAAAAAAAAAATATTGTGCCTTTTATTTTTTTTGCTTCGGTTGTCTTTTTAAAACAGTGTAGATTTTCTGATAAAAAATTTTGGACATAACTAAATGCAAGGGTGCTGAAAAGTCCTTGGCCCAACCAAGAAGGGAGTCAAAAATAAGCCATTATCTTACTTGCTCATTAAGAAACACATACTAAACAAAAAAAATAGTTTTCATAAACCCTAATAGTTTATATAAGCTTTTTATTGACAGAGCATTTCACCTTTTTTAGGTAATTAAGTAGGTATCTTCAGGTTAAAACAAAAGACAAATTTGTCGGTTTTTTATATTAAATCTGTTAATCTTTGTTCTAGTTGGAATGAAAGAACAAAAATGAATAGAAAAAATACAATGTGGTGTATGAGCTGGTGAAGAAAGTAAGAGGAATCTGCCAGGAATCGGGTATTTTTGAGTCCTGCAGAGATCGACATCTTTAATAAAAAAAAAAAAACAAAAGCAAAAAACAAAAAGTATTTTTGTTCTTTCATTTCAACAGGAAGATGCCCACCTAACAAGCAGACATTAACAGATTTAATAATAATAAAAAAATAAAAAAACACACATAGATTTGTCTTTCATTCTGACTCAAAAACGCCTACCTAACAAAGGTGAAATGCTTTGTCAATAAAAAGCCTTTCCACATTGTCTGATTTATCCACTTTTGTTCAGATTCTATATCACACTAACAATCATAAGCTTCTTATTAAATACATTTTTCATTCTCTATCTTTCACGATAATCAAGTTCTTTGTTTCATTATTATCTTTATATTTACATTTAAGAAAGAAATATATAAACACCTTTTTTAAAATATTTATTCATATATTCACAAAATATTATTTCAGAATCCAAAGTCAAAATGAAGAAGTGCCTGTAATACACAAAAAATTACAACAGTGATTTTATTCAAAATTCTCAAATTAAATATTGGCAAATATTATTAAATATTTTACCAGAATTTTTTCATCTTAATTTCTGTTACTTTTTATCACAACTCTCAGGACTGTCATTCCACAGCCATCAGTAAACAGAACAGATTGGAAAATAACCAATACATCTCAGGTAAAATTCAAATTCACATCAGTTATTCTCAAGAAATCTACCTGACTAATACCAATTTATTATTACTAATACTACTAGTCTGTGTAAACAAACAAGACAGTATATCAGGTGTTCAGGAAAAATAATGAAAGCTATATAGTAAAATGTCAGCATCTCTAACAAGTCTTTGTAGCCTAATTGGTAAGGCAACTACCCTAAATAGGTAAACTTCCTTAGAAAAAAAAGGATACGATTTCAGAAATTTAGTTTTTTCTGGGAGTTGCAATAAAAAGCAATTGAAATTAAGATAAAAGACTAATCAAAAGTTAATAACAATAATAGTGAATCATCTTGACAATATTGTTTACTCAACAGACTGATCCTTATATACATTGTAATGGCCAGTGGATATATATATATATATATATATATATATATATATATATATATATATATATTATATATATTTTTCTTATGGTAGAATCCCTGATCTTTACCTAACCTTTAAATCCCCCAAGATCTCCGCAGACATATGGATTGAGCAGAAGTTTCTAGCATGGAAAGTTGAATTGGCAAGCCAAGTTCAAATTTTAACAGTGTCTGTCACATTCACTTTGGACTAATGGCTTTGGGGAAGAAAAGAATTTATCTCTTCTATCCCAGCTACAGGTTAAATAGCAAGACAGATTAGCTTCTATAGCCTCAGATGGCAGACAATTTTATAGGACAATACCAAATTTAAAACTATGGTAAAGACAATGAGAAACTATTCCATTATGTTATCCCAAGAAGTCAAATATTAAAGAATGGAAGTTGCAAAAAGTCCTGACCACCTAAATCTGAAACGGACATGGTATTTTTAAAGAGAGAAAACATCCTCAGGTCTACAATTTATATTGGCTTCTGAAATCATCTTAATAAAATGAGGTACTATAAAAATCATTTCACACTTTCTCTGTATAATAAATTGAATATCCCATTATATGTTGAAATATGTTCATACTTTTTACATATAAAATTAAGGCTTCAAATAAAACACCTTATACCTAAATAACTAGAGTAAATTTTATCTTTAAGTAATGAAGAAAATCCCAATTATCAGAGAAATGGAGATTTTTTTTCAGATATCAAATATGTCAGAAAAAAACAATATAACTTTCCAAGTAACAAGCAAATTTAGTATTTCATTTCAAAGATAATTGTTAATATACTTTTATATTTAAAAACTATTCTTCTCATTTTGGTCGATATTGATGTTATTATAAGTACAATGTTTCTTTCAAATACCCTCTGGTCATCATCAGGTGTCCATTGATTGGCTAATATGGGATATCTATGGATTATTATGAGATTTTGTCCTTGTAATGTCAGTTATTATTCATTTCTGCTGAATCAATGCTTAACTACCTGATCCAAGGATTGAACTCACAACCACAAAGATGACAGTAACACATATATAATCAACTCCTATATCCACCAGACAATTAGTGACATTAGTGATGTGTTTTTGAAGCCTTTTATAGTCAATATCAGGTGGTTTGGGACATTTGGTTATGATGGTGTTTCATACCACTTTTCATAATTTTGTATTTCATCTCAGAGATAAGTAATTGTCAATATTCTTGTATTATTTCAAACTGTTGTTCTCATCTTGTTTGATATATATAATTATTCAGCAGGATTGAACGATAATTGACATCACAGGTTTAAAATATCACAATAATCAAGAGAAATCCCATATCAGCCAATCAATAGGGACTTTATAATGACTAGACTTTACTTGGCCAAAACGTGTCCATAATAACATCTATATCAAACAAGATGGGAACAGTAATTTGAAATAATACTAGTATATTAACAAGCAAATGTTTATCATTTCTTTGATCACACATTCATTAACAAATGGACAGAAAAGGAAATCTTTTTTTAAAAATGGAAGTCTCTGAGAAGAAAGAGATTTAGATGAAACTCTAAAACACAAGGAAGAAAAAGTTTTAGATATTCTAAAACATAAGGAAGAGAAGATTTAGATGAGACAAAGATATTCTAAAACATAAAGAAGAAATGATATAAAAAAAGATGAATCTAAACAGGAAGACAGCAGAAAAGAACAAAATGAGAATATACTTTTATGGCACATTGACTCCTACACAATGGTCATATAGAGAGCTAAATGAATACACTTGCATAGAATGTTTGTTTTCTGCACTACACAATACTGAACTTTGTTTTCAGTACATTCATCATAACTTAAATAACAGAACTAACAGGAGCAGACAAATTTTCCCAGTAACCAATTTTTATAAACTGAATTTTTTTTAGAGACTGAATCCACAGTAAAATAGCCTTTTATGTTTTTTAATAAAAAACACTGGAAACTTGGCACATATCTAATACTTATGCCAACCGTTGCTGTCTTAATTTCTGATAGTGGAATAAAAATGTCTACCTACAACTATACTACACATTGATCCAAGCCCAGTGAGTGAAATACAGTATGCAGAACCATTCAGAAACCATCGATGGTTGTGAAAACACAAAATCACAAGTCATCATGACTGAGGGTTTGAGTATACTGGTCTTGTTCAAAAAAAAGTGTCACCAAGTGCTAGATGAAGTAAAGTAAAAAAATAGAAGAAACTCACTTGGAAGAAGGACAGGCAGAGGTGCCAGGTTCATCAGAAGAATCATCACAATCACAGTAATCATCATTCAGATATTTATAAGGAATTTGCTTCTAAAAATTACAGAGGAAAAAAATACATATAAACAATCCATTTCAGAAACAATTTAGATACAAAGGTATATACATCATCTCATCCTATATATATATATATATATATATATATATATATATATTATGAAATAGACAAAGTCTGACAAATATTTTAATATATTTTCTGTTTATACATATTTTTTTTTTATAGATACAAATATTTAAGTAAATGCTCTCTTTCTAATAAACAGTATTAACATCATTTACCAGCCTGAATGTCCAAGAAATTTTATAGAAAATATGTGTCCTCCGACAGGAATTGAACCTGTATCCTTCACTTCATAAATGTATACAGTTCTCTACACGCGACTAGAAATTTTTTTATAAAGAAATAATTTGGATGTTTGGCAACTACTTGATATGTGAAGAGGCTATGTGGTAGGATAGCTTGCTTGCTTCAACCCCCCACCCAAGCTATGTGAGCGGGGGCTTTGACCTTTAGCAGATCCAAGCAAGCTCAACAGGTCTGTTGGGTAGAAACCAGATGAAAGACACACCCTGGTCCTCCAGGTTGGGGGTTGTGCAGTAGGCTAACAACCTATTCACTTAAAAACTAGCTTGTTACAGAAAGCTCAACGATATCTTCAAACAACAATATGGCCGAGGAAGAGTCCTCCAAAGTGGAGTGTATGACGTGTGCTGGTGAAAATCCCCTGGGAAGGCAGATGGCATAACATGAGCCGAGCTGAAGAGGATCACCCAGAACCATGTTCATTGGAGACATGTTGTTGTGGCCCTATTTTCCCCAAGGAATTAAAGACATAATAAATGAATATAAAAAGTTACAACAGACTTTATATGTGCGCATTTGTGTTTGTATGTGTTTAAAATTAATGAAACTGCTGAACATAAAATGGTAAATGAAATTTTGTGCACTGTTGGTCAGTTTCCCTTACAAATTGTAGGCTTACAGCCATATCATGTTGAAACACTAGTTCCTGTACAATCATCAAAGTTAAACAATGTCAAGCCTGGTATGTACTTAGATAGGCGACCCTTTGGGAATACTAGGTGCTGTAATCTTGGATATGTGGGTAGAGTAATGGATAATGGCTCGGAATTGTTAATCAGAGAGCAAAGTTCCAATTCTTGTTGGGTTCGTTATTTTCTCTTATGCACAAATACCCTTGGGAAATGTATGAATCAACTTCTTCTCCTTCTAGCTATGGGTTAATTAGTAAGACTTGTATCACTAAATCATTATTATTTAAAAAACAAAACAAAAAAACAATTCTTATAATCTAAAAATATTTTCTGGCTTTAAATAACCTCCTACAAAGGGATCATAAGCTGTAAAAAAATGAATGAATTAAAAAACCTTACAAATTGTACATTTGTAAATGTTTCTCACAACAAGTTTGCTTAATTAATAATTAATTAAAAAATAATAATTAAAATCATTACACAGCAGAAAGTGGATATCTACCTTCTGAAAAGCCTGGAACAATTCTAATTTTGATTACTGGATATCTTTATAACTCACTACAGCAATTCTTTGGTACCCAGACTTCATAAGCGTAGCACTAGAATGACAGGTCTCATCATTTTTCCTATTTTTGAAATTACTAGATGGAACCGTAAGTTCTATTCTAATAGTTTCTCCTCTCACACTTCTTGCCTGTGGAACTGTCTTACAGCTTCTTACTTTCCTGTCAACTATTATCTTCAAAATTTAAATGCAACATCATCATCATCTTCTCTCCTTGAATCCTGTACTTTTTATTTCTCCTCAATAACATTTTCTCAGTTTCCGTCACTATCAATAACTACCTAATGCAGGAGTTGGCAACCTACGGCACATGTGCCGCACGTGACACACCAAGCAATTTCCAGTGGCACACGCAGCAGCAAATGACATCATGAAGTTCGAACCAATAACTACTACAACACAAAGAAAATATTTAGCTGTTTCAATTTTAACATATACTAAAGTATATATGCTATAATTTTAATATATACTAAAGTATAAATACTATATATATTGTAGGACAGGTATATTGATTTTGACTTGTATAAAAATACGTATGCTGTTGGCAAACTGGATGATTTTAAGACCCTAAGTCAGCACATAGTTAGCAAAAGGTTGCTGACTCCTGGCCTAGACTGCAATAATTTAAGCGTACTACTAGATAGCAAGGTCCCACCATTTTACTGTTGAACTACCGAGATGCAATAGCTAGTTCTATTCTATGAGTTCTCACATTCTTTCCCTTCTAATTTCTTGCTTCCCTGCCAACTACAATCCTCAAAGATTTTATGCAATGTCAATCATTATCTTACTATGATGCAAAAAAAGATATTTAGCTGTTTCAAAACTGCTCAATCATGAAACACCCATTAATAATAAAAACTTAAAAGAAAAACTATTAAAAACCGTTTATTTCTATTAATGTGGTTTACATATTATTGTATATATTAATATATAAAATATACTATAGAACAGGTATATTGACCTTGACTTGTATAAAAATATGTATGCTGTTGGCCCACTGAATGATTTTAAAACTTTAAGTTGGCACATAATTAGCAAAAGGTTGATGACCCCTGGGCTAGCATATTAGTGGTTTTATCACCTTGCTTGGGGATGAAATAATTAAATAAAAAAAATATTCTAAGAGATTAGCTTCCATTGCTAAGCAATGCTTCCTTATTCAAACAAATATTTGCCAGCAAAAGATACACAGTAAAGAGTAAATTTTTCTCTTACCTTAGAGTAGAGGCATTGAAAAGTATCATTAATTGTAGGTTGATACAAATGCAGCCTTCTATAGAGAACCCCTCGGACCATTTTTGTTTGATGTGTCTGCTGAGAGACTTTATCTCTACTGAGGGCTTCCTCCTCCTCAGCTCTTCTCACCATTCTCCCAATATCGGAATCTAGTTTATGGAGGTGAACTGACCGACTGTGGACGGCATCCAACCGATTCATAGAGTAATAAAGCAGAAGAACATACAGGCATGCGGTGGTGCCTGCCAAAAAGAGTATGACTCGAGATTTTGTTCGGAACAACCTCCGCATCATTACAAGCTCCTCAGACTCAAGGGGGAGGAGGTGACCAGGATACAAATCTAAGAAAGGAATACAGAAATCTTTGAGGAAAATCTACACGTCAATATACAGCTTCACACCTAACAACACAATACAAACCATTTTTTTTTTTTTTTTTGCATGTTTGAAAGAAAATATGTACATCAAAACAAAATGGATGCAATATCCATTATCTTATTTTGTAATGTTTACATGCATAAGTGTTACATCCAATGCCTTGACCTTCTCAGCTGGAATCAGTTGTGCTTTCTGGCTGAGAAACATACAGCATAGAATTAAGTGGAAAGGAATAATGAAAAACTGAGAGAGAAAAAAGGAAAAAAAATGTGTAGGAGAAAAATGAAAAGCAAACTTGGCGTGAATCTGTTTTTCATGCTTCAATGCACTCTTCAGGCCATATGTGTTGTGTTATGGTCAGTGTTGCATTATGGGTAGTAAGATCTATTGTATTATTCTGATGGTTATTGGGTGGGCAGTAATGGTACTGTTTCAAATTACGCAAGAGGTTATTAAGTAGAAATAATTGTGAATCCGAATGTGGTTATTTGCAGCTATTTTATACATTATTTACATTATTCGGACTATTGTCCTCATCTTTATCACCATATTTATCATGTTTCGGCCGTTGTACGCTCTGGCCTTCTTCAGGTGGTTGGAATGTCGAACTGAACCCTTTATTTCACTCACCAGGGTAGACTGTTCTAGTTCCATGTGCCATGTTTGATGGATGTCAGTTATCAGATGAGGACAATAGTCCAAATAATGTAAATAATGTACATAATACCTCATCTCAGAAATATAGACAGCTATTTTATAGTATTGCTTGTTAACATTTTATTCTATATTTATTATTGATCACTTTATTATTTGTTGTTGATTATTTACTTTATTTGTTTAGATTTCTTGTTTATTTCATCTATTTTTTTTACTTAATTATTTGTTGTTGATTATTATTATAATTACATTTACTTGTGTTTATGTGTGCATTTGTAGATTACTAATTTGTTTATTATTTACTTATGCACTACAAGGTAATTGTAGCTATTTTCTCTTCTAATCAAAGTTTACAGTTTTTTGATTTATTGTTGTAAGCTGATGCTGTTTTCTTTATTTTCCATGTTGTAAGCATCTGCTTAGATCAATAAATAAAAAAACTGTAAACTTTAAGCAGAAAATATGTATAATTACCTTTCAGACCAACACAAAATTACTAAATAAACTATCAGAACTCATCTTGAAATTTTTTTTTACAATGTTATTTAAAAATCAAAAATGAATACTTTGTAAAATACCATCATCAAAAATGAAAAAAATATATATATATATATATATATATATATATATATATATATATATATGCAACACAGATAATGTAACATACTTTATACAAAGCAAACACTTTAAACTAAACAAATAATTTAACCAAACCCAAAAAATAAATAAAAAATCTAGATATGATGTCAAACACTGCTACAGTCACTGGGCAAGACCGTGGTCGATCCCTATGGCCTGCCTTGGATTTGGTCACCCCGATCATCAATCACATCCTGCCCCACATTCTGTTTGTTATAGATCACAAGGCAGGTGAAGGCTGAGTTGTATACCCAATGTCGTTAATCCGGCAGCTTTGGCGAGATGATGCCACAAGAAACAAAGTAAGAGACAGCTGTGTAACACAACAATTTTATATCAAAGGTTCATACAATGAATGTTCTACTCACTAAATTAACAACATGAAGATTTTCATCACCTTCCCCCTTAATACCCAGTGACACTACGTTTAGCCATGCTCGGTAAACTGAGACTGATTCCTTCCACTCTGTGATTTCTTCGGGCCAATTATTCAGTTGTAATTGGTAGCCCAGAACAAGGCCAGAGTCTAAGTTCTTTCACTTTGTGATTTCTTTGGGCCGACACTTCTGCTGTATCTGGTAGTCTGGAACAAGGCTGGAGTCTAATTTCTTTCTGCAGAAGTTGTGTAGGGTGTGGCAAAGAGGGTCTTGAACCAACTGACAATTCACCTCTCATGCAAACAGCACCCTAAACTGTCTGCTTCCTTCTTCTCTTAATACCCCTGAACTGTCTCTCATTTCGCTCATGTGTTTATGAACCTTCATGCAAACCCAGTGTGGGGCATGAGGTGGTTGGACGTTCCCAAAGAAATCCCAACATTTATAAAGAGCCTTTCATTGGTCTTGAAAATTGATTGTCTGGCCAAATTTAAGAAGATCCCTCTCCCAAAGAGTGGTGTCAGCAGAGTATTGATCTGCCCAATTCCTTCCATCTCATATGAGTGCTTCTCACCATCAGTGCCCAAAGGGTGCAGGTGATTCCTCCACCTACCTTGAAATTCTACCTGTGCCTCAGAGGCTATGTGTAGTCCCTGGTGGTTGGTTTACATCTGGGTTCCGTTATCTGTCACCTTCTCTCACCAGCTCTTTTGTCAACAAGCAACAAAAAGAACCAATTCCTTTGTTTTAATAAATTCTATCGCATCTTAGATGAACAAAAATATAACTACAATTGCATTTCTGTTTCCCGTTAGAAACATGGTGGTCTTTAAAATCCAAGTTTTTATTAACTGACTGAATTTCAACCAGAAACCTGCTTCTAGCTTTCATGGGTACTTGAAGTCATTAAAATGTAAGCTATTCTTCCACGCAGGGTCAATTGTGCACTTAAGAAAATACATCACTTAAGATTAAGTTGACCATAAACAAACACCCAAAACCCCAAGGTAGAGAAAGAAAAGAAAACAAACATCTTCCATCCCTCATTCCTCTGGCCTTTGTTATCTGTATACTTTCAGTCTATCGAAAAAAATCATTTTTCTTTCTTGTTTCCAATTTATTTAGGAAGCCCTTTTTCCTAATTTACTACCAACTTCTTAATAGTGTCACATACACCCTTGCAAATTAATGAAAACAACCACTTTAGTTTCCTTTCTTTCACCATACATCAGTTTTAAACCCCCTAAAGACAGGGTGTAATCAATTTCTATTTTTTCTTCAGATTAGGTCATTTGCAGTGGCATGCAGTAACATGAATCTATTTTCAGGGCATATGATGAAATTTGTTTGGCCTTGAAAAATATTGCATCATCCGTGATTGCATGAGATTTTTATCATGCCCAGACACTATTGTCCTGACTGTTAATTAGTTGTCCTATGGCTATTGTCTGTGATGGATGTTACTCCACAGAAGTGTACGAAAATTGTAATGCTGCCAAAATACACTGATAGGCCTTACCAGTGAGCAAATTAAAGTAATATAGACTGGCCTGGAAACTCCAGATTTAAATCAAATCGAGAATCTGTGGTCTATCTGCAAGGAATGACTACATGAAATGAACATATGAAGTTCTAACATGTGCACTAGGTCATGTTTCATTGGAAAAATAAATAACGGAATCATTCATTTTGTTTCAATTAATTTGCACAAGAGTGTAGATATATAAGAATAAACAAATTAATAAACTACGAATGAACATACAAACACAAATAAGTATAATAAAAATGATAATCAACCACAAATAAATAACAAATAATAAATAATGAGTAAACAATCAACTGTATAAAATAGCTAAATAACCACATTTGGAACCACAATTATTTCTACGCATTAGCCTAAAATAATTTGAAGCCTAAACATTACCACCCACCCACCCAATAACCATCAGGATAATACAATAGACCTCACTCCACCTAATGTACCACTGACCAGCATATATAAATAGCCAAGCCAAAATACAACACATGGCCTGAAGATTGCATTGAGAGTTCAAGCATGAAACAGATTACATCTACTTTTATATTTACATATGCTCTATCTCTGATACTGAGTACTTTTGCCCATAAATATAGCATACCTTAAAACTATATTTTATCATCATATATACATATATATATATATACACACACATATATATATATATATATATATATATATATATATATATATATATATATATATGATGCTTTCAGCAGAGGAGGGTATATTCAACATTTGATAATTTTGCAGCAATATGCACTTAAAGGTTTTAGGTAGTTTTCATCAAAAATTTCTTTTCATGGTTAGCCGTAAGGAATTGTAAATGTAGGACTACCTTACACTTAAGTAAAATAACAATAATAATATTTATTAAGAATTTATTACAGGAAATATCAAGTTTTACAGAAACATTGTTGACAATTATGCATATAGTTACATAACAAATAAATAAAAATAATATATATTTAAATATATATAAATTTTGACACTATATTCGGTTTGTTGTTAGGTATTTTTCATTTTCTCCTTTGTTATTGGCAGCATTTTAGAATACTTTGGCTGCAATGCTAAGTGTCCTAAGTTGAACAAACTGGAGTTATTTTCATTATGCTTTGTTACCTCTCTTTTCCATTGTTGTTGTTAGATCGCTTTCTTCCAGTCATTTTGATGGGCAATAGCAAAATTCTGAAACTTGGAATGATCTTATTCCATTTTAAAAATAAAGTCTGTGAAAAGGAATATTTTAAATATACAACCAAAAATAAAATGCTTTTGAGAAAAAACCTTAATGATTTCATTATAATTATGCAACAATAACGTAATGATAATCTGCAGACAAATCTACGGTTTATGTTACATCATCTCATTGCATGGTTACGAACTACAAACCTAAACCAAGCTTGAAATATTGTGCAATCGGCTCTAATTTTTTGTAAAATACTTCCATATGATATAATGAATAATTTGCATTGAAAAAAGCAATTTTCAATTTTTGGTTGAATATTCCCCTCCTCCACCAAATATGTCTTATATATGAAAGAGTGAGAGAAGGAAATAGAGATGGAAACAAAAACAGAGACTTGCAAGTTGGATATCAAGAAAGAATAAAAGAAACAGTGAAAATTGCAATATATTAAAATTCTTTATATAGAGAGAGAGAGATAGAGCAAAAGAAAGAGAATGGATGCAGTAGAAAATATTTGTGCATTCCTTATTCCTGGTTTGCATCTGAAACTAATCCATGTTTGTATAACAATTAGATAAGAAATAAGGCAATTAAGATTGAATTAGATAAGGGATAGAAGATGATACAGGTGAGAGAAGAGCAGAGATATAAGATAATGGTAAGATTAGCAATTTCCTTATGAGGAAACATTCAGTATTTATTGAATGAACAGACAGTACTATTATTGCTTGAAATTTATGTAAAACAATTTTCCAAGAAAATAGGTTTCTCAAGTCCAGTCACTGCTGATAGGGGTTTCCTTCCTAACCTTTTGTTCAAAGTAGTGTGGAACATCAACATCTTGATTATGTCATTATTTTCTCTTCGAATTACATGTGCTATCCATTTTAGTTTTTGACATTGTGAAAGTCCTCATGTGATATGGTTTCTGTTACCTGGTACAGTTCATTGTGATTCTATTAAACCAGTTCATGAGATCCAGATAACCTTGTTATTAACCATGAAATTTCCATGGTTCCAGCTATCAGAATAGAATTGAATACAGTAGAAGTCCTCATATTTACTTCCGAGTAACTTAAAGCACAAGAACTTATCACAATATTTGAAAAATTGTCTCATGAAAGTAAATATTAATTTGCAATATTTAATGCTCAATACGTTTTATTTTCAATTGTCTTATTTCTTTTTTCATTTCGCTTACTTTTCGCTGTTCTAGTTTTATTTTTAAAGTAAGGCATTTCTGCAAATGACGTGCGCTTTTACATTCTGTAGTATTAAACAAAGATTTTTTTTCTCCTGGAATCTGATGAACTCATCAATAGCTTTCTCTACTGATTAGCAGTTTCATGTTTTCACCATTATCAGAAGAATTTGATTCATCCTCTATTTCTTGACAATCTAAATCATTTTGAAGCAATTCTACCACTGAATTCTTTTGTAATTCATTAGCGTCTTCATTTATCCATTAAGTTATCTGAAGTGAGACTATTCAGTGGATTATCTTCAAATGCAAATTTTAGTGTTTCATTCAGATTCTGCAATCCTTGTTTGTTAATTTGTAAATTCAATTTATCCAGTTTTTCAATCTCTTATTTCTGATGAAACGTGAAAGAATTTCTTTTCCTTTTTCTTCCAGTTAAAGTTTCTTCTGTGCAAGACATTATGAGTTGAGAAATTTCAAGTTACTAACAATTAACTGCAATGAAAAGAAAAATATTAGAATGTAGCATATTCCTACAACAACTAAAAGGTCAACATTGAGAAGTTCGGATATGAGGACTTCTATTGTATTTGAAACTTGTTATAGAACCTTCCAATTTTTTTACCATTCAGAAAAACCAAGTACAAAAAATGTTATCTGTAAACGATTTCAGAAGGTCAGAACTAAAATCAATCAGCTTTTGTTTTACACTGATGTTCACCCAATACAAGACCCAAGAGCCACTCAAGGTAGAAGGTTACTGAATGATGAGCATAAGAGGAGATAAGTGCAGTTTAGGAGGTTATGTAGAGATAATGGTTAACCCTTGACTTGAAGATATTAGTGATTAGGAAAGAATCCTATTGGGAGTTTGTTCCACGAAGTAGCAGTCCTAGGGAAAAAATATCCAAGTGGAACTTCCTTCTTACTAATGGAACTTGAAAAGATGATTTATCCTTGTGTATATGGTTTGGTGGATCTTAGTTGCAAAGGTTAGAACTGGTGGATTTAAGTAATGCAACTTGTCAGAACATTTGTCATAAGAGTAGCAAGAGGCTTGCAATGTTTCATCTATGAAAAGGGTTGTCAGGTGGAAAATAATTCATCACCCACAAGGCGGCATTGATGCTATCCAAAGAGTCAAGTGAGGACTCAGTAGATCCAGCACAGATATAGCAGTAATACTAGTAATGGTCTGATCTGGCTCTTGTATAAATAGAGCAGGTCAGGTGGTGTTAGATACTATAGCAGTACAAGGGACCAACCAGTTTTCTAGTGTCTTCAGTGGTGGACTGCATATCTGAATCCCACTCACCAATAGGCATTCAAGACAAGAAGCCTCCTTGAGAGCACACATATCTATCATGATACATGTAATTCCAGGGTGTGTTCAGTGATTATAGAACATAAATTAATTTGGTCTAGGAGGAGTTGAATGTTACAAACCAATCTTTGCCCCATTGCATCAAGCCAATCTTTGCCCCAGGGCTAGCTCAGAAGAGAGAGCAGCTGCCAGATCCTGCTCATGCAGATTTATGGAGATGCTTAAAATAAATTTTTATTCCACTCTTTGATTGGATGCCCTCCTGATATGGATGCCCAGAGCCATTGCCCCCTCTGCCCCTCCTTTCTGCACCCAACTAGACTGAGTAGAGAACCCTGTGGAACACGGGCATGGGTCTTACTAACCATTCAAAATGACCTGTCAAGAAGGACTTGATAATTGAGAAAATCCTTCCAGAAATTTTATAGCTGGAGAATTTGTGTAGCCACCCCCAATGCCACACCTTGTCAAAGAGGCTTTTGATATATCTAAGGGGATCATTCACTTTATCTTTCATCAGATTTCCAAAGGAAACTTACAGATTTTATCGTCTTGACTACAAAAGCCAGAGCATGAATTTATTTTAATTTTATATATATACTAGCAGTAGAGCCCGGCATTGACCGGGGATGTAACAGTAAGAGATAGATCAATGCATGTCTTAATTAGTTTTTTTTTTTTTACGAATTGGTCAAACCCAAACTCAGACAAAAACATTGTTTTCAATCGTTAAGAGTCTATCGATTGAATAGAATTTTATTATAAACAATTGTCTTGTAAATGGAATTTTTAAAGCATTCTGAATGTAAAAAATAAAGAAAAAAGTGTGCAAGACAATAAGAAACACTACCTGTAAAAAAAAAGTGAAGTTTTGTTGAAATCGGTTGAAAAATGTAGGAAATCCGATCCCATATATAAACGAACACACACAAAGAGCCAACCTGGGTTTTATAATAAGTATAACTCGATATTAATAAGTATAACTCGATATGAGTTGTCCTCCTTTCATTAATGCCTCTTAATCACGTTTTCAAATTGATTTCATGCAAAAACAATTGTGTTTTTCCAATTTTTGACACTGTCAGAACCACCGCAAGGTAATTTTACGTAGTCCTGTGAAGTTTTGTTGAAATCAGTTGAAAAATGTAGGAAATCCGATCCAATATATAAACGTACAGACACACACACAATCTGCGTTTTATAATAAGATGTGTGTGTATGTATGTATATATGAGAAAATGTTTTTTCTTAATTCACATCACTTATTTCATTTATATGTGGTAGTAACAGTAGCAGTGTACTGCCTTGTTTCCAGTTATAAATTCTTTGCAAATGTTGGTCAGCATTCAAATTTACATAAAATCCCGGATTTTCCCTAACACCTATTGGCCTTGTACCACACTAAGTCTACTAAATGTTAATAATAGCAACATTGCATAAGTGTCCCATCATATTTTATATTAACTTCTATATTAATTCCTTTAAACTTTCAGAAAAAAAGGAAAAATTGTTAGCAAAAGATTTTTTTTTTTTTTACTAAAGTTCATCCTATACACCGCTCAAGAATCAGTCAAGGTAATGACTGACTGAATGCAATGTGTGATATGACTGTAGAGGGGAGTAGTAGGAAGTGAAGATAAGGAAGATAGATAATGATTGACCCTTGACTTGAAGATGCAAAGATTGTAGCATTCAGCAAAGCATCCAGGTGAGAATCAGTTTCACAAAGTAGAAGTTGATGGAAAAAAAAAATCCGAGTGGAACTTCTTCCTTACAAATGGAATACGAAGGGAATGAGGATAAGTTGATGCCATGGACATAGCATGGTAGATCCTAGCTGTAAAGGTCTGAACTGATGGAACTAAAGAATGGAGCTCATCTGAACATTTGCTATGGAAATCACAATGGGGCAGAGCACTTGTGCCTGTGGAAAAGAGGCTGAAGAGTGGAAATGAAGTCATCCTCCAAAAGACTACATAAAAGATTTTAAACTCTATCAAAGATGAAAAGTGAGATTGAGTGGCTCCAGTCCAGATACAACAGAAATACCTCATTTTTGATCTGATCTGACACTTGGAAAGATAGAGCATGGTAGGAGGTGCCCATTCCTTTCTGGAGTGGTACGAAGACACAACCATTTTACCTACCTCTTTAACAATGGATCATATATATGAGTTCTACTCAATATCTGATGTGACCTAGAGTCACGATAGATATTCGAAGCAAGGATCCTCATTGACATTACAACTGTTTATCATGACTGGAGAAAATCCAGAATCTGCTTGGTGATGATGGAATGTAAGTAGCTTGACTTTGGAGGTACTGAATGTTACAAGCTAGTGCTTATCCCACTGAGCTGTTAGAGCTAGATCAGATCAGCTCTGATCATCTACATTTTGGGAGGTGCACTCATAAACTGAGGTATCTGTATAGATATTCATTAATGATCTAAGAATGTTCCTGAGCAAATCATTAATAAAGAGAGAAGGGCCAAAGAAAGAAGCTTGGGAGACATCAGCATTCATCTCATGGGCTTCAGAAGATTTTCATTAACAATGACCTTCATAGAAGGACTTCATATTTGTGAAGTCTTTTCCAGAGATGCCATCGCTGGAGAGTGTGTAGCAATATCCTATGCCACAATTTGTCAAGTTCTTTGAGATATCTAAGGTGATCACTCTCACAATGAATTTATTATTGAGTGCTTTGCTAATTGTGTGTAATGACAGTTAAGACATCAGCAGTGGACCAAGAGAAGTGAAATACTGTTTGTCACTCAGAAGGTTGTTTCTGTTGAAGTGACCAACAACCTTCTTGTTGATAATAAATTCAAGGAAATTACTGATGACACTAAAGAGGTTAATGGGATGACATTATGACAGGGTGAGTACTCACCCACTCACTTAAAAGGGGATGCAGTAAACATTTCTCCTACGAGCAGCTTGAGCCAGACTAGTGTCTCAATGTGATGGGGTTAATTACAGCATTTCATTTGTTGTATTCATTAGCCTATTTAGTCTTTTATTTGATAACTTTCTGGTTTCATTTCAAAGATCTTTATGACACAATAAATTGCTTTCCTTCTGCTCTTCATAATACAAGTCATTTCATCTTGTGATACCACTTTTGTTGTTTTCTACTCACAACAACCAAGATTCTAGCTGAATTTATTCAATGCTTTTATTTATTATTGATTCAGTTGCAAGTACATAATTTAAATGTCTATTTGTATAAAAATGATTACATACACAAAAACATGAAAATAGGTACCGCCAATGATTCACTAAAAAAAAGAGCATACCATGATGAAAAAATGTTCAGAAGTTAATAAAAACAAAGTTTTATCCTCAAAATGTTTATTTTATTATTAAGAGGAAAGACCAAAGGATTTTTTGATTATAAAATTACATTTTAAATCATTTTTAGAACCATAAAAATTTTGTTTTTCATGTAACAGCAGGTGGCCATGACTCTGTAGGAGAAATTTTAGCATCTTTTTTAAGTGAAAAAACAAATTGATTTGGAAATTCTTGTAAAAATCAGATAATTGATCAGATTTTAATGAAACTTTCAGGACTTATTCACAAATGAATTAAATTATTTCAGAAATGTTATTTTTTGTTTTTAGAAAATCTTGGTAAAAATATATTTTGTTTTACATCTACCACCAACCCCACTTGATTTTTATGAAATTTTGAGAAAATTCATTTTTATAGCACTTAATGTTTATATTAGTTATAAGCACAAATCATCAGAGAATTTAAATCATCAAATTTTTTTTGTCAAACAGGACCACCCCCCAGTTACAAAAAATCTGCTCTGAATCAGAAGATAAAAAATGCAATAAAACAAAGATTTTATTTAATTGGAAATGTTTTTAATAAACATGCCAATTTTTGCAAATATGGACTTCCATATACAGTATTATCAGAAAATAATAGTGATAACTATCATAAATTTAAAAGTTTTGGTGATTTTCTACCACTTCCTCACCAAGCATCTTTATAAGTAAGCCAAAGTACTTAATGTACAATAAAATATTAGATTACTTAGAATATTTTCCCCAATTTTTAAGATTACTGGATAGTTAAAAAAAAAAAGTATATAAAAGGCATTCATGCTGTATTTGTCAAGTAATTTTTACAGTTATGTACCCTTTACTTAAATAAAAATGTCAAACATTAAGCTATTAATAAGTCTGTCAGCACCTTATACAAAGCACCCATCTTCACGTTAAAAAAATGTTTCTTCTGCAATATTTTAAACAAAAAGTAATATTTGTTTTAATTCAGATTAACTAATAAACTTTAAATCAGTTAATCTTCCTTAAAATTTCAGAAAAGTATATTTTATTTCTGAAAGATTTTTTAATAAAGACAATTATGTTGTGTTGACAGATCTGTCAATATGGATGATTTTAGTGATTTCATAAATAAAATCAATTTAAATTTGGTTTGAAATATAGTAAAGTATTTTACTTATTGGAAATAAATTTATTCTATTTCAGAATTGAAACTAAATTAAAGCTTCAAGAAAGATCTTTCATTTTTAAAATGCATTTTAAACTTTAGGTATCAAATTTTGGGGTGGGGGCAGGGTGAAGAAGTACCAGAGAGTTATTAGTATTATTTATCAGAAACTTTGAAAATAGAGAAATCAAAGTTATAAACCATTGTTTCTTTGATTTCTAATGAATGAGTCCTTTGTAATTCAGGTTGGCAAAATCTGTTTGACTCGGCAGTTAATAGTTTACAAGTTGGACTTTGGTAGCAGTCGTGAGTGCGTTTACTTTGGAATTTTGTTGAGGATGTCAATCTGCTGTTTTCTCGGCCCTCAGAAGGCCAGAAAATATCTTAAGCAGACAACTGCTTAACTTCTTCGCATGACAAACTAGGCTGGCTTCTCTGGTGGTTCCTCCTCTTCTTCTGCCTTTTGTAGTGATAGAAAAATAAAAAGATCTCTATTTCAAAAAATAAAAAGGTAGAAAGCTAAAAGTTGTCAAACTATTTTGCTTTGACATAAAGAAATAAAAACAAAAAGATAAGGAAAAAAAATAAAGAAATAAATAAAAGAGGTCAAAAGGTTATCATTCCTAAATGTAGGTGAAGAAAAAGGGATTGTCAAACGAGTCATTTCTGGGAACCAATCAAAATAAAAATAAAAAACAAAACAGGAATGAATTTCTTTGTCTAAAGAAAAATGGCAGCAGATAGTGACAAGCAATCAAAAGGCCAGCCACTGAAAGAATTTCATCCCCTATCCCATTCTCTAAAGCTTCCAACAAAAAAATCTGACACAGAGAGTTGAAAGAATTACTGCTATCAAGAAATACTTACATACATACATACATACACATTTTACAAGGACTCTCTCCTCTCTATTATATGCAAAAGCACTAAGAGACTTTCAACACAGACTTTCTGATAGGGACTTATGAACTCTTTGAATATTGTATGTTTTATTTTAAGTGATGTACAGGCAATATATATCTTTGTATTAATTATCTTTGCATGCATTTTTAAAAGGCTATAAATTGGTGTATATTTAGATTAAGGACATTATCCAAAGATAACCACCTATATCCCTCTTAGACAATAAAGTTAATATAAATCCTAAAAGAGCATAGCATGATTAAAAACGCCAAAGTTGATGAAAACAAAATTTTCGTCTAAATGCTTATGTTACTTTTTAGAGGAGACAAAGTATTTTTTACTTATTTTTTTAAATTTTTCCTTCTTTTTAGAACATTGTAAAATAAAAGACCTGTTTCTCTTTTTAATAGACCTTAAAATCGCGGGATCAATTTGGAAAACTTGCAAAAACTGACAAAGAAACTATTTTTGAACTTATTATAAATACATTTTTTTTGTCATCGCTTTACCCATTAAAAAGAAAACTCTATAATTTCAATTTTTGTTTTTTCGTTTGGAAACAAAATGTTTTTTGTTTTTTTTTATTTTCCAGTGTTACAAAAACTCAATTATTATTTTTTCCTTTTTATTTATTCCTAAACATTTTTTTTATTTAGAAAATGGCAAATTGTTTTTATTTTACATTATGTTGTTAATTCTTCTAAAATTATGGAAAAGCGCGTACCTTAACTAAGTAGATATATATTTACAGATTATTTTGCTTATTACAAACTAATGAGATTTCTAGTCACAATGACTTGATCACGTGGATTGAGTTTCCAGGTTGTTCTTCAAACCTGCAAACATTTTGAAACAGCATCATTTTCATGTTCAGGTATTTTCATCATTTTTTTCGTATGTAATGTTTTTGAAATTTGAGCGTTGTCTTAAAACCCTTGGAAGAGAAAACTAAAAAGTCATTTAGAGATTTTTAAAATGAAAAAGAGATATGGGCTGGTATTTTTCCAGAAAGTAATTTTTATTACATAAAAAAATAAGAATCCATTTATTTTTTTTTTCCGAGAAATTTGACAAAATTTTTTTTTTTTATTTTTTTTTTAGCAAATCTTGACTTTAGAGGGGTTGTTGTTTATATATTTTCTTTTCACTTGTATTTTAGTTTTTTTTAATAGTATTTATATTTCTTTCAACAAACCTATGGTACATAGTTTAAACAAAAAAAAAAAAAATTGTGGGGCTTACTACAGGTCCGATGTCCATTCTGTGCTTCCTATGGAACTCGAAAATCAATAATTTTAGATGTCATAGTCAACGGCAACGTGAAGATCGGCTCTTTTATCTTTAAAACATTTTTTCTACGAAGAAAGTAAGTAAAAGTTTCTTTCAAAATATTTTTTTTAAATAATTAATATTGTACGTATAATTTTTTAAACGAATTTTAAACGAAGAATTTAACTTATTTTTTAAATTTTTTAATGTAATGATGTAAACCAAGTTTTTTAAAAGGGTGAAGGTCAAGAGTTTCTTCTTTTTTTTACATGAAAAAATTTTTTTTAGTTTATCTGGTAAACAGTCTACAAATGTCTAAAAAGTTAATTATTACAAGTTCAAAGTTCATATTCAAAAACAAATGACTTCACAAAAACGAACTTAGATATTGAAACCTTGTTAGCTCTTCTCTTGATTAACGATTTTAATTTTAATATTAATTCATTGTTTTTTTTTAAAGTAGCACTTCGTTATCAACAGTTATAGTTTATTTACTAGTATTTTAAATTCAATAATACACACATTTTTTTAAATGTAAACGAAACAGCAATGTTTCACAAGTCCCAGAACTTGCGTTTAGAGACAACGGTCTATTTCCAACTCTTCAACGTTTAAACGTAGGCAAAATAAATTTAATGAACCATACCCATTTTTGTTGTTGCTGGAATATTGGTTATGTATGGACTTTTATAGACGGGCACTGAAAGCAACCTCGTGGTTTGTGATTTAAACGAAAAATCCTCATGTATAAAAGAAAGACTAAAGAGATAAGTGGGGGTCAAAAGCGAATCTGTTCAATAGGGTGTTGTAAGAACAATATTAAAAAACACATACACAAATTACGCAGCACTTATTCCGATTAACTACGTTACGTAGAACGATTACTTCGCTACTTATGTAAATTTATTTTATTTTTAAAGTTTTAGTTGGCAGATGGCTATAAAAAGGACACTCGATTATTTACGGCTAATTTGTTTAAATAATGCACTGACTATTGTTTGCGTCACGTGAAGATGATTCACTAAAAGTCCCCAAGTAATCGTTGTACATTCTCTAAATATCGGTGCCTTGTAAGTACTGCCATAGAGGATTGCGTAGTGTCCGTCAAAAACTCCAGCTTCGTCTGTTCTGTATGTAAATTTAAAACCGGTTTGTTAACTAACAATATACAGTGGAATGGTCATCAAACAAGAGAACGTGAATTGTGGATCATTAGACGCGAGTTCGAGCCTAGTACACGCCGTACTTGTACAAAAAAAAAATGTTTCGCCAAGTAAATAATAGGGGTAAAAGTAGATTAGCGATAAAAAATACAGTATTTAATTATATATATAAGTAAAATTGGTTATTACGTGGTAATCGAAATAGTTCAGTTATTGTTTTTCTACTGTTTTACTTTTTTTTTAAACTGTAAACAAAGTTTCGCTGAGATAGGACAAAGCATTTACCTCATTGAATTTTCTCAAGATTAAAAATAAATTTAAAATTTGATAAAAAAAAGTAAAGTTAACAGATTTAAAAATGTCCTTAGAAATAACGTTTGAATTATTTCTGTGGTCAGTTTTAATTTTTAAGTTTACAATACATCGAACAAGCACGCGACGCACGCATCTCAAAAATTTAAGTCGATGTCTACTTTAACGATACAGTTGCAACGAAAGCTGACGTTGGAAAGGCAGCAGATACGAATTCTTTCTGTAGGATAAACAAGCAAAGCAACAAAGAAAAACATACATTTTAGTTTATATATTAACTTACGTCGAGGAATGTGAGATGTCCGCCCTCGACTCCATAATGCATCAATGCTGCCCTCTGACGGCAACACGACGAACTAAAAGGCGTTGATCAATGATAGAGTCAAACGGGCAGTCAAAGCAGTCTCAACTTAATGTACAGGGTGGTCCGAATGTCTTGTCACCTCCTCACCAAAATGTAATATTAATAAGAACAATAGAAGAACAAGTAATACAAAACACATTTACTGGATTCAGTTCATTGACTTTCATTGATGCTGTCACACATCGACTAGATCTGTGTGAATAGAATCATTTACGTATCAGCCATCTGGAAATAGAAAATTATTATGTAGGGTGACAAGACTTTCGGACCACCCTATCGGTGGTTGCCAACCTTTTGAATTTCATAAAACACTAAATATATAATTTTAAATTTGGCGGACCACTAATATGAATTTAGAGAAAAAAAGGGAAATACATTTATATAATAATAATCAGTAAACCTTTATTTTATTAATATGAAATGCACCCATTTAAAGGTGACAAAGTTAATGTAATTTAAATTATTTAAATAAACAAATTGAAATTTCATAAGAATTTCCAATTTTTCTGCGGACCATCGAAAATTTTGCACGGACCACCACTTGGCGACTACTGCTTTAAAAATGAATGTATCCACCAAGTTTGTCTTGGTTCTTGGAGAGGCAGATTAATTCGGTTATTATTACATCTCTGTTCCAGCTGACAACTTCGTGGAACTCAATGCCACAATCAAAATATTTATGATAAATGATTGATCAGCCTTATGGTAAAAAAAATACACAGTTAACTTTACTTTTCTTGTAATTAATTTAACCTAATTTGTAACCCTGAAAGTCGCTTAGTTGGAAATCTCACCTCCAAAAAAAATCATCTTGGACTGCACGTGAACCTACCTCGTTTGTATTCTTATTTTCTAGTGGAACGATTATTTTGCTAGATAAAATAGAGACGAGCGAGGAAAAGTTTGGCCGTATCTTTCTTCCCGTTGTCTGTTTTATTTTATTGAAAGCAAAGACCCCAAGCCCATTGTTGTTAGCGGGGGAATGACTGCCCATCCCCCCCAACCCCAGCTATGCGTTCTTTGAAACATAAAGGCTTGATGCTAAAAAGTCAGACTCAACAATTCACTAACTGTCCATGAGAATGGAAGACGGCGAATATGAACACTAGCTGCCATATGTAAGTAGAATTATATGCCATATCCACAATGCCGGATAACCAAATTTGTTTTTAGGGTAAGACAATGGGATAATAAGTTAAAACTTAATGTAATGGAAGGGAAAAATAAAAATAAAATCCCATTCCTATCCCTCGGTAAGTATCTCTTCAGCTGTCAGCTTGGACTCCTTGTCAGCTGCAGCCTTGTGTGTGTGTAGTTAGGTATCTATTAGGTTGTATCAAAAGTATTTTCACTTTTTACAGACCTTTACTCCAAAGCCTATTTCATGTATACATGTGTACGGATGCAAAAAGCGTATATCTTCCTTTGGTTTGAGAGGAAGTCCCGTGACGGCTGCTGTGTGACAAAGTGACGAAAGCAGTCAGTCGTTTAGTTAGCAGCCTGAATTCTAGACGAGCAAGGCTAAACCGGCCTGCACGGGCCAGTTAACAAGGGACAAAACATAAGCCCATAGCACCTCTTCCTTGCTGACAAATATAGAAACTATTTCCGGCTCGCGGTCTTCCTGTTGGGAAATACACATGACTCACCATTTTCCCGCTGGGAAATATGCCCTTACCAGAGACGGAAGAATCCTCCAGTAGCACTAATTCCATTTGTGAATTATTACAACTAAGACCCTATGTCTCTTCGCCATTTTTCCCGTTGCTTGTTGACGACATGTCTTATAGTTTCGCTGTGTGGTACAAGTGCAAATACTTGTATATCATTTTGTGTATAACTTAACAGTATAAAGACTTTTTTCAGAACAAAGCATGTTTGTCATTCCTTTCAGGTATTCTGTTTAGTCCGTGTATTAAGGTGTTACCATATCATGGATTCCGCTGCAATTAGATATTTTTTCTAAGTCACTCTACACGCCGACCGAATGTAAGCGCTAAGAAAACAAAACAAAATAAAAAAGTCGTTTTCTGCGCAGGGGCTCCGCGCATCACATCCGGTCCACAAAAAAAAATCCCCGCGTTAAAATACTAATCACGGACGTTCCCGTCGTAAAAAAAAGATTACCCTGGAGACTACAAGATTTGTTTAAAAGAAAGCCCATCGAAACAACTCACACAGTTAAGTGCCGAAAGGCCACCTGTCGGTATAGAAGTGAGCTGTCGCCGTCACTGCAATTGATCGCTTCTCTTGTCACAACCGTGTTCTCGCCCAAGCTTCACTAATCTCACCGACTCTTCACACGCAGAATGCGGTCAACGGGCCAGCTTCGACAGCGCCAGGCTCCTGACATCAACCATTGTGAATTCAAACACCTCGATGTCATCACCAGCTCCAGGCTTCCCTCGTCGTCACCACTGTGACTCCGTCTCGTTGATGTCACATTCGACCAGAATACAGCAGAAGCATTCTGCTCAACCTATTTCAAGTCACCCCTCGTTGTCACCACCCTAGCCCCGTTTTGTGGATACACATTCAACCAGAATTCAACAGAGACATTCCGTTCGACCCACTCCAGGCCTCCCTCATCATCATAATCGTGACCCTGTTTCGTAGATACTACTACAACCAGAATCCAACAGGAATTCCGATTGGCCCATTCCAGGCCTCCTTCGTCGTCACCACCCTGACCTTGTTCGTTGATGTCTGATTCTACCAGAATCCAACAAAGACCTTCCACTCGATCAACGTTTCGAATCAACACACTACTGTGAACTCGATAGATAACCCACCTTACCAGGCAGTTCTGCTTCAGCATCTCGTTATCACACGACCGCCAACTCATCAACACCCCAGAAAGAGACTGCAGAGAGAAGACAGCCAGAAACCGGCTCTAGTGCGTCGCGTGAAGAACTAAGCGGTCATCTGCTTAAAACATTTCCCGCCTTTTTTTTAGGGCGGAGATACACGGCATATTGGCGCTTCGACATGTTTCCAAAGTAACCATACTCCCTACAGCAGCCAACATGATGAACACTACTGTCAAAGTCTGACTCACAAGCTACAACTACCAAGCCTGACAAACTTTCGCTAACCAGATTTATAAAGGACTCGCTGCAATTGAAGTCGAGTAAATAAACATATATTATTTGTTTATATCTTCGATTTGGTTCCTTTATTCCGAAGTGATCCGCATTTTTCGATAAATATTAAGAAGACCTTCCGGCGCTTTTTCACACTAAGCGACTATTTTGTCGCAGGTGACGTGATGGTTAACAATGCGAAAATAAAACCCGTGAACCGAGTTCAAATTCCGACGTGTTCAGTTCGCAATAATATCCTTGAAAAATACACCCCATCACACACCTAACGCATTACAGTGGAGCTCTCTAGCCTTGGTGGGCTGCCAGTCTAGAAGAACAATTCTTAATTGATAACTAAGGAGAAGACAATGATAACCATTCTATCTTCCCCAAGAACAGTTACGGCAATGAATAATTTACAGATGAGAAAGATATGGAGAGCCATGGTCACCTACGCCCTGCAGAGACTTGTTTTTAAATGTAAAACAAGCAATAGAAATAAAATGAAATATTAAAAAAGATAATAATAATAATAATAATAATAATCTTTACTCCGTAATGAAAGAAGCCAACAAATTCAAAATGGAGTTTCAAATGGGCGTAGAGATGCAACTACAGCACAATACACCGGCTGAAACTGCAAAATACCTAAAAAAAAAAACAAAAAAAAACAGCAAAGACGAATGCAACCGACCAGCTACAGAAGCGATGGCAAGATAAACCGCTTCATGGCCAATACTCTGCCCGTACCAAACAAGCTGACGTAGACAAAACCCGTACCCATCAGTGGCTACGTAGTGCAGGGTTGAAAGCGGAAACTGAAGGTTTTATCCTTGCTGCGCAGGACCAATGCTTGCTAACTAGGAATTATCAAGCACATATACTAAAATATTGTGTTAGCCCAAAATGCAGATTCTGTGATAAATATCCAGAAACGATTGATCATCTTGTATCAGCTTGTACGGTGTTGGCACCCACTGAATATAAAACCCGACAAGACAGAGTGGGCCAATATCTGCACTGGAAAATCTGCAACTTCGTCGGGAAGGAAACTGAAAAAAACTGGTATGAACACCACCCAGACCCGGTTACGGAGATAGGACCTGTTATAATTCTATGGGACTACACAATACACACTGACAGAACAATCAAGGCCAGCCGGCCAGATATTGTTATTAAAGACCACAAACAAAAACGATGCCTCCTTATTGATATGGCAGTCCCTGCTGACTGCAATGTATCTTTGAAGATATTCAAAAAGTTGTCAAAGTACAAAGACCTTGAAATAGAAATCTCGAAAATGTGGCATATGGGAACATCAACAATCCCTGTTGTAGTTGGAGCCCTAGGACTGGTTGGAAAAGATTGTAGTAAACTAATTGAAGGGATTCCTGGAAGTCCATGCCTCAAGGAGATACAAAAATATGTTCTGACAAGTACAGCCCACACCTTACGAAGGGCTTTATCTATGTAATTTAATTCTTTTTTTTTTTTTTCGTCAGTGGAAAATGTCATGACGCCATTTCTAACCTAACGTCCCTGTGCGGGACCCGGAAAGAAATGTGTAAACGCCAGAAATCAAAGAAAATAAAAAAAATAATAATAATGTTCATAGCAATTTCAACATTTTTCGGGAGAACTCAAAGAAGGCTACCGAAAATTATGTGAGTGAAATTCCACATCAGCATCTCAGAGCTATAAAAGATTACTTTGTGCGGAACTGCACATGTCATGCGCAAAACCCCATCCATTTTAACGAAACACCCTAAATGTGCATAAATAACTCACCTACAGCGCCGTTTTTGTTTATAGATCCCGAAGAGAAATTGATAATTAGGCACTTAAAATTATTTCTGTCAAAATGATACCACACACAATAATAATAATAATAATAATAATAATAATAATAATAATACCAGTGCTTCATGTAAAAAAAAAATCAGAAACTTGCGGCTTAGTCTAGCAGGACAATACAAGTACATTCATTTTGCTCTTAACTCTTGTGACCTTGTGCCAGATTTAGCTAAGATGAAAAAATATTCGTAAGCAAATATGGACGCCTGGCATGACGCATTGTAAAACTATCCACTTTATATTTAAAAGCGACAGGAGGCAGTGAATTGGAAAAGTTGAAACCAGACGCTGAATTGAGATTGTGGGATATTTTCTTACCCCTCGCCTATTTTTTTTTTTTTTTTTTAGCCAAAGAATTTCTCATTTAATCGTGTTCAAATAATGATCAACAGTAGATCCTCATTTAATCTTATTTCGTTAAACCATATTTCATCAGAACTGTGAAGAGAAAAAAAAACTGTAAAATCAAAATTATACGATAAACGAGGTACCTCGTGAACATGCCAATAAAGATGAGGACAACAGTCCGAACAATGCAAATAATGTAATTGGAATTGTTTCTTTGGAAAAGTAAAAATCTATTTCCCCTTCCCGGTTATGGATTAAATACTAGGGTAGACTGGGTTCTCTAGCCTTGAGTGAAAGCCAGACTAGGAGAAGGAATACTCAAAATACAAACCCGCTGAAAAGACAACTTGAAACCACTCAATTAACATCAAGAATTCATGGAAACAGTAACTCCGGCCAACAGTTTGTTAAATTCTTCATCATTACTGATAGCATGTAACGTGGGGTGATACTGAATTTCTCGTTGTCTCTGAAGACCTTCTTAGCTGCAAATTGTTCCATGACGGAAGCCAGGGAGACAGGAACACGTGCGGAATGGTTGACTTTACGCAGGAGACGATGGATACGACATACGGAGAATTGAAATCCCTTACAAAATGAACGGATCTTGGTCTTTCGAGTAATTTTACCCACTTTGCTATGTCCAGACATGATGAACGTATATTCTGATATTCTGCATTAGTTTCATCTGGTTAGGTGATATTGTTACTAAGTGAGGACTATATTGACTAATCAAAAATTGAAAAGCTTAATACAAATCATTTTGTACCAAGATTTTTTACATTATTTTTTATGCATATAAAATATTACATAACGTGCCCATTTTTGAAAGTATGGTCGACCATACACGACATAATCAGAAAATAAGAGCGATTACTATAGTAATTTCCTAAAATTAGATTACGGAGAATATTTTCCAACACTTCTGAGAGTACTGAGTACTTAAAAATTATATTAAAAAAAGACACTCACGTCATTTTCTTAAATTCAGCTTTACAGATAAATTCTCCGTAAAACAACAATCATTATGTCAAGACATGTCAACGTCTCATCTATTATATAAAACATGGCGTTATTTTGTTTTAAAAATACATTTCTGTGTTACTTTAAACTTAAAGTAAATAATATGTTTCTCAAAGCAGATTAATTATACTTTAAATCAGCTAATATTCCTCAAATAAACTTTCAGAAAAGAATATTTTATTTTTGCAAGTTTTTTTTTTAATACAGAGAATTTAATTACATTGCGATGAAAGACGACTACAAAAAGGCGCTAAAAAATTGATACCAATCAATATAATTTCTGCTTGAAATACACCAACTTACTGGAAATAGTAAATTTAATCTTTTAGCTTTCAATCACAGCAAAAAAATTAAAGCTTCAAG
The DNA here is from genome assembly GCA_903632075.3 of Acanthosepion pharaonis. Taxonomy (NCBI): domain Eukaryota; kingdom Metazoa; phylum Mollusca; class Cephalopoda; order Sepiida; family Sepiidae; genus Acanthosepion; species Acanthosepion pharaonis. The sequence goes on from CAHIKZ030000107.1 coordinate 1,193,669, forward strand.
AAAGCTCTCTCATCTATAAAATTTCTTTTTAGGTATTGAACATTAATGGATCCATTTCAGAGCCTATAAATTATTGAAGACGTTTTTCTCCTTCTATTTCATTATATGTTTTCCTCTTCCGTCTTTTAACAGCAATGAATAATGTTTGTGACTAGTGAAGTTGTGGTTATTGTTATTGTAAAATAAATTGTTAGAAATGCAATTGTAGAATTTAGAAAACAATTAATGTGTTATCTTTTATTTAGTGTAAGATTAATTTTATAAAAAAATGAATTTGTTTTTATTTTAATTTTCTGGCTGACCTGAAGAAGATTGGAGCGATTTCAGTTCAGATCACGTCATCTAGATATGAGATCTTAATGAAAACCAGCAAACACATTGATTTTTGGGACCACGATAGTGAAAAAGTATATTTGTTTCGTTTAAATAAGTTAAATTTAATTTTTATTAGAAAAAGTTTAAATGAAAATTATCTTTTTCAATTTAAATATATTGTAGTTTATATGAATAAATAAAATCGTTTTTATTGAAGTAACCTATTTTGTTGAACAGTTTTACGTACATTTTTCCATTCTTTTTTTTTTGTAAAAAACAGAAAAGAAAATAAACCTATGAAGACATTGAAACGTTAAAACTGCCACTACTGACGTTTAGAAATTTTAATCAAGTCATAAATATGGGCAAAGTAAGTTTGTTATTAAAACTATTTGCTAATCACAAACGGAAAAGCTAAGAATTTTTTAAAAGAATTTTGAATTTTCTTTGCGTGTGTTTGTAAAATTGTCGGTATTTCATTATTATTTAAACGGATAAAAATCTGTAAGTGTTCATTAAATAATGAAGTAATTAATACAACTTTGTCAATGATCATTTCGAAAGAAGTTAGCTGTCTGGTCCATTTAAACTAGGTATGAGCAATAGATCGCCGGAAAATGAGCATAGCAGAATAATAAAGGCCCTAAACTTGATGAAAACAAAATTTTATCGTCAAAATGTTTATTTTTTCATTAAGAGGAAAGAACAAAGTAATTTTTAATTATTTTTCAAAATTTTTCTGTTTTTATTAGAGCATTCTAACTTTTGATTGAAAAATCTCGTTTCTCAGCATCAGTTCTGTTTTTTAACTATCACCTTGATAATTGAAACCTTCAACCCGGCGAGTCAACCTGTAAGCTTTAGGGAAAGGCAGCTTGTATAAATGGATGGTGGAACGGACAACGGGAGGTCTGGTAAAGGGAGAAATGCTGTTAAGAGTTACCAGGTATAGGAGGTTGTGGAGAGACATAATCACCCAAAGAAGAATATACATATTATGCATTGTGGCTTCTGCTAGTTTAAAAAATACTCCTGTATTCTCATTGGTCAGTAAATCTCCCATTTCTGTCACGTGACATTCTCTCTACTACGTCCGCGTAAGCTTAATCTTTGATGTAGTATAAATCGAAATGCACCAGTGTCGAAAACTGTTGATTAATTGACAACAGCAGCATATCAACATGTCTGGATGTGGAAAGGGAGGAAAAGGATTGGAAAAGGGGGGCGCCAAGCGTCATCGCAAGGTGCTCAGAAATAACATCAAGGGTATCACCAAGCCTGCTATCCGCCGTCTGACACGCAGAGGTGGTGTCAAACGAATCTCTGGTCTCATCTACGAGGAGACACGTGGTGTCCTTAAAGTTTTTCTTGAAAAGGTTATCCATGATGCCGTCACCTACACTGAGCACGCCAAGAGAAAAACTATCACCGCCATGGATCTGGTCTATGCCATGAAGAGACAAGGCAGAACTCTCTACGGATTCGGAGGATAAATATGAAAATGTTATCTTAACGGCCCTTTTTAGGGCCACCTATTTTCTACGAACAGTTTATTCAACCACTGCAAGATATGTTCGTTTTTTTTAATTGGCTTCCAATTGAAAATGACCTGATTTCTCTTTTCGTGATAATTAGCTTGCTAACGATTACTTTACGCAAAAAAGGCCCTGTTGTATGCTAATAAATTTTATTTTTCGCTAACCGCCTTTACCTTTAAAAATATCCATCCTATCTTTATTTTAGCCTAGGCAAATGTAAATCTTTTGTTTATTGAATATTTAGAAAATAATTTCTATATCTAACTTGATTGATAATTTGCAAATTTCTGTCTGTTTCTTCGCTTGTAAATTGAAGAAGTTAAACAAAAATTATAAAAAAAAAGCTACGAAAATTTTTGCACAATTTTATTATGTGAGTGAGTCTATTTATTTTATCATCCTGGTTCTATCTTTATCTTTTTTTATTTCTTATAATTTTTAAATCGGAAAATACCCATTTGCCATGGAATGCACCTGATTGATGAGGTGCCTAAACACAAATGTTATGATAAAGAACTTTTATAAAAGAAATTACTTGATACACATTAAGAGAACGACGCTTCTTTCTAATTACATTTAAAATAATTTTATGAATCATTTAATTCTAAATTAATGTCCGACTTTCAAATTATAATTATGTTAATTTCATCACTAAATTAATGTGAGAATATCATTTAACATAAAACTCCAAAAAGCGTAGAGCCATTCTGGATTCTGTTAGTGAGTTTGTTAGTGTATTCAAATATACAGTGTAACCCGGATATAAGATAGATTTTCTCTGGTCCCAAATTAGAGCCTGTGTTAATGTATAGACCAAATCCGGATATAAGAGACTTCTCCGGTCCCGACAACTCTCTTATATCCGGGTTACACTGTATTTGTCTTTTTTATTTACTAGCAGTAGTATATAAATCCATTTAAATCTATTTAAATCCTAATTCTATTTCTGATTGAATTATGTCGTTGCAGGACTTCAAAGACTTTTGTCCGATTTACCATTAATAGTTGTTTCAGCCCCAATGATTTTATTTACACGGGTAACAAAAAGAAATCTTGTGCTTAAAATTCCAAAACTTAACTACCGAAAACAGTATTTACCATACGTTTAGAATATTTGCTAAAAAATGAGCATAAATGATGACACAAACCTAAAGAAAAAGTTTTATCGAAAAAATCTTTTTATTAAGAGGAAAGACAATTATTTTTATTATTAAATTATTAGAAAATCCGCTCTGAATCGCAAAATAAAAAAATGTAAAACCAAGATATTATTTAATTAGAAAATTTTTTAATTGCTTACATGTAAAATATTATGGGCGCTATTGTTTTAAGAAAAAAGTTTTTCGATGAAGAATTAATTTTTACAAGAATTGTTTTCATTTTTTTTTTCAATTAAGGTAATTTACAAACTTTTATTTAAATCTTTTATGTGATATTGTAAGTGAATTAAGACTATGTATCAATCATGGAAAAGCTCACAATTCAACTGCCCTAAAAAGAAGATTTTTGTAAATATGGATGGCCACACGACACTATTAGTAAAGTTAAAATTTATTGGTAAATATCGAACATTTCCTCAACAAGTATCTTATAAGTAATTATAATAAGTAACTTGTAACCTTTGTTATTAATACATATATTTATCGGTCTTGTTTGTTTTCTTCGGACTTTCTCATGTAGTTGGACAGGCTAGCAGGAAAATTCTACCCACATGTGTTTTTCTACAATACATCACCGCCACGGTCCGCTACAACATTAATGCTTGGGAAACAATTTCTTCTTATTGAAACTCTAGCGATTAAGTTCAGTGTCCAATTTTTAAAACCGATACTTTATTAATAATTGGAATGTCTGTCCCATTTTCTACTATATTTGTCTCTTAACTTTGGAAGAGAAATTAACCTTTGATATTGAACGTAACGATAATAAAATGACATTTTCGAAAATTTATCGATCCTCGCGAAACATGAAATAATAATAAGAGATTAATGCTGAAAATAGGACCAAATTAAGAAATTTACGAATAGAAAAATTGCGCCATATCCAATTCGAAGCTGAAAATGCGAGATAAAACGATGCAAAACCTAAATGAAACATTCAACAATATTTTTAATGTAAAAAAAATCCAGCCTTAAATATTTAAAAAAGAAATATAAAAAGCTATTTAAAAAAAAAGGAATATTTCAAAACTCGAAATAGAAGACGATACACTTTTAAAATGAAATCCATAAATGGATATATTTCAATGTAGTTCCTAGTATCCCTTAGACACAACTTTAACTCTTAAGAATGTGTAGACCGTTTACAAAGATAGATTACTGACTTAAAGAATTAAGTGAATGTTTAATTAAATAAAATTAATTCATATGGCTTCATAATCAACAAAATCCTAAAAATGATAGCGTTTAGTTGTTTTTTTATAATTTTAACAACAGCAAACTTTTAAAATTCTCATCGATTATTTGCCTTTGCTTTTAATTTGTTCTGACAACGTTATTTTAATGTTTTATTTTATGTTTATTTGTCTTAATAAATTGATGTATAGTTGTAGTCACTGTTGTTAGCATTCCAATTTATCTCAAATCAACTCATTATCGAGAGGCTAGTGACCTCTTAATCAGATGGATATATCGGAAATTTCGAGTCAACGACTCTAACTTAGATGTACTTTTATGTGTCATAATTTGGAAAAGTTTATTTTTTAATGTCGATTTTCAACATTTAAATGTTTATTTTTGGTTCTCACGTTGAGAGACGCGAGGTGCGTTGAAGGAAATTACTTAAACTGTAAACACTGATTTTTGAAATTGTATATTTTACGTCCAGCGATCAAACTTGATTTATACATGCGTGACACAGTCCAATTTTTAAAATACAGGCGTCTACACGATATTGTCAGAAAATAAGAGAGGTACTTATAATAAATTTTTAAATGTAAGATTTTTTTAGTAATTTTCTAACATTTCAACAAGCGCCTTCGTAAGTTAGGGTATGGGGCCAAAATAACTAAAATTCAATTTCATAAATTTTAAAAATAAATAATATCTAATAGATAAGAAGATCCTATAAATTATTAGATTTCTTATTTTAATAAATTATATCCAGTAGATGAGAAGATTTTAACGCATGGACGAGGTTAAAATATAGCACATGATGAAAGTGAATAAATTGACTGAGTTATCACAACGAACACTATGTCATGTTACAAAAGATTTCTTCATCAAGAAAGGTGAATAAACTTAGAATTTTTTACGTCCAGCAATCAAACTTTATTTATTCGGGCGTAACACAATATCACTTAAAAGCAGATACTTAGAAAAATGAATGTGTGTGTGTGTGCACTTGCCATGAACTTTACTAAAATAAACAATTTTATCTTCTCATGATCTTTACTATTTTATGCTAAAACAGGAGATCGCCACTTGACCTCGAATGACCTGATCAAAAGAAAATCTGTCAGTTAATTAAAAAATGGGTTGCCATTTTGAGATTTAATCCTGGATGAATGGTGGCATATTTGAATAGCAATATAATCTGAATGAACTTTATTTTAAGTATTTTAGTTTTACTTATGCGTCATCATCTGGAAAAGTTCATTTTCTCATCTCTATTTTCAACATTTAATGTTTTCTAATTTTGAGAGACGAGACACGCGTTGAATGAAATATAATAGAAAAGTGATATTTGCATAGCAAACAAATATTCACATTTGATTAAGACATTCTATATAAAATGAATGCTTTTCATGGCTTACAAATCACTGAAGACACTGGTTATACCGTCACTTACT
>CAHIKZ030000108.1:0-277500 GCA_903632075.3 Acanthosepion pharaonis
ATATAAACTTTTACATTCCGCAGTACAAACACACACACCTACACACAAATAAATATATACACATATACAAACATGAATAACACTCTGTAGATAAATAATATACATTCATATCATCAGGATGACCATCAGGCAATAAAATTACTAATCTATTAAAATTATAGCAACATATCATTATCATTTCAAGTATACGAACCCTAGACTAAGTTAAAATTATGACGGTGTTTACAATTAACTTTTAGTTCATATCTTTGATTTACGAGATTAGCCTTATTTTTAAATCTAATAATTTCAAATTTTTCGTTAAGTCAAAGTTAATATTGGGCATATAACGAGTGACATGTCCGAGCTTTCTTAATAAAACTCCATTTAACCGTAGGTGTTTTGTTCTTTTCTTTTAGATTCCAAAAATAATTGGATAATTAAGTCATGTACCTATAGTCACTGTGATTAAAAGATTGCATATGCCCCCGCCAGCGTTCCTTGAATGTTTTCATCGTGCTACCAATGTAAAATATCTTTTTATTTGGATTTTCAATTGTTGAAATAGACTACAGAACTAATCCTCCAGTTATTTGGTAGTGGACAGTTATTAGGATTCCTACAATTACATATGTTTTTATTTGTGTTATTATATTTAGTATTGCTGTTAGTAACCTGTTGAGCACTCAAACCTTTTGAGTTCCTATACTTGTTAAAAGACTATGTTGTTATGTTTTTTAATTATTTTTCTCAGGTTATCAGGCTAGCTATAGCTTAATTTAAGGGTATTAGATTAAATATTTTACTAAGTGAGTTAGTTTCAGGGTTGAAATGTTTCTTGATGAGGTTTAGAAATATACGTCTAATTTAGTTTTAAGCATTATATTGAAAGGAGAGTGAACCAGATGATCTCTCTGAATCTACTTTTCTTATATAGTTGCAATTAACTGGATATTTATATTGAGTAGTGATATCTTTGTATCCACTATTTTTAAGTGCAGAATTGTAAAAATCATGATGTCTATTAAAAACATCTTTGTTAGAAGAGTTAGTGCTAATTCTGGGGTCCAATGGAAGAGGGTATGTGTTTGATAACTGAAGGGGATGATTAAGAAATTTGGATGCACGTATATTGGGTTGGAATTAACCTTCACATATGGTTGGAAAGTGTTGTTAGCAAGGTCTAGGGTGACGTCTAGAAAATCCACTTGTTTAACATTAGTTGTAACTACTGTTCTAAGACCTAAATCCTTAGATACCCTATGGATCATTTTCCTAATACAGTCTACCTTAATTTTAGCAGAGTTTTTAACAACTAATAAGCCATCATCTCTATACAATCCTACTCTATCAGAATCTAATAGGTAGGTATTGAGCACTCTTTTAAGAACAGTAATTGTTGGTTATTGGAATTCATTCTGTATTCACCAATTATATACTTGGAGATATATATATATATATATATATATATATATATATATATATATACACTTCCTATCTTTTTTAATCATCTTTCCTCCATCTATATTTTTTTTTTGTTTTCATTTTCTATTTGTTTCTTTTTGTCACTTTCTGTATGCTACATTCAATTCCTCTCAATTTCTTTGTCATTTTTGTTCCCTTTTTCTCAGTCTTTCTTTTTACTTCTCTTTCAAGAATTACTTTATTTTTCTTCTCTCTATTTTGATGATGCAATTTGCCTCTCCAGACTTACCACTGTGTACTTAGATATTGAGTGCCATCCTCTGCCATTAAATGACTTCAAAACTTCTTAAACTGATTATATCTTTCCTATATTAAAAAATATACTTTTATAGCTGAAGGAATGGAAAAAAGATTAATATACATTTTTCCTTTTTTTTTTTTTACTTTTTCTCATTTTGTGAATATCCTCAATTCTTACAGACTATTAATATTCTCTTCTGTAGAAAGGAAAAACCAAGATTTAAAGAAAAATGCTGAGTATCTATATTTTAGTATAAAAAAAAGGAAATAAAATTATTTGTCCTACATATAATTTACAACACAGATATCATGCAAAATATTTAAGGTTTTCTATGAATTTGTTATTTATGATATTTATTGCTAAAGAATACTGAACTGTTATGTGATATTAACCCTACTATATGGCAGTGAATGTTGGAGAATCTCCTCAAAGATGAAGAAAAACTTATAAAAACAGAAATGTTATTCTACAAAAGGATGCTGAGGAAACTATGAGCTGAGCATTTAGAGATAATGGAGGAAAAAAAACTTATAGATAACATCAGGAAGAAACATTTGAAATTTGTAGGGCACATAATGAGGAAAGACAGCCTTGAAAATCTGATACTCAAAGGACAGAATGAAGGCAAGAGGGACTGGAAAATGCATAAGCTTGAGTTAATGAATGATGGAATAAGGTTTAGGAGAAATACTAAAGAAAAATAAAATTTAATAAGAGCTACAAAGGACAGCAAATTGTGGAGAGTCATGATTGCCTACATCCTGAAGTGACACAACACATAGAGAGAGAGAGAGAGATTTGTTAAAGATGTTGCTGTAGATTAAGATGAAGAGTTTTTAAGCATTTGTTATATTTTGAAGAATTTCACAAAAATTTATGCATTAAGTTAAAATGGTACAAAAGTAGAAAAATCAAATATATTAATAGTTAATTCAATTTCAAAGAAGAATATTTTTATACATATACTTACAAAGCAACACATATATTTTTATGACTTTAAATGTTATTTTTATTGGTTACCTATATTTGAGTAGATGCTCCATTTATTTTAAACAGTATATTTATTTTTGTCCACTGGCCTGGGCACATAGCCAAGTGGTTAAAACATTTGCATTCTGAGCATATGACTTGGGTTTGAATCTAACCATGGTCAATTTGTCAGGAAGGAGACTTCCTGATGTTATCTGACTGGAGGGGGTTGATACAGCATATGGCACCTTCAGTAAGTACCTGAAAACCATACTCTGGGTTGACTCAAGCCTTGTGAATGAAATTGGGTAGACAGAACCCTTGGAGGTTGTCAATAGCTGTGCTAGCATGAAGTTACAAATCATCGTGGCCAAAGGCTTGAGCATGCTGGCCTTGTTCAAATTGTTGATCACACTAGATGACACGCTCTTTTACAGAAACTGTAACTAAGGTCTGCTCAACATAGTTTCAGTATAAACCACAGATGGGCTCTGTGTTTGTTGAGCAAACACAAATGTGCCTGAGTGAGCGTCTGCAATAGGGATTGTTTAGCCACCCTAGTAGACAGGTATCCTTGAATATGAATGGCCAGCTATACATACATACATACATACATACTGGTCTGAATACTCTAGAAATCATATTAAAGAAAATATGCACCCTTTGGCAGGATTCAAACCTGTGTTCCTCTTTGCAGGAGAAACTGTAGTTAGGTTTAGATTAGATTGACTCTACCAAAAAGGGCTTCTCTGATATAGCCAGAGCAATCCTACTTGTCCCAGATTCTCAGAAGTTTATATCTGCTCATTTTCATATCCAAATGTAAACAAAGCAATTTCTTAAGTAATGAGATTTTTATTAATCTAACAGATTTTTATCATTTTAAATGTTATTTTTAGTGGATACCAAAATCTGAGTAGACTATGTTTATTTTACAAAGAATATTTATGTTTGTCTACCAGCTTGAACATTTGAGAAGTCTTTTATAAATGTTCAGATATAGAGAACACTAGCTTAAAAGCCACCCTATCAGGTGGCATTAAAGCTAGCTCCTGTGGCAGGCTCTTGATTGGGTCTTCATGTCAATAGGTGGGGAGGAGTAGATGTGATAGGCAACAATAAACTACAGAAGAACTCAAAATTGATTGCAGCATTTAAGTATTGCATTAATATTTAAGCTTACTGTTTAAAAGGTCAAAGATAATTTTTTTGCTGCCACTTAATTTAAAGACAATTTGATGTACAAAGTTTGGTGACTGATCTCTTCCAATTTTGGACAAACTACCCAATGGGGTAAGAACTAGCTGGTTACATTCAATGCCTCAAAGACCAAGATAGTTACATTCCATTATCGCTGATCTGATCACAAACTACCACCAATCAGGATGAATGGAGGTCATCTGAGAGAAGCACTGTGCCTTGAAAGACAGTTGGGCCTCAAACTCACACCCAACCTCAAGTGGAACTCATACATATGATCCATTGCTAAGGATACAGGTAAAATGGTTGGCTTTCTGTACCGCTCCAGTAAGTACCTAACACCTCCTGCCAACCTCTATCTTTAGATCAGGCTAAAAATAGAGTACTGTTGTCATATCTGAGTGAAAACTGCCCAAACTTCACTCTCCAGCCTTCATAGAATCTAAAAGTGTCTCCAAGCCCTTGTGAGTGATGAATTATTCTCCACCCACCAATCTTTCTCACACATACAGGATGTGGCAAGCCTCCTGCTGCTCTACTGCTACTTCCATGCAAAGTGCATAGACAAACTACATTCCCTGGTCCCACCAGTTCAAACCTTCCCATTCATAGTAGCAAATCACTCACATACCCTCTGTATACAGTGAACAAAAAGACTATAGACAAATAGCAAGAGCCAGATAAAGCAATATGAGAGTGATTAGATGCACACAATGAACAATTATACACACACACGCAGATTTTATTGTGCAAGTCAATGTTTTCATGATAAAAATGGTATTAAACTGATGTTGGTAACATTTTCAGAATATATTTACCTGATAAACATACAATATGAATTTCATTTCTGATATATCTGCTTTCTCCTAGAAATAGTTAAAATCACTTATTTAGTGTGAGATTTTACTATGCAGCTTGAAGGTTGTTCATTATATTTTAAATAAATATTTATATAATAGTACAGTTATAGATATTTAAACTCCAGATATATAAAAACTGCTATGAGTTATAAGAAAGATGTAGCCATAAAAGAAAAAAAAATATCATAAGGTTACAGAGTGACAAGAACATAAATTTTGAAAACTGGAAACTGAAGTGATTACAGAATAAGGAAAATTGAAAAGAATGATAAGAGAAAAAAATGGTTTTAAAAATACTTCAAAAAGAAATTTAAAAAAAAATAAGGCTTTCTTCTTTTATGTGTTATGTCTCTGGTGGCTCTCCACAACTACCTTTCTCTTGTAGCCCAAAACATCTTTTAACACTTTACCATACATTTTTGTCCTTGCTTGGCAATCTGTTCTACACAAACTTATTAGGTAAGGTCCTTGCTGTTTTCCCTCTATCTTGGCTTCAATATGCAATACGAGTATTAAATTCTGCAAACCTTTCTTCTTAATGCATCCTTGAAATTCAAACTTTCTTTCTGATTTTCATTTCCATTTTCTTTAAAACTTCCTTGTCGCTTACATGTTTAGTCCATGTTATTCTTCATATCCATCTATAAAAGCACATTTCTAGTGCTTGAATTCTCTTCTTTAGCTTTAAGGAAATTATCCAGCATTCATTGCCATATAGATTATATATGACAGAGCAGTTCATCATAATTAGTTTCTAAAACCTTTTTTTTCTTTCTTTTATTAGTTTGCTTAGTTTCTGAAAGGCACTTTTTGCCATTCCAATGCAAGTTTGAGTTTCTGTATCACATTTTCTGTAGTCCATTACTGCCCACAAATTTCTTTACTTGCTTGATTTTCACATTCTCAATTTGTACTTCATACTGGGCTCTCTCTTTCGCTCGCTGATGCCCATACATTATGGTTTTCTTTGTACTTTCCTTAACTACCTTGTCTGAAAGTTTCTTTCAGCTTTGCTTCTGAGTCTGCCATCAATGTAGTGTCATCCTTGTATTTTATGCTGTTAATATTACAGCCACCTTGTAGGATAAATACAGAAATCCATTGAGAAAATGAATCATTCATTTACTCCTCTTTCTCTTTTTATCTATTGTAGGTTTCACTCTTCTGTTTTCATGGAAGATTTCTCCAATGCATTTATTCCATCTTTTCTTCTTCTATTAGGAGTGTTCTTCCCTTTTTAGATTTTATGCATTCTGTCAAAGAAAATGTTTCTATATTGTCATTTCTTTTATCATCTTAAGCATATCTGCTATATCTATGTTCCACAGTGCTTTCTACATACTTCTTATTGTGACTTTGATTATTTGCTTTTTTTTAACAGAGTAATAATTTAAAAAATGGACCAACAAGAAGAATATTAAGAGCACTGGCTAAAGATATAAAGCAACTAAACTACCATCTTTAACCTTTAGTATACTTTAGAATTTTCTCCCTTTGAACATAAATAAGCACTTGCTGTGTCAATAGATATTTGCACTTACCTGATCCAAAGCGCACAAGATGTCTGGCCTACCAAACTGCCATTTATGAAAGGTCCAAGGCAAATGCATGATGTTGAGCCTTTTTATGGATGTCAGTCATTTTCATATGAGGACAAAAACCCAACTTAAAAGGCAGTATACAACAACGGTGAAGCTCAAAGAAAAAATTGGAAGTGGAAGGAAGCAGACGTGACTGTTGGGAGATGTTTTGTTAAACATTACTAAAACAATCACAAAGACAACTAAGTTGGGCAAAGAAGTACATGAAAACTGATTTTTCAACTATAATTCTTATTAATGAGTAGAACTTCAATGGATGGATCTGATACCTTGGCTTTGTATTGGGTTCTTCATGAAAATAACCAACAAAGATTACTTAGAATATGAAAAACAGAAAGTGGAGTAATGTTTTGAGCTAGTATTTTATGTGTAGCTATGCAGAAAGTAATTATCTCTTGACAGGAAGAATTTAGTGATTGATGTCTTAAAAGGATTTTGAGGATCATGTGACAGCCTGTGGGTGAAAATAGTCAGTCACTGTTTGATTTTCCATGGACAAAGATAAGAGCAATGCATTCTAAAGAGAAACGAAAAGGAGATATCACAGATTTATACTGAGTCCCTCTTCAGAATGTTGCTAGTAAGACCTTTTTTTCTCTGTGCATTAATTTTTCTGAGAAACAGTAAGTGACTTATATATATGTGTATTACACAACAAATCCAAAATTAACTCATATGGGGGGATATCACCCCCATATGAGGTAATTTTGGATTTTGTTGTGTAATTTACATGCTCTGTTATAATAAATACATCAAGCTCTTTTGTGGATCAGTTTTAATATTTGATATTACTAGGATCCACTTAGATTATATACCAACAGATTTATTACCTATACTATATATATGTAAAAATTTCTCAGAATTAACCTGTATAAAAAGACAATAGGAAAACTGTTGTTTTAGCTAACGTGCTTCATCTAATGTGGACTTTTTCAAGGCAAAAAAACAAGATGAATTTATTGAAACAAAATATCTATAAACAACAAACAAAATGTCATTAGCTACTAGAAGAATTTAGAAATGCTATTGTATATTCATGTGGTCAACTGAAAAATTACGCCAATTAGAATATTTTCATGGTAGAAATATTGTATGCATTGTCAGATTCAACAGTTTTCTTTTGATTTCTTGATATATTTGTTGTGTATTTTGACTTGGGAGAGTAGTGATTCTGTTAGGAAAGTTGATATTGGTGGGGGAAAAAACCTGGACATAGATTAATATTTGGATAATATTCAATGGCAGCACTCTTGAGGATTTTCACTTTGAGTGAATTATTTTCTTTTTTATGAGTGTAGCATTTATAAAATCAAAATTGTGGTTGAATTTATTTCTATGTATGACTAGTGCATTTGTTAAATTGTTATTTATGAGGTCTCTTTTGTACTCATAGATGTGTTTTAAATTTCTACCTGTTTCTCCACCTGTATTGTGGGGAACAATTTTGGCAACCTATTATATATATGCCAGCCTCACAAATATTGGTATGGGTGTTTGATGGTCTGATTATATCCATAATGGATTCGGGAGTGTTTATCTAAAGAAGAAACATACATAAAAAAAACACATTCAGAAACCCATATACAAAATACACAACCTCAGTAAAAATAACATCATTATCCATAATAATAAATTAAATGAGAACAGATACATAATACTACCAACTCACTTCATCACATCCACTATCCAGAACAACCTATCCCATCTAAATAATCTCAAAATAAGCAGAAACACTTCCCTAACAAAAATGGCGGACTTGGTATGTGAGTCTGGATAATAAAATGATAAGTAACAACTAAAACCAATATATATACACACAAAAAACAATAATGTATTATTGTATTATTAAAAAGACAAAAGGTTACATTATTGTGAACAACAAAGACAATGATATTGTATGTGACAAAACAATGTACATGCATGAAAATATTTAGAGACTAGTGAATTGCTCATGTATGTGAAATGTGTGTAGAAGTCCTAGAAAAAATGAAGTAAAATGAAGGTGTGTGTGTGCAGGTTTCCCACTGGGAAACACATTTTCACAATAGACCTACATCTTGTGGTCCTTGAGTGAAATAGGAAAAAGAGAATGATAGGAAATATTACAGTGTATTTATAACTTCCTCTAGTGGCATATTAGGAAAGTAAGTGGAGTAACTCCACAATCATATTGATTGGTTTCCTATGAAAAATTCAGTTCTCTGTATGAAACATTTTGAAGAGAAATTTATTTTGAAAGGAAAATGAAAGAAACGGAATTGGGATTTACATCCAATAACTACAATACATTCAGAAAAAAATAAGAAAACTGTCTCTTTCATCTATAAAAGAATGTATTCACATTGACCAAAACCTTCACGTTCAGCTTCAGTGCGATGGAACACATACCATTACCATAACGCTAAACTCACAAGCTTTAGCAGGTTAGAAAATTTTCTAAACTATGTACAAAATGTGGCAGAAGAATAATCATAGTCAATTCTAAAAGAATTACAAAAAAGACATTGCCAACCAAGAGGTCATCCTTCATTTTCTGCAGAACTAATATGTTATACCTTACTACTGCACTATATGTCTCAACAAACTTACAAATTACTTCTGGAGAAATTTCCATTACCATCTTTTTCTTTATTAGAGAAAATTCAAAGAAAAAAAAAATTAATTAAACATTAAACAAATGGCAAAGTTTGTACTTGTTTTGCTATACTTGACTATGCAGATAAATTTATTGTAAAACATAATAAATCCACAACAAGAGAGTCTTCTGAAAGAATTTTGGAAACTTATTCTACAAAATGTGTTTTTAATTGTAAACAATACACTGAAAAAGGAATTACTTTTCAGGAAAAAAAATGTTGTGAACATATTTTACAACAAACAAAAGTTTTCATCAGATGAAGTTCAAAAAAATATTGTAGATTGTTTTAAAAAAGGCAAAGGTCAAAAGAAAATTGATTTATGAAGGAACTGCTGATAAGTTTTTTTAATTGTATTTGTTTTGCATTACTACTGAATTCTTTAATAACTTTTTTTGTTTGTTTACATTCTTTTATTATTACTTTCTGTTTAAAAAGAGAAAAAATCTGTTTATTTTTGGATGGTTTTAACATGTTTTAGATAAAACAGGCATAAATTGATTATAAACCAAATAGGCCTGTTAGAAATTAGCCTGAAATATGACATGTGCATCCCCCCCCCACCATATGTATGGACAATAACTATTCACAAATGGCAAGGCTGGTATCAGAAAATGGTTTCACAGATAGTAAATGGAATGGTGGCCAGCCTATCCAGATAATCCAATACTAAACTAAACTTAATCCAATCATATATGAAAATGAGAAACAGTATTGAAGCCAAGCTGTCTGGAGTGCAATAAAAACTATTGCAAATAATGTTGAAAATGAAACAGTAGAAAGCTTTTCAAAAATCAAGGAAGCAAGAAAACTTGAATTCAATTATTAAAGGAGAATGGAAAATAATGTTTTAGCAAAGAAGACATCAGAGAAATGATAGAAACTGCTATAAATAAGGCTGAAGTTAAAACAATAGAAAATTAACAAAATGGGCAAAAGACTAATAAAGCATATTGAATATCAAGGAGTCTATTTTAACTTGTAAAATTACAAGATGATTTATTTAATTTATTAGGATATGGTTTTGTATATTTCTATGGATTATATCTTTTGGATTTATTTATAAATAAAATTTATATTGCACTTTGTTTTCATAAAACTTGACAGCCCAACCAAAGCAAATTATAATCAATATTTTTAATAATATATTTCTCATATAAATATATCTTGACAATTGAAGATCAAATGTATAACTTAACTATCTGTATTAAAAGGTATAATTTTTTTTCAATAAGGAAATATTTTAAAGTCTAGTTTTTAACTTTAAAATACCTAAAAAGAAAATTAACCTATTGCAATTAAGTTAATAATTTTTATAAAGAAATATTGAATAGTTTTAAATTTTCAATGTTGCAAACTCAAATAGTAAAATACATTTATAACAGAGACTGTGAAAAAAATTCTGTCCCTGTAAACATGGCACTTAAAACAGTTATAAAGCAAAAACAGCTAAACTTTGGCACGGTTAAATTTTCATGGATGAGGACATCTTAAAATATTTGAGCTGCTTGAGCCAATATTGACAAAAATGTGAGCATATCTTTCCTTGTCTGTGATGAGAGAGAAAAGAAAATAGAAAAATAGTTAAAACTGAAGTACTTTATTTTAGGGTAATTATGTAATAACAAATATTCAGGGGAAGTGCTTGAGCTCTTTTAAATTTGTGCAATTTTATTTTATATTTGTGTTCCTTCTGGATTTTAGAGGTAAGCATATGCTTTCAAATGCATATGGGGGAGTATTATTCATATATATATATTATATATATATCTGTATGTGTGCATGTCAAGGAGATTTGTATATGTATATATACAGTATACTTAAATAAGAATTTCATTTTGTGAAATAGATTCATAAGGGTAAGTAATATATGTACAGATCAGTTAGACAAGTAGTTTTCTCAACCAGACAAAATATAAGATGAGAAACTTGAAAACACATTACAGAGATTAAAAAGAAATACAGTAGTGCTTTCCATTTAATGATATTTACATTCATCTTTCTCTCTCTCCCTTTATGTGTGTATATGTACACATATGAAGAGAGTGAAAAAATGCCTACTTTACAAGTTTATTTTATGAAAATTACAAAATCCCTTTATATCTCATGTAAACAGACAGCAAGATTCCTATCTGAACTTAAGATAACAGATAATTATCATTGTAACAGATTTCAGACAGACTGATCCTTCAAGTGCCTATCTCCCTATCAGAGACATCAGAGCTTTAATGACAGACAAGAACACCAAAATTGGACCATCTTCTAATTGCTATCCTTATTTGCTTCTTGTCCCTGTCTTTATCCAACAAATATGAACTAAAAGTAGTGTCAATAGCTCTTACATGATAAGAGCTGCACTTGTTTCCGTTAACTTTGGAGATGTCTTTTGCAACCCTTTTTAACTGGTCTATAAATTTATATATATATATATGATGCGCTTTCATCTATGTGTGTGAGAGAGAGAGAGTCGCAGATTTTTGTCACGTTTTTTTTTTTTTTGCCAGAATGCTATTTAATAGGAATGTTACATAATATATGAAAACCCCTGATTTCCCATTCAGAAAGAAAACTACATTTGGAACTTAATTTAGTCTAATTATTCAATGAGGAAATAATTGGAAAGCAATGAGAGCAAGAATTTGGACAGTTCTCTTATATGTTTTAATTTAATTAAATAATATAAATAAGAGAAAAATAAAATTAAAATCTTTTTTTTCTTTACTTAGTTTTGTACTTTTATGTAATAAAAGTTAGAAATCAAGATTTCTTTTTTCTTTTATATTGTTCAGCTAATCGTTATGGTACCGTTAGTTAACTAATTAAACTAGAGTGATCAGGCATAAGTTTTCATTTCATGAACTGAGAAACATGTTTGTTCAGTATCTGTTGTATACTGGGTAGGGTTGGTAAAAGGACAAAGGAAAAGAGGCCTGAATAAGAAATGACTGACCAACTTGGTTGTCTAAATCCAACTGCTTTATTTTTCAATGTCAAAAGCTTGAAGCATATTTTCAGGGTGTTAATTTCATATATTAGTAATGTTAGCAGAAGCTATATCTACATAGGCGAGTTTCATATGTTGATATCTAACAGTATCCCCATTCACTGTTTTTCTGTTTTTAATAATATGAAAGTGAAAAGATAATAGTTAATATGAGGGGTAAAACAAACAACAAGAAGGATTATTATTATTATTATTACTTAACAAAATGGTAGTAACGAGTTCAAATTCTTCTCTCTGCAGTTTATATCCCTCCTGCACTAATGCTCTTCACAAAAGCATGAATTCATATTCTCCAGTACTATAACATTGTCAGTCATCATGATCACAGTAATGATAGTTTACAGCCAGTTACCATTGTCATCTAACCCAGTATTTACTGGTGTATGATATTTGAAGAGGAGATAGATATGGCCAAATAATTCCCCTTGTCTATTGAAAAACTATAAATGTCAGATCTTGATTGCCCAGTCCAGCCTTGTAACCCAACAACTGTTTCTGATCATGAGACAAATCTGATTTAAGAGAAGTAAAGCCTAAATAGCATGAAGAGTTAATAAATGAATGTACTATTAATTTGCTAACTCCATAAAATAGAGCAATGATGATCTGAACTAGGTAATGTTCCTATTGCTTGATATCATCCCTGCATTATAAACATCAGAATGACAAGAAAAACATTTGGAAGATAAGCAAATCATTTGAAAGATAAGCAGAGAAAATGTACACAAAGATTCTCTGACTGACACAAGCATAATAAACAAGAAAGGATTATGATTGTCTACACAAACCATTGCATTAGATTACTGTTAGGAGATTAAATGAGGGGAAATTGTTGCTGATGCTATTAAAAAAAAGCAAAAAAAATAAGCAGGAAATGAAATTATATGCTAAGTATATAAAGATACAGGTGAAACTTGAAGAAACATTCATTTTTCATTATAAAGCAAATTTTTTTTCAGATAATAATCATGCATATATCAAGATAATTCAGAAAGTAAGAATCTGACAAAATATTCTCCGATACTAATATCAATTTCTAAAGAACAATGCATACACATCTGTCATTTTTTCTCAGTTTTCATGATAAACAGTTAATGTAAAACATCCTGATCAAGATAAGCAGTATAAATAATATAAGTAATTTGCAGTCAACCAAAAATCAAAAAAGGAAATATTCCTTGGATATGCTGGAAATAATAAAATAATCCACATATATAAAATGCAGTGTGTGTTAGTAACACTTTCAGAGTGCAAAATAACTATACTTGATCATAGAGATAATGCCAGAGTGTGACACACATATACTATATACTGATTGTAGTATTTATTTGCTTATCTACAAGGACAAATTCATTCACATGGTCAGTTTAATTTGGGGTCCCATATATGCACTCATGAACAATAATTTTCCAGTCCCCACAACCATTTATATTATAGCATCAGAATCTGCCAGCTCTTTTTCATTAAAGTTCAATGAGGGATGTACTGCCATAAGGTTGAAATCTCCAGGAATACGCTAATCTCCTTGCAGGCTACAAATTACTCAACGTCAAAAGCACTGTGCCAAAATCTCACTCCAAAATATAGAACAAAACAGAGGAGAATAACAGATATCATATCCTGATCTTCAGCAAAAAACTAAAGAGTAACACTTTGATCCAATGTAATAGTGTTAAACTATAAATAAATAATACTATTATTTTTGACAGACACTATGATAATAATACCAATAAAGATGACACTATTTAATAAAAATTTTAATAAAAAATTAATAGTTCTTTTCTCATTTTGATTGTATGCATATTTATTCAGACTGATGTTTAATAAAAAAATAAAAGTCTTCTTTACAGTAGGCAATTTACCGTTCTTGCTTTAATCTTTAATATATGTTTGTGTTTATGTAAATTAATCTGGCACAAGGCCACAATAGTGAAACATCATGAGAAATGAACACTACTGCATTGGTCAATGAAACAACTGGGTTAAATTACCTAAAAAAAAAAAAAAAAAAAAAAGTGAATCAGAGAGTTCTGAAGTCAGAAAATATGAAGATAACCATTCATAAAATTCCATCTTGAAAAAATAGAAGTCATTAATGAAAAGCAGAGCACTACGAAGAATATGAATCAATAGATGAGAAGTGATATGTGAATTTATGTACAAGAGCATGAAAAGACACATAATGGAGACATGTGGGAGATACATGAATAAGATAGAAAAAAGAAATCTTGAATATAAAAAGAAATATATGTAGACAGATGTAGAAACACATGATGCGAATACATATCTAACATCTGGAAGATTTTAGCAAAGGGTTCTTTTTGTTAGGGTGAGCACACTGCAAAACATTCACATAAAAGCAGACTAATGTTTGATGAAAAACTGCACAAGCCTTAAAAAAAATGCCGGCTACTACAAAAGGAAGAGTAGATGCAGATATGGAAATAAACTCATTGAAGTATTGTCTTGAAAACAAAGTAAAAACATAAACACCTTACAAATAATAGCACCTGCCTGGAGAAAGCTGCTGAAAAGAAAAGTCAAGTATTGCATGTGTTGAACAAAACTAAAAAACAAAAAAGTATATGGAAGCCAAGAAAATTGAAAATAGACAAAAAAAACAAACCCCAAAAATGTGTGAATAGACCAATCTGAGAACTGCCCAGACTGATATTGGCTTATTTGCAAATGTATTCAAGGTTTGTTTGTGAGGTGTGTGCATCCATTTTAGGGAAAGAGAAAATATAAAAAGAATAAGCGATTTCTGACTTCACCTTTTCGGAAAAATACTTTTTTGTCAGAAGGTTGCATCAATATTTACACAAGTTGGAAGGAAAAAATAATTTTCTCTAATTTATATTATTAATTTAATGATTAATTTTGTTTTCATAGAAACATTATTAAATTATATAAACATTATTATTTGTTTAATCAAAAAGTTTTACTTTTTGTTGTTAGATGGCATTATGCATATTCAGTTTTCAAAAATTTAATTCATAAAGATTGCTTTTGATTATACTGTGACTGTTCTATCAGTAGGCTTTTTTTGTTGTTTTAAATTGTGCCAAAATTGGTATATTTTTGTTTATTCATTCAGACCATGAAGATAAAAGTTTTTGCATATTAATCTTTTTGCAGTTTATGGAGAAAGCAATATAAATGATCAAACATGTCAAAAATGGTTTTCAAAGTTTTATAAAGAAATACAGAGAGGCCCTCAACTTTTTGTCTGTACTGCACACATATATATATATATATATATATATATATATATATATATATATATATATATATATAATTATAACCAGCAAGTTATAAAATTCAACGAACAATGTCTCTTCGTTATCAGACATCAGGATCAAATTTGTCAAGAAGTTGCCCAAAGTACATGATTTGTTTACATACTTTCAACCATCTTTCATCAAAATATTTTTAAAAGCTTCATCCTAGCATTTTTAGGAATGCTTCATTTCTTATTTAAATAGAAAAAGAAGTTAAAATATATATTTGACAAAGAATTTTCATTAGTCTTAATAATAGTTATTAATAAAACTTGTATCAAGAAAAAGCTGCTGTGCAAATACACTTTATTTAAACCTTATGTCTAAGCAGCTACAACAGAAATTAATACAAACACTTTGTAAATAAATCATCAGAAGACAAATCACAATAGATAAAAATGAACATAAAGAACTCAAAAATATAATGGGCAAATTAGTATTTAAAAATAATATACAACTATATAATAAAAGTAAAATCATAAAATAGGAACATTAAAAAAAAAAAAACTGTCAGACGTGTACAAGGAGGACATATTCTAATCACCAAGCAACAAAAATAATTTGTCAATTTAGAATCAAAGTTACATATTTTTACAAAATTATCCAAATAAAAAAATGGAAATTGAATTCCTATACCAAAAACTTCAACTATTACCAATTAATAACTAAATACAAGTACATTAAAATTATTGAACTTATTAAAAGCCAAATCAATAGAATTATGATAAAACATTAATAAATGCAACAAAACAATTTATCCAAAACAAAAATATTGCAATTAATTTTGCCATTAAAAGCAACAAATAACAAAGTAAATAAAAATAGCTGAATCTAAACATAAACCATCCTAACTCATAAAACAAAATTTAAGAAACTATACAGAATCAACACTGACAATCTTAAGAAACACTTATTTATTGCAAATAATTCCAAAGTAGGATATTACTGGTGAATATAAAACAAGTTATATTTATGGAAAAAGTGAAACTCACAAAACTGGAGCCCCACTAAAACCAATTTTACAAATTTCAACACTAATTTTTCCTATTTCTAAAAAACAAATGATCACACTAAATAAATCACATGACTATACGAATATTTATTCACCAGTATATATGAGCATAATTATTGCAAAATTTATTTGATATAATTATCAGCAAAATGTTTGATATAATTATATTGCTATAGTTTCATCTATCACTCCAACTAATATATATATATATATATATATATATATATATATATATATATAAGAGAGAAGATAAACAGAGAGGAGATATGATAAAAAGTCCTAGGTCAGGCCAATAAGGGATTCCCCCAAACCTTAAATTTGGATATATGATGCTAATATTTGAAGGTGTAGGAACATGCATAAAAATGACCAGGTAAGTTTCCAAAATGATTCTCAAACTCATTTTGGGTAACTTGGGCTTGATGGCACAGTGTATTATCCTGTGTGAATAATGCACATTATTGTTGGGGAACATAGAGTCACGAAATGGGTGCAAATGGTCATGAAACAGTGTGACATAGTAGCCACTGGTCAATGACATGTTTAAGTAGACACCATTATGGAACCCCTCTAACCTGCACAGTACCTTGAAGACAACTAAGATTTATGGCCTTGTGAAGTTTACATCACAGCCAAATACCACCATCAGCCTGAAACTGACTGAAACTGTGACTCAATGTACCATGACACATGTTATGAGTTATCCAGGGTTCAATTAGTAAAATCATGAACCCAGGTGAGGTGTTGTGTCTAGTGACATGATGTTGACAAGGTCAGCTTGGTGGTGGTGGTTCTCCTAAAGAACAATGAACCAACCTGATGACATTTATGTTATCACAATTCTTGCCAGACACTATAGGTAGTCACTTCATGTTGAGTAGTAATGTCTCCCATGAGATATTCCCTGTATATCACATCACACTGTAGATTGAAAGAGTCAAATATGATGCAATGTCCCATCTATCTTGTACCTACTATCATGTCTCAGTCAGATTTTGATAATTCATATCACCAATCAAGAGAAGAGTGTTCACACTGATTCACTAGATGTCAGAGCTCAATGGAGGTCTGGGTATTTCTATGAGTGATACCACCTACCATTACTTTTACATCACATGACTTTTGAAATGTTGTATGTGCATATAATTTTTATTAATACTACTGCTACTAGAGAAATGATATTTCTTAAATTGAGGCAATAATATCAATATGTTCTAAATCAATATATGTTGACTGCTAGATAGCTCATCTGTTGCAAGCTCAAAGGAAATATTGTTAAATTCAGGATAATTAATCCCACCTACTCAGCATTCTAAACTGTAAATATTGTCATCTCCATTCCAATGCTCTGAACTATTCCATATCTTTTCTACACCATGTTTGTTGCATGCTAATTTATGAATATTGCTATTATACTAATTTATATGCATTGTTAAGTTGGCAAGTTCTCAGTACAAAGGTATAACATGTTTATGTATATTTGTGTGTATTATTGTTAGGGATCTTACCCATAATAATAATAATAATGGACTATTCGATACTTAATAAATACTTTGCCTCAGGAGTAGGCAAGGAGTCAGTAGTTCAGGTCTTGACCGACAGATCGGTTGAACTCTCTGCCTTCAGGCGGGGAGGAACCCGAACGAGGCTACACCGAGGGGTGGAGTCTTATACGGGGAGGTAAACCAACCCTGAACCCATTTATAGAATGGGCATATTTTTAGCCAAGCCCACAGGCTCAGAGAGCCCACGTTAAAAAAGCCTTGTGCCACATGACGCCCTTGTGGGGGGGGGTGGCTGAATATCGTCAGTAGTTCAAGTCGAGTCAAGAGTTGAGTTAGAGGCAGTCAGAAACAGAGTCGCATTCAGACAATTACTGCAAGACATTGAAATAGTGATACTGGTCGAGACTACATTGTATATATTCCTGTTTGTAATATATCTGTGTTATTCCATACCTTTGTTAGAGTTCTTCTTTATTGGTTCTACATTGGACTATCACCGTGGTACAAGGAACCGGACCATAACAATTATATATATATATATATCTCAAAGTATATAATTGGTATATACGGAATGAATTCCAATAACCAACAATTACTATTCTTAAAAGAATCTTTTTCTTTGCCTAATATATAATGAAACTATTATCAACGTATATGATTAATATATATTTTTATTGATATTTATGGTTTTAGAATTTTCGTTTTAATATATTAAATAATATTATTTTTAACCATTTTTATCCTTGTATATTTGCTCCCTTAAGTTATAATTCAATAAGTGGTTAGCATTTATTTAAGTCTGAAATATTTATTGGTTGTGATTTCTCATTGTCTATGTCATTGTCTGTGGATGTATGTATGTGTATCTATCGGTGTCTATGTGTATGTAGAGTGTATTCACATTTAACTGTGTGTGTGTATAAGTGTTAGTTTCCACGTCTCCTTTTTTCATAAAGGGCTGTAGAGATGTTCATGTATCCCCCACCACCTTCTTTTTTTTTTTTTTTTTTTTTTTGTGTGTGTGTGTGTGTGTGTGTGTATGTGTGGGTGTGTATATCTAATTATGTCTGGGTGCTTATGTATTATAATCTGATTGTTTTTTTGTTGTTTTACGCGTGAGTTTAAGACCACATTCACTAACTTTAAAATAGAAAAGGAAAAGAAAAAAATATATATACATGTATTGTCAAATGACCGGATGTATTGTAGCGTCTTGTCGAATGTAATTTCAATGAAGAAATGAATTGAATAAACATATATATTTTTTCTTTTCTCAATAATTTTGTAGTTTTTAAACTTAATAGGGATTAAATTTGGATTTTAAAATTGCCAGTTTTTAATTTTAATATTAAATTTTATCATATAATTTTATAATTATTAGTTAGTATAAATTATTTTTAATATTACACGTATTTAAAGATCTGAAAAGCCATTATAGCATGATTTCGTTGTCAAGCTTTTGAATCTTTCTATACTTCGTTTTTGATTGGTTATTCTAGCTTTTGTAACAATGTTTCCCCCTAGTGTAGGATCGTTAATTAATCTGAAACTTTTAAAACCATTTATTTTCTTTTCAACATCATCACTTGATAAGACACAGAGTGTGTTGAAACAAAATGGCTATTTTTGTAGTGATTTTATAACATACTTATGTTATAATTTTTTTATAAAAAATAATTATATATATATATATATATTATGGTGATGATGTCTAAAGCAATATATAGAGAAAAAAATCATTCACACACACACACACACACATTTCTGTATATGCAATACAATAATGGATATATATTGTGTTTACACATATTTGTATGCAGAAGCAAGTTTATAGCTGTACACTGATTTATATATATATATATATATATATATATATATATATATATATATATATATATATATATATATATATATAGTGTGTGTGTGTGTATGCAACTGTAAATGCAAGTTTAATTAAATGTTTTTAAATGGTAAAGAGTGTGCATATGATCTTGTTAATTATCTTATTGAGCCTAAAATTCTTCTGATGCCAATTATAAATTTGTGATGCACAAAAATTTATATATTCCTTCCTTTCTTTGCTCTGATTCTGGCATTGAATTATTTTACTTCTTTATCTCATTCTTGAAATATCCTCAATACACTGGGCATTTCCACTACCAATACCTTTTTGCCCAAACATACCATGGGGAACATCCATCAATGGAATATTATAGATTTCATAGCCATTAAGCGTCAACAGAAATTCCTCATACGACAAGTCAGGTGGTGTCTTTATTTCCCAATATAGTGATTTTCTAAGTGCAGCTTAGATGTGGCACAAGGCCGAAAGTATGGGGCACCCAGTGAAGATCGAACTCACTACTCAGTCACAATTGATCTAGCAAGACAAGCTTTCTAACCATTACACCATCTCAAGGTGCCTTCTTCATTTTCCAATACATACTTATGAAATAAATGTTTATTGATAACTGTACCCATTAGAAATCATAATTTTTACAGATAATGGACTGACTATAGAAAGAAGAATTGTTGTTATACTTTGAAATGAGAATTTAAGGTCCCGATAAAATCTTTGTAATACTTCTAACATGTATGTGCTGAAGCAAGTCTCTTTTTGTTATATTTAACTATTTTCCTTTTCTTTGATTCTTCACACGCACATCCCTACCAGGGTCTGTATTTTAATCATAAAATCTTCTCATTTAAACAGATTTCATTGTATTTGACTAATCAAGACTTGCTTATAACAGTAATTTTCTAATATTCTTTCTTGCTTAATGATAATGTATAGAGCTTAGAAGATGAACATTTTAAGGAAAACTAGTGATATCAAAGAATGAGACCCTTCCAAAGAGAGTCAAGAAAAATAAATTTTTGAGCTGATGGCAAAGAGACTGCAAACAATGCCAAGAAAGGGCATAATGTATAGGATGTTAATTGAAACCAGTAGATAGAAATGAAAGTTGGCTAAAAGATGAATGTCTCAATGAGAAGTGTGCAGAGATAGAAACACTGTAGAACATAGACATAGCAATTATACATAATATGATAAAAGAATTAACAGGATAGAGACATACTCAATGACAGAATGCCTAAAGTCTAAAAAGAGAATGCTCATAATAGAAAAAGATGAGATATTTCAAAGATAGAATGTGTACATCAAAGGCCTCTTCCACAATGACAGAGCAGAGAAACCCAAAACAGATAAAAACATGGAAGGACCTGCAATATTAAAATATTAAAATCTGAGGTAAGGTCAGAACTGACTAAGATGAAGAGAAACACAGCAGCAGGTCTACATGAGAATGTAATAAATATGCTGTCAGCCTTAGAAAATTTCAGCATCAATATGATTGCTGAAATAATAAATTATATAACAGAAAGCCAAAGGTGTAAAGGAATAGTGAAAGATTTATTTCAAAAGTATTAAGATATAGAAAAGTTTTGTTTTTTTATTAAAAGAAAACATTGTTGAACTGCTTTGTAATATCTCCTCCTTGGTGGCAGTAGATGTTTGCTAAATTCTTCACAGAAGAAGAATCTTAAAGTGATAGAGATGTGATTCTACTGATGGATGTTGGGAACATCATGGACCTAACATGTGGGCAAGAAAGTGGCTTCAAAGAAAATGTGAACTAAAAAGACAGATATACTGGAATACATAATAAGGAAAAAGGGCTTGAAAATTTAATACCAACAGGACATATTGAAGAAGGGCAGAGGGAAACAGCGAGTAACCTACCTAATGAGTTGATGGAGGTAAGAGTAGGGACAAATAGCGATAAAAAAAAAAAAAAAAAAAAAAAAAAAAAAATCAAATATTGCTTAGAGCTACTGAGACAAAGTTGTTCAGAGCCATGAGTGTGTGTCCTGAAAGTATATAGATATAGCAACAAAAAAACTAACAATAATTTTGGTGTTATTCTCTCTCTCTATATATATATATATATATATATATATATATATATATATATATATATATATATATATATATATATATAATAATGATATAATAATATAATGAAAATATAAAATTGTCCACTTGATATTATTGGTCCTGTATAATTTATTTATTATTTTATCTATGACCTATTTACAATTTGTTGACAACATTTTACTAACATCAGAATTGCTGAATGAATATAAGAAATGCTAAATGATTTAAATAGGGAATGATTCAAAGGACATTTGAAAATGAACAGAATTAATGCATTATTTACACTCAGATTATTGTCGTCATCTTTGTTGTCATCATCACAACATTCTGGTTCACTGGCCTTCATCAGGTATTTATTGATTCAGTTAAACTTCAGGGCATTTTAAACTTAACCTTTTATTTAATCTGTGGATGGACTATTCTTGTTCCATTAACCATGTCTAAAAATACTTCACCTAGTTCTTATTTAGTACTGTTCAATTGCTTGCTCTGTCTCCACTGAGTCTAAGTTGGCACTACTTGGCCCATTAATTGAAGTCACGCTATGTCACCAAATTCATGAACCAGTGCTTTAATCCACTAGGCTATAAAAGTGATTTTCAATTGTAATATTGCAAAAAAAGATCATAAGAAAAGCTGGAAGATGTTCAGGTATACATCAACATAGGAATGGTAATAACATAAAAGAAATTCTATAAAAATGAAATAAAACAACGTTAGAAAGTATTTATTAAATATAGAAGCATAATGAAAAGCATTTTGCCAACATGCTTAAAATTTAAATAATGCAAGCTTAGATGTACAGGTATCAAAGATATAAATTAACAAAATTGCTTGAAAACAAATGCAGAAATGCACAAAATAAAATAGCAATGTTAGGGAAAACATTAAGAGATACAAAAGATGTCAACATAAATCAGAGAATAGATCATAAGAGATATCCAAGAAGAGATTCAATGAAAAAAAAAAATGGAGACACAACAAGAAAAAATATGAGAGCAAAAGATTGTTTGATTGGTGCCTAATAGATAGTAAAAGACTAGATAGAAGATGAAGAGATAAGACAGCAAGGTTAGCTGGTAAGACATGGCCAAGAAAAATACAGTTGCAATTGCTATAGAATGCTGTGAGAAACATTTGTCCAGCAGTGGTTTTGGAATAACTGTTGTTGCTGATAATGATTATAGCATTAGATAAATAGATTTTTAAGGATAGTATATTAAATGTAATATACGATAAATAACAGAGTTAATAAAAACATACCAGAATAATTAATATTCTTTTATGAGGATGGTTTCTTGGAAAGGTCAAGTATTTTAGCAGACTGTACAGAAATAAACAGATTGAGTGTAGATGGGTGCCATTTAATTTTATGAATCAAAATGCACATTTAATAGCAGCAAAACGTATGAATAACACAAATACATATATAGAGAGAAAGAGAAACTTGTTTTAAATATATATATATATATATATATATATATATATATATATATATATGTGTGTGTGTGTATGTGTATTTATGTAAACTAAGGAACAGATATTAAAGAATGGCTTGAAGCTTTGCAATGTTAATATATTTGGTGCAGATAGGTGAAACATAAAGATTGTGGGGTTAAAATAAAAACACGAAATAAAATAAAAAATACAAAATTAAATAAAAGTACAAAATAAAATAAACATAAAAAATCTCCCAGGAGTCCTCTGACAGGAAAGACAATTTACGCATGTGCAAAAAAAGAGATTTCCTGGCGCCAAAAATAAACTAGAAGAATCTCGCGCTTTCTCTGTTGAACCTTGACTGGTGAACACATGCCAATTGTTCGGGAAGGAAATTCCCCAACAAGGTCGTTGGAATCCAAAAAAAAGAAGGAAATAAAATCAGTGTCCTAAACTGTCCCTCTAGTGTCTCCGTATC
This sequence comes from Acanthosepion pharaonis, assembly GCA_903632075.3. Lineage (NCBI taxonomy): Eukaryota > Metazoa > Mollusca > Cephalopoda > Sepiida > Sepiidae > Acanthosepion > Acanthosepion pharaonis. Next base: position 23,632 of record CAHIKZ030000108.1, read on the forward strand.
CTTCCGCCTTTTTCTTTGTCTATTTATTTCAGTGACGAAGACAATTCAACAAGTCTTGGATGTTTAGGTGAAAGAATCAACCCAGCAGTAATAGCCATAACATCCATAAGCTATTATCTACATCTGTTAATTTTTTTTAAATATTATTTTTGTCAAATGCAAAAGAAAAAAAGCATGTTAACATGCCATATTCAGAGATTCTTGTGGAATTTCTGTCAGTTTAAAAATTTTCTTCTTGTAAAGATACATTGATGAGCTACTCATTTTATTCAGCCTCAGAAACTAAATACAAGTGATCAGAGAAAAGATGTACCAAATGAGACAAAGTAAACAAAAATCTGTTTTCTTCTAACCTCAAATCAACTTTAAATATGTCTTGTATAATATCTTTAAAAATAATTTTAAAAAAGTAAGTAAAATAATGAATTTCTACTCTGACTTAAATGGTGATAATTATGATGGATGACCTGGTTCTACACAGTTCAGTGAGCTGAGTACACACCCTCAGTTAAGTGTCCCAAGTGGAGTTGTTGGTTGTTATAGATCAAGGAAAAGAGAGACATATGAAGGGGAAAAACAACAACAGAACAATGGTATCAGATCAAAAGCTGATTCCATGAGAACTGAAGAATAAAAATAAGAGTGGATTATTTTGTAATTATTTGGGTATTCTTAGATTTTTGCCAATCATCTATGAATAATGAGTTTTGAGGTATTGGGAGAAGTTCCCAAAACAAAAGTTACAAAAAAAATAAAAATAAATAGATAAATAAATAAATAAATAAAATCTATTCAAGAATGTAGATATAATACCCAAGGCTAATTGTTGAAAAGCCAACCTAAATCTTATCACTCTAAGTTATGTTTAGATTATTCCAAGCTGAGTCATTATATGAAAATCAACTCAACTGTTTATGCATTGTTTATTAATAAATTCAGTCACTTTCTATAATTATGCCTAAGACCCTTGTTTTATTACATTGTCTAATGACATTTATCTCATACATAAAATAATATTTTTTCTATATGAAAAATCATCTTCATCTAATATGAATTATAATTATTATGTTGAAATACTCTATTATCTACAAATACTCTTCTCACTTTATGTGAAAATAAATACATTTCTCTCATGTTTATTCTATTTTTCTCTTTAGTTTTTTTTATAAATGCTTGTCGCATTATCTATAGATATTTATCTCTGTCTATATTTCTGAGGTATTTACACTATTTACATAATTCAGACTGTTTACCTCATCTTTATTTCCATATTCACATTTTGGCTGTTGTACGCTCCAACCTTCTTCAAGTGACATATGTGGGAATTTTGAACTGAATCCTTTATTTAGTCCACACTGATAGATTGTTCTAATTCTACGTGTCACCCTTTTTTTGAATCTCTCATTATCAGTCAATTTCCTTTAGTAACATAACTTTCTAAGTCTTTGTTCCCTCTGCTGTGGCCAGGTATTGAACTCACAAGTCTTTGGGTATGGCAATAAAGATGAGGACACCAGTCCAAATGATATAAATAGATATTTATTTCTTTTTTATATAAATATTTCATACACTTATATTACTCATATGTATAAATATTCTTTTATCAGGTGGCAACAGACGATGTTAAAAACAAAATTTCACAAATTTTGTTACCAATCTTTTTTCAATTGAAGTTCTATTGTAGCTGTTTTCAGTTCATCTTTTGCTCTTTTTGATTATAGCTCAATATTTAGAAAGTTAACTTTTCAATTGGTGCTCACAAAAACATTTCAAGAGTTTCATTTTTCTGTTAAAGAGTTATCAAAAGATAATTTCAAGCACAGAGTGATGATAATTCATTTTTTTAATTCATCCAGTGAGGATAGAACTCACTACTCAGTCATAACTTTTCTAGCAAGACAAGCTTTCTAACTACTACACTGCCATAAGGTGTCCCCAAGTTTATTGATTATATGAGGAAGTACAGTGGGTTTAATATGTTGCAAATTTGAATCAACTCACCACAAAGAAAAAGGTGAGAAAGGCATTTAAATATAAAATATTTTTATTTTTGTGTTCTTATACAACTAAATTATTCTCAGCATGTATGAGTGTTAAACTTCTTACAGTTCTTGTTTGTAGTTCTCTTAAAATGAAAAAAAATGTGATTTCTCCCATGTATGTGTGAGAAAAAAGAGGCAAGGGAGAAAGTGAGGAGAAAAGTTTAAGTGTTATGTAGCTTGGTGAGGAAGAAGGGTGAATGAGTAAGGGAATTTTCTTTTAAGCCATGCAGTTCCTTCTCGTTAATGGCAGTCTGGTCTAGAAACTTTGCTTACATACCCTTCATAGTGCCTAAAATATAAGTAATGCCTCTGCAACTTGCCATGATACCTGTATTATTTAGTCTGCAGTCCGACTCCAAATGGCTTTGTTTTCTTACCTCTGACCTGGAGCTCTTTATAGTTATGGACTAGTTCATATAGTCAACAGGGGCGTACGATTTACTCCACAATGCCCCTCTCTTTTCAGATTAATTCTTTTTATAAATATTTTTATTAGTATCTCACCCTCTTTCTGGACAGTTTGACAACATACTTGACTTTTTAGCGTTTCCGTCTCAGATCCACTTCCAGTTCTTCAGTACACTTTCTTTTTCAAGAACTTGTCCTTGTAAGTTCCATGACTTTCTGTGGTGCTGGCACATCGAAAACACCAAATATCATTTTTATTGGTTCTTCCAATGTTTCAGGTCTTTCATTGATAAAGCTTTTCTTCAGCTGATTATGGTGCCTTTTATATTCAAATCTTTTCCCTTTTACCATGTAAATCAACTTCTCGATTCTTGCTGTTGTTATGCCATTTTCCCACATTTCTTTGCTATCCTTATATTCTCTAAGCAACACTTTATTATCAACTCTTGGTGTCATTTTTGTCATCTGTTTGTGTTTTTTGACTTGGTAATAACTTGTCAAACACTGACTACTTTTCTAGCAAACATTAATGACACCGGTGACATGCCTGATGGTGTACTGGGGTTACCTGTTACATGGTAAACTCTCAGAAAAATTTGAAATGCTTCATTATTTACTTTCTCAAGACTTGCTTTTTTTCAACACTCTTTAATTGTTCTGTTTGTCCATTTGACCTTGGTGGATACAGTGGGGCCATAATATGCCCAATGGAGAACATCTTACAAAAGTCTTCGAATTCTTTACCCGTAAATAGCATTGTGTTATCAAAGATTATGATATCTGGTATAACATATTTCACAAACAGTTCATGCAAGAAATTCACTGTCAGATGTTGGATTTTTGCACTTATAAATTTCTGGCCATTTAGTGAAACTATCAACTACCACAAGATAATGTGATCCATTCATAGGATCTGCAAAATTTATATGCAGTCTTGACCACAGATGTCTATCTTTGGCTAAGGTTTTATCTTTATTATAGGTAGTTTTGCTGTAAGAGCACAACTTCTGCAGGCTTGCACTATTTTTTCAATATCTTGGTCTATTCTGGACCAATATACGAAAATTCTCATCAGAGATTTCATTCTTGAAATACCAGGATGTCTACTATGAAAATCCTTTAATATTCACTTCTGTAACACACTAAGTATTGCAACCCTTTGCTCAAACATTACTACACCATTGCATAGTGAGTAAGAGTTTAAGTCTGGATTTCATTCTTTGATACTTTCTTACAATTGCTTTTTTATTTTCACAAAAAAGATGTCATTTTCCACTTTTTCTTTTATTTCTTCCAGGGAAACTGGTAATTCTCATACTATGTTGCACAAAATGTTTTTTTTTTATATCTCCATTTCGCTTTTTAGTGCTGCAATGATCCTGTCCAGAGATGATTCCACATTTTTAGATATTAATCTTGATAATCCATCTGCATGTCCTAAGTTTTTAGATGGTTGGTACTCCATCATAAAATTATAGTTTAATAAGATGGTACTCCAACATTGTAGTCTATTAGCTGTATGTGTAGGTATTCTTTCTTTGAAGCATATATTGTTAATAGAGGGCTGTGGTCTGTTTTAAACCTAAAATTTCTTCTATGAATAAATTTATGAAAATTCTTCACAACAAATATAATTGCTAGAGCCTCTTTTTCTCTTTGGCTGTAATTTTTCTCTTCTGGTAGAAGCAAATGTGAAACATGAGCAAAGACTTTCATTTTACTGCCATTGTATTTGTGTAAAATCACCGCTCCAATACCGTACTCACTAGCATCTGACATCACTACAATAAATCTGACAATAAGTCTTTCTTTTATTTCATCAAACACCTTTTGACAGTTATTATTCCACTTCTACTTTTCTCTTTTTTTAAAAAGATTGAGTGGAGCTCTCAAATTATGCATATTATGTGTATGTGCATATATATATATATATATATATATATATATATATATATTTGATAGTAGAAAAACTTGTAACAGTCACATTTGTTGGTGAAGGCATATTTTTAATTGCAATTGCCCTCTATGGATCTGGTTGATGACCATTTTTATCAATAATTTGACCAAGGCATTTAATTTTCAGCAAAAACAATTCACATTTTTCTTCACTAAGCTTGAATCTGTACTCTTAGTTTTTCCAAAATTGTTTTCACATACCTTTGTTTGTAAATTCAAAATTAAATGAACTTAGACACATAATGGAAAGAGAATGTTTTATTTTGGCTCCTTCATTTTCCATGTGTGTGCCCAATCTAAAATGGCCACTCATCCCCTTCCAGGTAATTTGCCCCTTTTCCGGTTGAAGAGTTTCCAAGGGGAGCAACTCATGAAGATTAATAGTTCTTCCTTTTTTTTTCTTTTTCAGCATCAGGTGTATGTGTATATATTTTTTGCAGATTAATAAATAAATATAAGAGAATGTAAATTCATAAAACAGAGGATTCCTTAGGTTCTGATATGAACCCAAGAATTTAAAATGATGGTATGCTTTTTTTTGTCAGTGAGTTCACAGTTTGTATATCAATTGGTATTCAAGAGATTTCTGAAATTTTTCTATCATTTCTCTCAAAATAACCATATCAATACAAAGTCTCTTATCCAAAATTTGTGTTAATGAATGTACTGCATCAAAGAGACAGGAATTGTCAGTTTTACATATAATTTGTATATTTTCATAACCTTCAAGTTGAAACAGTTCTAATAAAAATTTCCTATAAAAAAAAAAAAGATACTTTCTGCTGCATCAGCCATGGCAAATGTTTCTGGCTGCTAGAGTACTTTTGATGACTAATACATTTTGATTGCCAAACAAATGGCATATATCTATTGGTACTTCCTACCAAAAAGAGTATATACCCTCCTTTTGATTTACGATTGATCAAATTGGAAAAAACTATAGGCAATAATTGTGCTAGGTTTCCTAAATCTGGAATGTCTATCTAGAATTTTTCCTTTTTTTGCTGTCTTGTCTACTCTGTTCTACATTTTTTTTGTTTTAATACAGAATTTAATGCACTATGTTCATAAGATCAGGCCTGGTCTGGGTGGCTAGCCAATTACGCTTGACCACTCAGATACCATGTCACTCTTACTTCTGTTTTGGACATAGTGTCTTTCAAATTTCTGCCGACTTCCACTGGGATATATTTTAACTTTTTTTTTTTGACATATTCATTCTGTTCTAGTTTGATATTGCCTACATTTTTCTTTGTTTAATCCTATATATTGGAATTTGACTTCAAATAGATGACAAATTTTGTTTATAAATCTGGTCTGAAAAATTTCTGTTCCTGCAAAGCAGAAATCATCAACATGGGCAGCAATTATACCCTGCAGTTTGTTTCCAAAATGTCATATAAATATTGCCTCATCATATTTTGAAACACCTGCTTCTAATTTAATTAATTCATCCTTGAGTGTCAGGTACCAAGATCTTGAAGCATCAGTTAGACTATATACATATTTAGAGAGCTTCCAAACATACCCTCTTTTGGAGGATCCAAATAAACCATTCGGTCTGTTTACTCTGTAGAAATGCAGTTTTTATGTCCATGGATTTACATATTGTTGTACTGGAACACACTTATTCTATAGTTAATAGACTCTCCCACCTATAAGTAGGAGTAGTAGCAGCAGCTAAGTGAGTCGCTCAGTTAGTCGATGTCGGACACTAAGAGTATGAGCAACCACGACTAGATTTCTCTGCGTCATTACCTATTTTATCAAGTTCCTAACGTTTTGTACGTCGAACCTTTTTAGGACCGACTTAGTGAAATACAAGCCTCCACTGTGAAACTACTCTACAACACATATCCAATGGTTAGATGCTATTATTCCCAATGCTATGTGTAGACCTTCTTTAGAGCAGGTCAGAGGATCTTTGTCCTGGAAGCCTTGAGCTACAAGTCTAGCTTACAAATCTATTTACCATTAGAACTTTTATAAGTATAAACCCATCTTGTGGATATCTTGGGTTGACCTTCATCAGGAATTTGTATGTAAGCTTTATTTTCAACCCAATTTTAGAGCTTCTTGCCTTTTCCAGATCATCATTTGAGGAGAAAATCATTTTCCTCATCACAAGAAGTGTTTCCATCTTATTTATTCAACCTCACTTGCTTGTCATTCTGATACCCCATGCTCAAACTCCAGCCAAAAGGGTTCACCTTGTTCCATATCTACATTCATTAAGTGTTTCTTTCTGCCTGTTGCTTTGCCTGCCCTACTTAAGACATTCAATTTTCTCCATTCTGAGTCATCATCATTGGCAAGCTTGCATTTAATAGTTTGTCCTGGAGCTGAATTTTCTTAAAAATGGAGTTTTGCTCCTTGCTGTCACAGTCTGATGCTACTCAATATTTTCATTTGGGCTTTTTTCATCAGTATCATTCTATTGAAAAATTGATATTTTTGGAGTCGTATCAGGTATTTTCATAAGGTGTTTGGTGTCTGTTCTATTATAGTGCCATCTTCAGAACTTTGATATGCTTCAGGGTAGGCAACTAAATGAGATATATATAAATAAATAAACACACACCCACACTGCCATGTTTAATGAGTATCTGTTTATGCTTTCACTCTATGACAGTTCCAGGATCAAGTCCTCTATAACATGTTTCTTTTATAGAGAACAGTATCACCATTTTTGTATGACTGCACTATATTTATTCAAACTTGGTGACAAAATGCACATCTTAGTTTTTCTGAAGACCCACATGCTATGAAATGTTTCCTGGCAGCATGCATTGCATTGAGGTTGTTTGCAACAACTCCACTGGTAGAAATACCTTCTAATGCAGGGAGTTTGTCATTTAAAAAAGAAGACAATCTTGGATTGCTACCAAAAACAAGTTGGTTAGGACTATAACCATGGACACTATGAAGAGTATTTTGGCACATGGCCCATGCAAGTGCTACATCAAAACTATAACTGTCTTCAATGGTTTTCTTCACCATTTCACCCAGTATCCCATTGTGTCATTCATTCAAATCATTATTCTATGGACTTTCAGCAGTAGTGTGTACTACAATATTCAAGTTCTGTGCCATATCCTTAAATAATTGGTTACTGAACTTTCTGCCATTATCAGCGAGGATAGATCTTGGAGTGTCAAAATATGCTATCAAGTGTGTGAATACAGCGCTAAGAATGTCAGAACTTTCCTTACTAGGAATCCTGACTCCAACCATGTACCATGAGCAATTAAATGAAGTATTGTTTGTCCATTAATTTCTTTTATGTCCATGGCAATGCTTTTATTAAAATATGATCCTAATGAGATCAAAACAAAATTTGCTCCAGTCTTTTTGTATTGAATGCATATTTCACATAAATTAGGAAGTTCTTGTAAAATTTTTATGAACTGAGGTTTTTTTTATTCCTGCATTCTTAACTAGATTATACAACTTTTTGCTACTTGGCTGAATTTTCTATGTAATTTTCTTGCAATTATAATTTTTTCTGATCTGTTTTTGGTAGTAAATTTTTTAATGAAAAAGTATTTGATTAATAAACTTACTTTGATCTGGTGGAGATCTGGTAGTAAGGATGTGATAGTGATCAGACAAGGTACACCATAGTGGAATTTTTTTTCCAAGCATTGTGATTGCCATTTTCAAAATTGAGATGTGTCTTGGCTCTTTTTTTATGGCATCTTTGCTTAATAAAAGCAGAATGTCCTAGTCCACAATGTCAGTAATAATACTGACATCAATGCCGGCAATGACACACAGTAGACTAGCTGTGAACAGTGATTTTAGTTTCTTCCATTGCCAAGCTTGTAAGTCCTCAATCCTTCTTGAACATTTTTTTTTTTTTTTTGCTAGACAGTGATTTGGTTCAATCCAGTGACTTGACCCAAAGAGTTGCGAGTTCAATACCTGGCTACTGCAGTGGTGAAAAAAAACTTGGAGAGTTGAGTTAAAAGGCAATAACTGAAACATCCGGAAAGGGCATGGCACATGAAACTAGAACAATCCTACCCCAGTGGATGAAATAAAGGGTTCAGTTCAAAATTCCAATCACCTGAAGAAGGCCAGAGCATACAGCAGCCAAAACATCATGAATATGGCAACAAAGATGACAACAACAGTCTGAACAGTGTAAATAGTGTAAATAATATATATATATATATATATATAAATAATTATTTCCAATTATCCTTATATATATAAAATACAAGGTGACTTTATGCATTTATTGGTCATACAATTTGATGAAAATATTTATTAGTGAGATATTCTATTGTTATTATGACTCAAAGTATTGTTTGATGATATTTGAAGTAAACATGACTTATGTAACCATAATAACAAAATTTCTCCTTATTAAGTAATGAAAAAGAGTAGCTAATACATTGCTTTTTATTTGTTTCATATAAGCTCTCTTTGGATAGTTTTACTTTTAATGATTTAAGAACAGAATTCTTTATGATTATCACTTCAACAGAAAATTGTAATCAAGGGAGGCTAATATGAATTGTTTCAAATTTAAATGCAATCTTAGATTGTAATATGCAACATTAGAGTTAATAATACATATTGAAAACACAATGTCTTCATATATATTTGTGTCTATGTACATGTGTGTGAAACTTTCCATTGTCATAAATTTGCATTATTATCCTTCTGTTTATTCACTAGTGAACAGAATATTCTTTTGGATATTTTCTTTTTCAATAATTGACAAGTATTGAGCATAAACAAGAAAATGAAATATTTATATAAGTCCAATGCAGTTACAAAATTGCTTAAATATTGCTGTCATATTTTGACAGTACGTGTTAAATAGTAATTGTATAATTGAAAAAGAAAAATTGATCTATAGATGTAAACTTCATCCATTTTAACTTATTTACTGTTTGTTCACATAATTCATTTACTAGAAAACATTAAAAGCTTAAAATAAGTGAATTAATAATAAAAAAACAACCAAATTGTATATGTATGTGTATTTAATTTTACATGAGCCAATTTTTCACCTTAAAAAAAGGAGTGAATGAAACAAACTTCTGTCAAAACAAAAACAACATAGATGAAAATAGTAAAATAAAAAAAATAATGAATTATAAGGATTACATATAAAAATAAGAAAAATGCAAAAAATAGAACTATGAGTTATAAAGATTAGGGGGAGAAAAGTAATGAAGATAACATTATTGATTATGATATTTTCATATAATGTCAATGAGAGGTGGTGACAGTAAAAGTGAAAAGCTGTTGATCATCATCAGCATCATTATTCAGATCACTGAAATCATAGGGACCTTAATATAATGTTGATCACATTCATAATTATATAATCATGATAATATTTGCAATGACAGCAAAAAGAAAAAAAGTTGTGGCGGCTGATAATATTTGCTCCCCTGAAAATTGCAATGATTACAATTCTAATAATATTTGCTATGATGATAATGGTGCTGACTATGATGATAATCTGTGTTATTGATGACAGTCATGATGATGGCAATGATAAGTATGATAGTAATAAAGATGAATATAATTAGCCAGGTAATAGAAGCAATGATACTGATTTCACTGAAATTGTGGATTATGATGATGACTACTTTGAAGATCACAATAAAGAAAGACATTAGCCATAAATATTAGTGTGACAAAATGGTTCAGTTCACAGATAGAAAGACAATTATGTGAGTCAAGAGTAGCACCCGGTTTTTGTATCCTATTTGTGAAAAGGCTTTTTACATGCTCACTCTGTTTTCTCACAGTAATAAAGAAGTGAACAATGGATCTGCAATTGTGCAATGGCATATCTGCAAGTGGTTTTCATTCAAGTACACACTGTGTATAAACAGAAAGTGCCCATGTTACGCATGAACAGTTACACATTCATTCTGTGATGCAATTTGCAGGATGAAATATGCATTACTGAAATTTGAGTTAAAATGCTTGAAGTCTGACAACAAAAAAGGTTTCATCTTGAGTTTTTTCTTCTTTTTTTTTAACTTAAAGAAAAATTACTTGAAGGGATTAAAAAAATTGATTAAATTCTGCTGATGCTTTTAACAGGGGGAATTTGTATATTTTCCCCAAACATTACAAACAAGAAAAAATATGATTCAAGAAGAAAAAAATGTTTTTAAAATCCTTATAATGGCCCGTTTATTTATTTATCATTTTATTTGCTTTGTGAACACAATGAGATGGATATTTGAAAAAGAGTTGTGAAATGTAAGTTGATTATCAGTCAGGCATTTCTTATTTATACACAAATGCCATAAAATTCAATGCTTTTTAGAAATAAATGCTTCAAATTGAAATATTTTATGAGGATGCAGTACTAAAATTTTTCTCTTATGTCAGCCAAATACACCATGGTGTGAATGTCCTGGAAAAGAAAACATTTTTTTATATTTTCAAAATTTGACTAAACCTTAACTTGTTGCCTCATTAAGAGCAGTTAGAAATCTTTTTATAAAAAGGTATGCATATTTTCTAACAAGATTTCTCAAATATTCAATCTGGTAGTTGTAAATAAAAATATTGTTTAATAAATAAAAACAGAGCATCTACTCAAACATGAGTGTCCATTTCAAAAATAATGTTTAAACCAATAAATTGAGAGAGATAGAGAGAAAAATCACAAAACATTCATATATGTATTTATACATATAAATATATGCACATACATAGAACAAGCTACTAGTGTCTAATTTTTCCTTAAACTTTAATGTAACTTTTTTCAGGACAGATTCTGTCATGACAAATGGACAAAACAGTGATAATTCCAAAGCACTCAATCATGTCATTATCAAGATCTGTCTCATGTTAATCAAATATTTTTCTGGAAAAAATATCAAGTAAAAACTTTGATATTCTACTCCTGATTTTTTCTAAAATAAGGGATATATTGGCTTGGCCAAAAAGTTTGTTCACTTATTAAGTAGAAAATTTATTTAATAAACCAAGCAGACTTTTTGGTCACCACAATACTTTTCTTCTTTATGAAATATGGATTATATAGTATTGTTCTTTCATATCTAATATATAAAGAGATGTGTATTTGAATTTTAAAGACAAGTTAGTATTTACATGCATGTTGTATATATTCATTCTGTGTATGTGTTCTTGTGAGTCCCTGGGGAAAGTGTCAAATACAAAGTCAGATAAAAAAAAATAAAGAGAAAAAAATCGAAATGAGTCAACCTATTAATATTATACATATTAAAAATTTAAGATATAAGAATATTTTTAATAGGAATGTAGAGAGTCCAATTTTCAAATGATGGTATTTTCTAAGGAATTAATGGAATTTTATTTTTAATTTAATTTTTATCATTGTTTTCTTTGAAAAATGGAATCATTGATCCAAGTTCAAATTCTGATATCACTTTCATGTTAATGGTTTGAATCTAATCCTTCCTGCATGTACTTCCTAGGCATCTTGACTATGGTTTTATCATTGGGATTCCACAATATCACAAAGTTAAACAAAAGTATGTATAAAGGTAATACTATTCAACTCTGTTTCAATTAGTGATGAGACATTAAAATATTTTTACAGATTCCAATACAATTCCGATACTGTTCTAAAGTTCCAATTCCGATACCTACAATGACTAAAATTCATTATTTTCAGGTTCTACAGTTGGTTTAGAAAACTTAATGAACAAAGTACATTTAAGTACTTTGTTCATTAATAAAACATTTAGTAGAAAAATGCATACAAAAGCTGATGAAATAAAGTTAGATATCCTTTTTATTTAAAAAATTGGGTAAGAGTTTAAACAATAAAGAGAACAATTTCTTTACATTAAGTTTTCTTAAGTTAACTACAGTTGACATATTGCTTTTCTTTGGTTATCATCAGAAATCTTAAAAAAACTTCCAAACTACACTTTTCTGTTTGGCATTGGATACACTTGCCATAATTGGGGTTTGAAAATAATAAACATTGGTTAAAATTTGAATTTTTCACTGTTAGATTAAAAATGTTTCTAGTTTTTCAATATGTATAATTTGTAAAGATTCAACTAACAATGGTTTTTTATTAATTGTAAAATAAAAAACGTCTATTTTATTTGTCCACCTTTTAAGTTTTAACAAGCAAAGGTATCCTTTAAATATTATGCAATATCCTTAAAATTTTATATGTGGCATTTTTCAATGAAAGGAACAAATTTAATGGTGACAATTCAATTTCAGCATGCACTTTAAAAATAATAAACATCCAAATATATATAATATTGCAAGAATACTCTAAGCAGAAAGTCATCATCCTATGTATTGTGGTTTAACTCATGCATATATTTTGATAAAATACAAGGAGTACCTAATTCTGCAAGACAGTGATTAAAAAATAAATGCAAATTTTAAAATTTGTTTACCTGCGTTTAATAAGAATTAAATATGAATTTATCACAGCAACTTTATAAATAAATAAAAGGTCTTCAATCTTATCTAAAAAATTTAATCACTAATAAATTTTACAGTCTAAAATAAATTTCTCACAATTAAAAAATTTAATAATTTCTAAAAAAAGAATCAAAAAGTGTTTTACTTTTGTTAAAAGAAAAAAAGATAAAAGTGCAACACAGTAAAAACATATCCCTTGATTTTTTTTTAAAGACATAAGCAATTTTAACAAATTTTACAATAATTTTTTTAAATATTAGGAAGTTGAAAGCTAAATAGCGCTGATAACCAACTTGATCACTTTATATTATGAGATTCAACTGTTACAAAGCATTAAGATTAAAAATGATAAAAATCTTCCTAAGGATGAGAACAACTGTAAATGGGTATTTTTTTTGTATTTTTTTTTTTTGCATTAGATCGATTTTTTCAGTTATTTACCAGATTAGAAGATGAAATTTTATTAGTTTTATTTTAAAAATATTAAAACAAATCATGATAAAAATGAAAAATTTTAGCTTAATCACGCCAGATAAAAATGGGATAAAATAATCGTTTTTAATTTTTTTTTTTATACACTTCTACTTATAAAAATTGTATTTGGCTCCAATGAGGAATAAATGAGAAAAAATGCTAAAAATATTTTAAATGCTATAATAATTTAACACAGGAAAGTTCAATTATGCCAAAAAATATTAGTAAAATTAAATAAATTTTTGATGGAAATTAAATTTTAGGTTTTTTTAATACAAACTTTGGTGTGAAAAACTTTTTTTCAGAAAATTTCAAATAAAAGTTTGTTCATTTTTTAAATAAATAAAGATGAAAATATATATGAATTTCATAGAAAGAAATTTAAGTTTCATAAAAAGAATGTTTACTTTTTTAGGTCTTGGTTATTGAAAAGAAGATTTATTTTTGTTTACTTAGTATGCTACAAAAAAAAAAAAAAAACAACTTTTCACTAACAAGGTTAAATGGATTTAAAACTATTATAAAAACAAATTGTTGTAATTTAACTGCCTCACCACGAGGGCAATGTGACACAAGGACAATTTTTATGTGAAGAAATCAAATGTGACATTGGCAGGAATTCCGTACATTCATTTTTTTTTTTTTTATAAATTAAAAAAAAAAAAAAAATAAATAAAATTGTCTTAAAAAAGACCCCGGGAGAACAACAATGTGATTTCATTTTGTGTTTATATTTCATAATTTTGATTATAATTATTAAATTTATAATATTAAATGGGTGAATTAACAATGTTTAAAAAGAAAATAAAAATAACATTTTTATTTTGAACTGAAACAAAATTTAAACTTGCAAATGTTATGGAAAATTCGAGAACTAAGTAGAAACTTGCACTTTTTTTTTTTTTTTTTTTTTTACACAAAAGTAAAATAAATTTACATCATACTTAGGTGTTTAGATTTTAGTTTTACTGGTAGTTTAAAATTAATAAATATTTATATCTTTATCATTAGTACCAGGAATGGAAAATTAAGTTTTAAACAACAAAAAAAAAAAAATCAAAAGAATCATTTTGGGAATAGAAAATTAGGTTAACAATTCTGATTCTGATACCCCAAAAAGTTCTGATATTTCCAATTCTCGATTCCAATATCAGTTTCAATATCATCTAATATTTAGGTAAAAATTAGAAAACAAGATGAAAAACAATATCAGAATATCTCTGAAATGAGTGTGTGCATGCCGATATCAGCTGAAAGCCATTTTGCAGTACACACATTCAGGTTTTTTTTATATGTTTCTGGCAACCCAGTATGTTTTCAAAGTAGTGCTAAAATGTTTTGAGATATATTACAATGTTTGACTGAATAGCTGCACAAAAAAAAAGCTACAAATCATAAACTATGTACTTGCATCCTTTTCATCAACATTTTGGGCTGATCCTATCTGGCTGTGCATTATATAAGGGGATGGTTTACATTAAAAATTTTCTACAATGGTATAATAAATGAGGTTAACTTGTTTTTCAGATTCTCATAATCATGCAACTTCCCAGCATTTTTAGCATATTCATAAGAAATTTTCAGAATAATGGAATTTTTTAAATCAATAACATTTTTTTCTATAAAAATGTTATAAGCAAAAATAGAATTTCTTTTTTTTTTTTTTACTGATAATTCAGCATAAAGAAATTTTTTGAAAATTTTTAGATTAAATGTTTTAACCATTATACATAATTCAGACTAATTTCCTTGTCTTTACTGCTTTGCTTTATGGCAATTTTTGGCTGCATATTCTCCAGCCTTCCCCCAGGGTGTCTGCTGTCTTTTGCGATGTTGAATTAGGCTCTGAAGGGAACTTGTCTTCTCTTGACTTATGTACTAAACCCATAACATTCTAAGAAATCTATTTAACTTTGATGATGTTCCACTTCTCAAGTCATGATCCTGGAACTACACATTCATCACTTATTCCTTCCTAGTTAATGGCTCCAACAAATTATTATAGTCTGGGATTAGTCTGCTGATCAAATAATTTGAGTCCAGTATGTGTGAGGATTACTTCAGTCTCATTACTTAAATCTCTTTCCTATATATTATTTTGATTTCATTCAATAACATTTGGTGTGCATTGTCAACTACATCTGATTTTAACGTGTCTCTATGTATTTTGTAGTTACTTTCAAGATTCTGAATTAAGTTATTGAATATTCAAGAACACTTTAGTCTCATTGCATAGCAGTCTTTATTTAAGGCTAATGCATGGTGCAAGTAAGGGCCAGAAATGGAGGCTTATTTCAAATCTTGTTCCACTAAGAGTGACACATTTTTGTTTTGGTTTGGATTTGTGGTAGTTTGCTGCTGTAGTAAGGTAAGAAAATCTTGCTTTTTACACTTTAGCTTATTTAATTAAAGTAAGTATAAGATTTATTTATTTTATTTCTTTTGGATCTCATATATTTATTGCAAAATGAACTTTTTGTGCAAAATTCACTAAAAAGAATGTAATTTGGGAATCTGGATCTTATTACTTGGAAGTTAATTTAAAATTTTTCACTTAAGGTTAATTTAATATTCTTTTCTATTAAATTTTTATTCATAAAAACAAATAAAAAAGATCTATGTCGATTTTTGTCACACTTCTTATACCATCATGTAACATTTTAATTTAAAGAAATTTATTGATCCAATTTTTTTCTAGTCCTTCTTATAAATGTTACAAAGTCTATCAAGAAAGTTCATTGTAATAATTTTTTTGTTTAATTTTTAACAGGCTTTTCTTTTCAAGACTTTTCTTTGATTCACTTTAACACAGTAAATTTTTTTTAAAAATGCCATTATTTACCAAATAAAGTTATTTTACTATTTTTCTTTATGATATCATTATTCATAAAAATAGATTGATAAAATTTAATATGTAATTTGAGTTCTTCTTTCTGAAAAAGGTAATAGAAATAATGTTGTATTTTAGCTTAGTTTACCATTAAACAACATAAAATAGTAGCAATTATATTTTTATACTACAAAATTAATGAAAAAGTTATTTATTAAAAATGTTATGTATAATTAAATGCAATACATTTCATTATTTTTAGATATTGTAAATGAGGTACAAAATGTTAACCCTAACCATACATTTTTGTGTGTCAATTTTTTTTCTAGGTATATCTCATCATAAAAAATATTTATGACTTGATAAATCAGCATAAAAATAGTTACTTCATTTCTAAACAATAAAATAAGTTACTTTCAATGTTTATATTGTTTCAGGTCATATTTTCGTTCTAGAATACATAGTTTCATTAAAAGTTTTAAAGGGAGATAATTAACTCAAAGATTAAAATGCATATAGCATTTTGTACACCCATGTTAACAAGGTGAGAGGTGATGGATCATATATTAAATGTAAAATGATCTTGGAAAAGAAATAATATACTTAGCTGAAAAGCAGTAAATGAGCTAAATTAATTGTTTTAATCTCTATGTTTTTCTTTGAAATTTTTATGCCAACTACAGCACAAAACCCCAAACCAAAACTTAAGAATTGTTGCTCCCAGTGGAATGATGAGATCTGAAATATACCTCCTGTTCTGGCCCTCAGTTGCACCATAGGTTCCCCTGGAGTATAGAGCATCATGCTCTATTGTGTTACAAATACAAAATTAAACACTAAGGATAATAATTCTTCAATCATAAAATAAAGGCTTTCTCTCTGCAGGATGAATGTTAAGGTTATTGCAATAATTAAACAAGCATAAAACTGAAGATTCCTAAGCACTGAACTCTATCCAAAAGTGTTAATATCTTGCTTGCAATTTTATGCCCAAATGCGTCTTATGTAATCTGATGTAAGTTCTTTTTTATTTTATACTAATCATATTTTCTTAATAGAATGCAGTTTACATGTCAAGAAAAAAGTATTTTATGTGAATATTGATTTTTCCCATAATAAGGAAATAATGATCTATAATTGATGTTTTAATGTGAACAGAAAAGTTTTTGATAAAACAATAAAAAGATCCCTTTTTTTAATGTGACAATTCAATCTAGTTATAAAATTCAGAATCAATTTGACTTACTGTATTTTTCTTTTCTGTTAAAATTTGGTTATGTATGATCATTTGGAACTATTCTGACAATAAACGGAGAAAAAGTAACAAAAGTTTATTGATGAGATCTTGGATTGTTTTTTTTTCATATTTGCCTAGTAAAGAACTGTCCAATTAGTTTCCAGTCATAGGTTTGATTTTCCAAGAAAATAAAAATATTTATGTCAAAATATTCATAAGTCACAGAGAAAGGCATTAGCAAGCTGTAAATTTGCTATTCTAACATGGAACACAAAGAATTATATGTGTACATATGCACAAGTATATGTGTGTAACTGTTTATGCATATGTAAGAGTATGTATATATGTGTATGCACATGTTTATGAGTGTGTAGATCTGGATATACATGCATCTGTGTATAAGTAAAAACCAAAGCTGAAAACAAATGTTAACAAGAGAAATTATTAATTTTTTTTTTTTTTTTTTTTTTTTTTACTTTCTTGGTAGAGTTTTCTTTCAATGTATATGATATTTGTAATTAAATAGCTTGAAATAAATCTGATCTAATAAATTAAAGAAATTAGCATAAATCCTCATGAAAAGATATTTTTGTTTTTGTTATTTTTCAGGTTTTTTAAAGTACACAATGACATTTGTAGGCTTACCCCATTATATAAATAAATTATAATTATATATATTAGGGATAAAATTTTGCTGATTCTCTTCATTCATGAGGAATGGAAGAGCAAAATATGAGACAGCCTAAGAGTATCTTCATTAAGCTTTTTTGTTGTGTACACCACAATACAGAACTAGGTCAATAAGTCCATGGTTTGACATGTACATATTAGCTGAATTTGGGGATGAAATTTTCACTGAATAATGTTTGAGCAATGGAATCAACATTCACATCAAAATTAAGCATATTAACAAAGAGCTTATGTTGAAAAATATATATTCTTTGTAAAATAAATGCTTTTTTTCATCATTAGGCTGTGGATATATAGATATACTTTTGTATTATATCTGCATAATTATAATCAATATTTGTGTTTTTATATACCCCCTCCACTTCATGGGCATGTGTAGTTACATCAACAGAAGTATAACTTTAGTCTGATGAAGTGCTAAAGGACAAAATGCATCACACAAAAAGGATTTTTCCACTTTGTCATTGATTTTCCTAACTTTGTTCTTGTATATAAATTATCTTTTTCCACCTACTTTTCAGTTCAAATTTGTTTTGGGCAGTGAAAAAAAAAAAAAAAGAAGGAAAAAAAAAAGATTTGACTAAATTTATCCCCAAAATTTAATGCATTAATGAAGAGTTGATGTGTGCTACAAACATGTTATTTATATTCAATAATGCCTATTAGAATTAGTTGTATGCTAAAAAAAAACTATGAATATATGTTTTACTTGGGTTAGTATTTTAAATGCTATGTTATGAATAGGATTTCACTAAACTAATTTTAAATGAGTTCAACCTTAAATCTATGGTTGAAGTGATTGTCAGTTGAAACATAAGCATGTATTTCTTTTCTGGCTCTACCTTATGTAATGCTTAGACAAAACAATGAATGACAGATAAACCTTTGGCTAAATCCAAGATAAAGAATTTCCATTCAGAGGATCAAGTGATCTTATCCATGAAGTGTCTCTGCTATCAATGTTTGTGTATCATTAAGATTCATTCATGCATATATCTTTCCAAGAGACTAGCTACTTAACTTTCATTTTAAAATTCAAAGCCTTATTTATATATTATATGAATTTGGCATAAATACACTGACCTATATTTATCACAAATAACACTGAATATTCAACATAATCAACTGTAAAATAAATTCTAAGCCAAGTAAAAACTATCCAGATTACTGAAAGAGTTGAGATTTTGGTTTAATAATAATTTTTATGGTCAAAATGATTATCCTATATTTAACCAAAAACAGCATCTAAAACTAATCAGAGATTTATTTAGATGAATAGCTTCAGCTTTGTGGTCCTAATTAATACATCATTTCAGCAAACATTTATTTTAATCTAAATTAACCATGTGTATAGAAAGATTATTAATCAAAGACTTTCTGTCTATAACAAATAAAGTATAATTCTTCTCTAAAATTCATGGGCAGTTAAATTTTCATTTTTCTTTGTTTTAGGAAGCTTTTTGCATTTATAATCATGGAGGAGAATGCCTGCTGTTATTTACTGAATAGTGTCTAAATTTTTTCTCCTTAGGTGGTGCCACAGCTGTCACTATTAACCAACAAAACTGACCGAATTAAAGCCAAGCCTGAATGACAAGCCTTAATGTTATGCCTAATTATCAACAATAGCACTATTTATGTAGCAGGCTACAATTTACTGTCTGGTCACCACAGCACTAGTCCTAAAGAAAGAAAACATTTAAGTTTATCCCTTTTTATCAATGCCAAAGTTAGGTTTCCTAAATGATTAAACAAAGCAACATCTAATTTTATTTTACTGTAAATTAGGATTTGGGGGATACATCTTTTCAAATGTCTAGTTTTTTAATAAATGAAACACACTTTTACCTAAATCTATTGTGTTAATTTAAAATTCAAAGTTGCAGACTAAAAATTTTAGATAATTGGAAAGAACAAATGGTTAAAATTAAAAGAGAGTGATTAACTTGGATTTTAGAACCAAATTTATATGAGAGTTTATCTATGAGAAGAGTTACAGTCAAAATGCATTGAATTTTTGTATTTGCTATTTACTCAGTATCAGCAATTAATTTTGAAAGAGTATTAATTTAGGAAGAAAAATTCAATTTTTTTTAAAAGGTTTTAATTCAACCTGAATTAAAATTTTGGTATTAAATTTTTTCATGAAAATATGTTTAACAGTTTGGGGTCAAAAATTAGATGTTTCAATGGGTAAGTAAATTCAAGAATGATCAAAAAGTATTAGAAAAAGTAGAGCTACTAATTTCCAAATTAGGATTGGGTTTCCAGTTCCATATAAAGTCTGTTCATTTGCTTATGTCTTCCCACTCAAAACAATTTTGACTTCTTCAAGTCTAGAGTTAGCCATTATCTTTCCTGTACAGCCCCAAGAAATTCACTTCTTGCCCATTATGCTCATGCAACACCACACAGTAATGCTCTACTTTAAGGGGTTCTTGGGTCTTGTACTGGGTGAACATTGGTAAAAAAGAAAAAGTTTTCAGACAAGTATTCAATGAATGTAGATACCATAAAAATGTTTATAATCAAGCACTTTCTACCAGACTTCTGGCCATTTTCAAGATTTGGTATAAGCTGAATGTGTTTGGCTTTCACATATCCAAATACTTTAAAACTCAGTATGCATTATATGAAAAGGACCAGAATTATGCCTGAAAGCATTCTATCACAAATATTCAAACAGTACTTACTTTCATCGGACATATAATATGCTCTTTTATGTAAACAAAAAGGCTAAGCCCAAAAGTAAAACAAACCTTATTTGTCATATTTAATTAAACTTGTATCAATTTATGGCCATTTAAATAAACTAAACATCATCTTTATAGTGTATTTTGCATATCGAATGAATTTGAAATAACTCAAAATTATCAGCATATTAAAAATACCCTGCATTCTCAAATATTTATCAGTAGCAAAGTTCCTCAACACTGTTTTTGATAAAAAAAATGTTTCTAAGAACATTGTTATCGTTGCTCTTATTTGATTAATTTTTCTTAGTCTGATTGTAGTTCATTAAATAGAAAGCAATATACAAACAGGGAAGCTAAATAAGAAAACCTGTTTGTTTGAGAGAATATGATATGGTAGAATAAAATGTTATTTGTCATGAATTTATCAGTGTCCATAAAAGAACTAAATGTGTAATTTCATTTTTAATTACATTGCAGTAAAAGGAGAAGAATTAATTAAATGTAAGCAAATCTAGCTAAAAAAAAATCTGCGCACCAAAATTTATAAGAATCATGATTCTTGTGTTAACTAATCAGTTAGTCACAAAACTTCAAGTGCTCTTTCATAATTTAAAGAATTACTGGATCATCAGTTGCTATGTTTTATACCAATACATTTGGAAGAACATATTTGTGAAATATTTATCAGAAATGAGTGAAAAATTGCCAGAGTGTATATAGGCACTTGATGTTAAGGAGAGAGTGAGATAGCATAAAATATAGATATACACATTATTGCTTTTATTATATAGAACCTTAATCTTCTCTGAAAATTGATGCATAAACAAAGAATCAGATAACAGGAAGAGAGAGAGACATCAACTGGATTTCTTCACTTTCTTTTTCTGCCCTAGAGGTGAGATGCAACCCTTTGGGAAACTTGGATTCCTATCTTTTTCTAAAGGGCATTTGAACAAAACTACATCAGAATTTGAAACTGCTTCCTTTTTCTGACAGCTCATCCATTAGGTTACCGTGCACACACACACACACACACACACACACACAGCAAAAGAATATGTCATGCCTCTACTTGATAATCATTTAATGGTAGGATGGGTAATACTTTATGAGCAGGAACCATTCTGATAAATATGTAGACAAATTTCAAAGTGAAAACATCTGTCTTCATTTCTCTTATCAAATGATTTGATCACTTATTCAGAGAAAATGGCAAGAGGTATGATTTTTATAATATCAGAGTCTGACAGATATTAAGAAAGGAGGAAATGATAGAGATATATAATTATTTCATGACAACTTAATGACCCAATTTCCACACACAATCAGATATCAAACATATAAACAAATAGATATCAAGCATATAAACAAATGTAAACTAAATCCTAATGCAGATTCTTTCAATGGAAAGACTTAAGAATCATCATCAGTATTATTATTTAGGAAGTGTAAAAATGAAAATCCTTTCATCAAATGAAGAATGCTTGGTTGATTAAGGTTTTAATTTCCAGCATAGATAATCCAGTTATTACTTCTTGCAATTTCATGGCCCAGTGATGCATGAAGAAAGATACTTATTTATTATTAATTTTACTTATTAACATGATTATTCTATTTATACTAGGATCAATAAAATCATCTACCCAGTTCACAAAGAAATTTACAACCAGTTCTTGGAAAAAGTATCCTGACCTTTATTATGTAAAATACTGTCAGACTTGCATTTGTTGGTGTCATATATCTCTAATTTTACTTACAAAATGTAGGTTTGTTGTTAATGTATCAGAAAGTTCAAATTTATCATGTTTTGAGTTGGAATCAAATTATAATTTACCTTTTAGTTTTTACAATATTGAATGTACAACTAATTTTAACCTTAATTTTGAAAATTCAAAATATTCCATTAAAAAGAAATGCAGCAGATTCTGGTTAAATGGAAACAAGTTATAAAAAATAATTGCTTAGTAGAACTAATTTGTAAAAATAGAATCAATTTTTTTTTTTTTTTTTTTTTTTTTAAATCAAATTTCCTTTTTATTCAAATTCATTGAGAGAAAAAAAAAACCACCTGACAAAATATTGAGCTTTTACTTATGTTATGCTTAAAAAAAGTTCACTGTACTTACTTTTAATAAAATATTACTGTTCATAAAATTTAAATTTTTTTTTTTTTTTTACACTTTTAAAGTTGCTGGCATGCAGAGTGTTTATAATAGTAATTTATTTCTTTGTAACAAAATTTTATGCAATATCTTTGTTTTTTATAATCCTGAATACTGATCTAATAGTCATTAACAAACATTAATATATTTGTTGGTCGAACTTCTCACTTCAACCAACAGGCTTATATATTTGTTATTGATTTTTGTATAAACTTTCTGTTCGTCTTGTCTGCTTTCCATACATTGAGAATGCCTCTGTCAACTGAGAAGGACACTGGTGTTATATAGCTCTCCCAGTCCCAGACACATGCTGACTATTGGCTAATACCTACCCAGTATCGTTCATATGTAAATAGTCTGCACCATCTACTTTAAGTAGAAAGTCTTCTCAGCAACACATTGTGGAAGGGGATGCAACTCCTGGTGATTACAGCACCACATACAACCAACTCTGAGTCTTTTGTTTGGGCTGACCAGATTCTCTGTTACACTTCCCCCTGAACTCCTGATCCCAACACTAACATGCAGGGCTGGGTGTTTCCTTCTGGTGCTCCTTTGCAAGAGAAGTACTTCAACCTCATTGTTGTCACTATGTGGGGGAGGTACTTCATCCTCAGTGTTATCACCATCCATCTCCACTGCATCAGGAATCCAGGAATCTATTTCCAACTCCCCATTGCTCATGGATGAATCAGTGTCAGAGATCCTTAACATGATGTGGCATGCCATCACTCAGGACATCATTTCTTTTTCTGTCAAACTTGATGCTAAAGTCTGGTTCTGTTGTAGTGAGAGTCACACAGGGATGGTTTTTTTGTTGAAAGTCAACTGCACCCCAATACTTTGATCACATTCATCCCAATCAGAAGGTCAAAACCAAGTGGCTTTTCTCGCAATGTGGCTAATACCATTGCATCTAAAGGACTTCATGACATGAACATCCATACTTTGCATTGGCCGGGCCACCGCTGCCACAACAACTTCCTCCATCTCCTCGTCTCTCATAATCATCTGGGCTTGGGCAAGCACGACCCTCCTAGACAATGCACATAGAGTCTGCTTTACATTGCCTGGCAACCTGAGCACAAATGCACAAGCCAGAATACGGTCACTCATCCCACCCATCAAGAATTCGAGTTTCTTCAATTTAACCATGTATACATTCACGGATTTGCTTTGTCATCCAGTTGTTGGTAATCTGCATATGGCCTGCATGTAAGTCACAAAGGAATCATGTACTCCAAAGACTTCACTCTGCATGACCTGCAAACGAGTTCCAGCTTCTCTATCCATTCAACCACTGGCAGACAGGACACCAATCTGTCAAATTTGGGAATCAACTTTAAATCGAATTTGAAGTCTGCCATCGTTCATCAATCACCAAAATAGCTTGTGTTTCGTCTAATTTCCACACATCTGCACATCAAGATTGCCTCTTTCAACTGAGAGAAACACTGGTGTTATATAGCTCTCCCAGTCCCAGATCCACATTGACTATTGGCTAATATTTTTGGTCAGGCTGACCCAATTCTCTGTTACACTTTCTTAAAAAGAAGTTACATGTAAAATAGATTTTATGTTTATTTCAAGAAATTCAGATCTACCCAGTTTCAGCCAAAAATCAAGGGAACCAGATTTTTCAATAAAATTTAAAACTGTAGTTTTGGTTAGGCTTATTTATTTTAAATTTATGTGGAGCTCTGAATTGTATTAACTTTTTACACTCATCTGATAGGACTTCTCATTTTTATACTAACATTTAAAATATATGCCCTAATAGAAAACATTTCACAATTTAAGACAATGGACAATTTTTGTTAGACAGCTTATTTTCAGCAAAACTGGAATTCACAATTGTTAGCAAACAATGTTTATGAAATAAAGAAGGGGTAATTGTTGCAAGGACGATTTTCTAAATTATAAGTTTCAGGAAATTCAAACTGGATATTTATTAACTTAGAGCCACATTCACATGTTGGGCAAAATATAAAAAGTCTTGGAATAACCTATAGTCTAAACCTGTTTAAAAAAACACCCATACTAGAAAAATAATACAAAAGTTTCTTTTCCTAAAAATCAAATAATTCTTATATCTAAGAAAGTTATTTATTTATGAATACTTCAGTAAGAATTAAAAGTACATATTGGAATATTTCTTACTTGAAACTAATTTATATTAAGTATAAATGATTGACTTGTGTTAGAGATTTAAATAATTTTCTATGGTTTAAGCAAGACTTTCTGAACAATAAAAATTCCTGTAAGCAGTTTTATGCTAACATTGATGTATTGATAATTCAAGTTGCTATTCAAATTTTAGCTAATAGACAGGAACTTAAGAATAGAGTCTTTAACTCACTATACTTTTTTGCAGTCAGTGGTTTTAAAAATTGGTTGAATGGCAAACAAATAAATTTGAAACTATTTGAAAATCTGAAATATATTCTAGAAATATCTATGTATTGTTTTTTAAAAAAAGCAAAATTTTGATTTTGTATGAATACTAATCACAATAAAAAATAGAAAAGATCAATGTCAGTTTTTATCGAAAGCATTTCAGAAAAAAATAATTATTAATAAATCAATATTAAAACAAAGGAAAATAAATTTGATACTTATTGATATAAAAGGTTATGGATTTTACAAAATGAAGTCTAAATTTTGTAGAGAAGAGCACTTTGAAATTTTGATTTTATCAAAGGTGAAATATTAACAAATATCATCAAACCAGTACAAGAGTGATTCTATCCACATATTCTTAACACAGAAATAAAATACTGCTATCTGGGCACAGTTCTGTTTGGAACAAGTAACTGCTCTGTTGTCATAAAGAAGGTCACTAGAGATACCAATCCGTGGAAGGAGAAAAAGTGCTTGTAACAAAAAGTAAGTCCGCTATAGCTCTTTTTGCTGAAAGTAAAATGGAAATATAATATTCTGACTTTCCTTATCTCTCCCTCTCTGTCCCTGTATCCTTACAGCCACAAAGTTAAAATTAGGGACCTTCACAAAAAATGTGATACCTAAGGTATAAAATGAAAATCTTTCTTGAAGTGTTTATTTTAGTTTTAATTTCAAGCTAATAGATTAAATTCAGTATTTCCAATGAGCAAAATACTTTCACAAACTAAATTGACTGGATGGAGCTTCTTTTTTTTTTTTTTTGCTAAAATAAATGTCTAGCACCATTACATTGTAATAAATGATTACTAAAAAGTAATCATTTATTACAATGTAATTCTCTTTATTTAAAAAAAAAAACATCCAAAAATATAATATACTCTTCTGAAACTTTATTTGAGGAATATTAGCTATTAGCTGATTTAAAGTATAATTAATTTGGTTTGAAATATTATTTGATTTAAATTTAAATTATTGCAGAAATAAATTTTTTAAACTGATATTAGCTGTGTTGACATGCTGACAGGTCAAATGTTTTTCTATAGACTTTATCTGTAAAACATAATTGAAGAAAATGGTGTAAGCACCTTTTTTATATAATTTTTTAAATAGTAAACTTAAAGATTTAGGAAAATATTCTCTGTAATCTAATGTTTTAGAAATTTTGGTTTTAAATTTACTTTAGTTAACATTTATTTTTGATAATGTTGTGTATGGTCACCCAAACATACAAAAATCAGCCCATTTATATACATACAAAAAATTCAAAACTTAAAAATATTGGTGTTTGGTAATTCATATTAAGCTTTTCCATTTATGATTAGTAGATATAATTTTCACTTAATAATATCATCTAAAAGGCTAAAATTACTACAGAATTTTAAAAAGATTTAAAACTTAATAAATTTTTCTAATTTAAAAAAAAAAAATGAAAACAATCCTTGAAAATACTTTTTCTTAAGACAATAGTGGTTTTAATATATCTTATTTATAAAACCAATTAAAAGCTTTTATAATTAAATAATTAGTTTTATTGCATTTTTCTATTTTGCTATTCAGAGCAGATTTTCAGTAAATGATATTTTCTGTTTGGCAAACACAAATTGATGATTTAAATTCTTCAAGGAGACCTGCTTTTAACTAATATAAATATGAAGAGGCTGGAATTTTAATTTCTTGAAATTTCATAAAATTGAATTAAGTAAGTGGTGGTAACAAATGTTAAAAATTTCTTAATTTTATGAAGTGAAAATTTAATTTTAAATTTGACATTTATTTGATTTTTGCAAGAATTTCCAAAACAATGTTTTTTTTTACTGCAAGAAAGGTGCTAAATTTCCTAATACTAATCTTTGGCCCACTTGTGACACAAGATAAAAAACAAGATATTTTAACCAAAATTTTGAACATCCTAGAAAATATTTGGAGGTACCTCATTAAAATCATAAATGGATGAACAAGATAAAAACAAATGGATGACAAATGAGATTCACAACATGATGCAAAGGAGACAGAAAACAATGCCAAGACACAGAATGGAATACAGAAAACTACACAAAAAAATAAGGAACAAATGCAGACAGGCTAAAAAAGATAGGCTCAATGAAAAATATGCAGAAATAGAAAAATAAAGGAGATATCCATAAAAAATAAGAGAACCAGCGGGACAGAAGACATGCTCATCAACAGGCTGCATAAAATCCAAGGATGGAACACTGATATTAGAGAAAGAGAAAATACTTCACAGATGGAATGAATATATAGGAGAACTCTTTCACAACAAAAGAGAACAACCAGTAATACACAGAAATACCAACAGACTAGAAATATTAAAAACCAAAGTGGAAACAGCACTGGCCAAACTGAACAAAAAGAAAGCAGCAGGGACAGATAGAATTGTAGTAGTTATACTGGCAGCCTTAGATGACTTCCGCATAGACAAGATCACAGAAATTATAGATGAAATCTACAACAGTTGGGATATACTGGAAGACCTAAGCAGATCTGTATTCATAGGATTGCCTAAGAAACTAGATGCAAACAAATGTGGACTCCACCAGACAATCAGCCAAATGAGCCATATAACAAAACTTATCATCTGAATTCTGATGAATAGAGCACACAGAAGAATTAGGCCAACAGATAGGACAAGAACAGTGTGGATTTGTCAACATGATATTCATTCTCAGAATGTTATCAGAAAGAGCAATACAAATGCAGAACTATGTGTACTTGTGTTTTATAGACTATGCAAAAGCATTTGACAAAGTACACCACAAAGATCTTTTAGAGCTGCTCAGTGACCCTGACATATTTGGGAAAGACATTAGAATAATCAAAACTCTATACTAGCAGCAAACCACCTGCATATGGACAGAAAATGAGTTCGGCAGATATACAAAAATATTAAGTTGGGTAAGACAAGGCTGTGTTTTCTCACTGGATTTATTTGACTCATACAGTGAGGCAATTCTGAGAGAATTAGAAGTCCTACCAGGATTCATTATTTGCAGCCACAACCATAACAATATAAGATATGCAACTGACACATTACTAATAGCATACATGGAAAGAAAATTACCAACCTCCTATAGAAAGTAGCGAAGGAAAATGAGAAGAAAGGACTAAGTATAAACTACAACACAATGCATGGTTATCAGCAAAAGGATGATTCCAAAATGCAAATTACAAATCAGGGATAGTAAAATCAAGCAAGTGCAGAAATTTAAATATCTGGGAAGTGTTCTAACAGAGAACAGAAACTGAGATGTGATTACACATTGAGATGGCCAAAGATTCATTCCAAAAGCTAAGCAGAGAATTTAGAGAGAGAAAAATTTCATTAGAAACAAAGACTGGACTGCTATGTGATATTTGTCCTCCAGTATGGCAGCAAATGTTAGACAATCTCCTCAAAGATGAAGAAACTTGAAGCAACAGAAAGGTGGTACTAAAGAAAGATGCTGAGGATATCATGGGCCAAACATGTGAGCAATAACAAGGTTTTCGAAAGAATAAACTTATGCTTAACATCAGGAAGAGAGTTGAAATTTCTGGAGCATAGAATGAGGAAGGAGGGCTTGGAAAATCTGATCCTCACAGGACAGAGAGAAAGAGGAAAGTACTGAATAACATACCTGATGGGCTTAAGCAAATGGATGGCGGAACAGGGTTTGGGAGAAATAACAAAAAGACGAAACTTATTAAGAGCTACAAGGGGCAGGGCTCCTAAAAGAAGATATATCTAAACGAGTATATACATACACACACACACACACACATCTCATACACACACACAAATGGATGCTGAAAAGTTCTTGGACTAATCCACTTGACAAAATCTGATCAAAATATTTTCTAAATCCCTTTTTTGGTCAGACCAACAACTTTTCAGTTTCCCTTTGTATATGCATTCATAAACGCATACATATATGTATAGGTCATGTTATATTTATAGGAAATGCTCCACACGATTGCTCTTTCACAAGAACCTAATGGAGCAAGATGTAGGTTGGTTATCTTTGTCAGTGGATTTACTCAAGTGATAAGACACTTGTTTCTACTATCTTGGGAACAGGTTAGTTCACTGTTGATCTGAGACAAGGAGGGGAAATTAGGTTATCAAGATATTGATGTTAACACCTACAACTCAACCTTCACCTGCTACAGAAACAAAGTTTATTGTGGACAGAATAAGCAACAAGATTGGGTGACAACCTTTTTCTCTATATCTCTTATTATAAAAGTCTGTTCCTTTTATGTCCTTACAATGATTATAAACAAAGATTCTGTACCAGTACTCAATACAAGACTGGTTACTGTTATGTGAAGAGGAATTGTGCTATTTATTTAACTGGAATTAATTAAAGTTATTCAAGCAAGAGCCATTTCAGTTAGTAGCAATAAACCATTTTTTAAGATTAGTATAATGAAGAAAAGGTTTGGTAATTATTGTTAAAACATTGTTCTATTTAACACTTCTTTTCAAATGTTAGTAACAGGAATGAAATTGAATTCATTAACATTCTACTTAAATTCTTTGGACAGATAAGAAATGACCTGGTCAAACATTTATACAACTGACCCAGACACATCTGAGAGAAGGAAGATTAATTTTTAAATAGACCATTATCACATGCTCATTCCTTTATTTGATTAGTCAAGTTTTGCTTAGAGAATTATCAGTTTTAAAAACCATAGAAGAAAGTCATGATCTATCTTCAATTATGTTTTCAACATGTTAGTTTATTCTGTCAAAGAAAATTCCCAAATGCCTCTTGTTATCATAAGGATCTCCAATACTTGTGATGGAGTGAAATAGTCACAATATAGAACATTATAAGATAATTTTTTTAAAACTTTCATATTATTTTAATTGGTTAAACAGTTTACATTCTGAAATTATTCCTCAAATGAGATTACTAATCTGATAAGTGAAAATAAAAAGAAAAAAAAATACTGCAATTAAGACATGGAAGATAAGAAAATGATAAGAGAACTGATAAAATGTTCAGATTTCATGTTTTTTACAATAAAAGAACTACACTTTGTTTGTAAGACTATACACATATACAAATTTATTATGACTAGTTTTATAGTTCTTGAGTTTGTTCTAAATCTTGGTAAATAGATTTTCTTCAAATAAAATTCACCCAGAACCTTTGATATTATTCTATAAACTTTGACAATGCATAGATTATGATTTAATTACACAAAAATAAACTCACTCTCTCTCGTGTGTGTGTGTGTGTGTGTGTTCATGTACATATACATGCATAAAATTCAAGCGCATAAAAGAGTAAATACATGCACACATATCCGTAAATACATAAATGCATATATGCAACCCATTTACACTGTATTTATATTGTGCGTGCATGGGGGGGGTGTACTTCACGTGTGTGCACAAGTGTACATATTGACAAATCAAATATACAAAGGTAGGACCTGCCTCCCAAATGATGGTATGATGACAAATATATACTTAATATCTTAAAAAGCAACAAAATATTTACACTATAGTCAAGTAGATTAAAGCATTGGTTCATGAATTTGGTGACATGGTAATTGTAAGTTCAATCCCTGGGCCAGATAGTGCAGACTTAGACTTAGTTGAAATATAGCAAGCAATAACCAAGCAGCACTTAATAAGAACGAGACAAAATATTCCTAAAACAGGGTCAGCAAAACAAAACAAACAAAAAAAAGTATACCCCCATAGAATAAATAAAGGGTTCAGTTTGAAATTCTATGAAGGTTATCTGGATCAACAAAAACCTGATGAAGGCAGGAGAGCATAATAGCAAAAACAGATGAGGATAATAGTTCACATGTAAATAAGGTGAATAGATAACTTCTCACCCCAAAATTCAGACATAAAGCAACAAATAGATTACATATAATATAAATTAATTTTAAGATTATTTATCTGTAAGCAGAAAATTCAACCACTGGAATAAGTGAAATGTTATTTAATCCATAAAAATCCACTAAAAGAAATCATAGAAATGACATGGATTTTATTTCAATTCTAAGCGACTTCTAATGTTTTACTCTTCTAATCACCTGTTGTATATTCTGGACAGGATATTATTTTATTATCTGCAGTTGATTTTCTTTCCTGTCAAATTAACTAAATAATAAAATGAAAATTAAGTTTCACAAGAGTCATTACCAGAGTTTTTCAACCTTTTGCTGGTTTTGTTATATGAAAAGGGTACAAGTCTATACAGGTAATTGAAAAACTGTCCAAAAGATGACCTTTCTAACAATTTCAGCATTTCACAATTTCTCAGTGTATATAGAAGAAGAATTACCTTTTAGTTCTAAGTTGTTATAAAAGTAGAAAAAGTAATAAATATCTGATATAAATATTTGATAGAAGACTAACAAAGCAGCAGTTTTCTTTCAAATAGGAAGAAAAATTATGTTTCAGTACCTCTATTAGTAACAAAATAAATCTTATATAGTATTAAACAGTTTTGAATTTTTCTGCATATTTCTTTACTTTGTAATTTCTGTGAAATTAAAGCAAACTGTTGTCTATATTTCTGAGATGATATATTGTAACCATTTATACCATTCAGACTACGGCCTTCAACTTTATTGCCATACTCACAACATTTCAGACATTGTACACTCTGGCCTTCTTCAGGTGATATTTGTTGGAATTTCAAACTGAACTCTTTATTTAGTCCCCAGGGGTAGCTTATACTAATTCCACATGCCATGCCTTAGAATATCTCAGTTTTGATTATTTTCCTTTAGTAACTCAACTCTCCAAATTTTTGTTCTCTCTGTTGTGGCCAGGGACTGAACTCACAACTCTTTGGGTCAAGTCACATAGCCCAGTGAATAAAAGTGTTGGCTGACTGATCCAAAAGTGATCTGACCTAAAGAGTTAGGAATTCAATCCCTGGCCACAACAGAGCAAACAAAAACTTGAAGAGCTGTGTTATCAAAGGGAATTAACTAAAATTAAGATACCAAAAAAAAAAAAAAAAAAACAGCATGGCACATGGAATTAGAACAATCTACCCTGTGGACTAAATAAAGGATTCAGTTCGAAATTCCTACAAATATCACCTAAAGAAGGCCAAAGTGTACAATGGCTGAAACATCAGCAATTAAGATGAGGACAACACTCCAAACAATGTAAATAGTGTAAAGCAAACTATTACTTATTAATTTGTTTATACAATAGCATTTATTCCATTTGTTTCTTTATATCCCATTCTTCATCATTAGGTGAGTGACTTATTGATAGATATGCATAAAATGATATTGTACACCACCAAATCCTGTAATCCCAATCAATTATTCTGAACTTTTTATGCTAATAAAAAAATAATTTATAAAACTTAACAATGAATATTGCTAAGCATAACTGTGAAAATGTTATCAGCATTCTAATAATGCATTTAGTCTCTGAGGAGGATGTAAATAAATATCAAAATATTGATAAAATGAGTTACACTGCTTGTTTGTTAATTAAATATTGTTTTACCTTGGGCATGTTTTTCTCAGTTACATTTATTCTGTATAGAAATGATACATTTTACTGTTGTAAAAGTAACAAGAAATATTTTTAACTTTGTATCATAAAAAAATGCAAAGTTGTTAACTGGGGTAAACATTTTGATCATCTGTTATGAATCCAAAATTGAAAGCAGTGAAAAAAAGTATTTTTCCTTATAAAAATAACAATAAAATATACTTCTCCTTATCCATCTACATAAAAGGCTTCTTATCTATTTTAACAAAAGATGCAGTTGAGCCAGTGTGTTGATACACATTGTCTCAAGTTCACTCTTCCTTTTAAATACATTTTCTTGTGTTCAAGATCTGTGAGCCAATCGCAGGCTATTGTTATGGAGGCTTTTATTAGGTAGATTTTGACTATGCTATCTGCTGCCAACATCCAGATAGTGGGAATGCTGCCGTGTGGTCTGTGTTAGGCTCCAGGGTATGACTTGCACCTTGCACTCTCTTCCTCGTTTTCTTCACCTTGCTAAAGCATGGTGAAATGAGAGCCTCCCCCCCACTTTCTTCATCTTTCTTTTTCTTCCATCATCTTTCTAGTTTTATTAGTCCCACCCCACATGCTGTAGCCTGAAGCATATTGGTTCGAAGATTTTGGCCCACCAATTGCTCAGCTTTGAAGCAAAGACCTCCCAGTATGGCCGATCAGGCAGTTGTTCTCAGTGAAGCCAGGTTCTCAGTTTGTTGCTGAGCACTTCAAACAAAGTGAAAGGTCTCAAATAGAAACCAGTCTGAATGAGGGAGAAATGAATCCAAGCTACAAGAGGGAGAGGAGAGGGAGGTCACAAAGAAAGGCTCCCGACTCTCCCCCTCCTTGCAAATTGTGGGTAAGTTCAATGTGATTGATGAAACAAACTGATTAGAGAGCATTACAAATCAAAGAGACTTGTAACAACATAATTATACTTCATAGCTCCTCTCACAAGAGAGAAATACTCACACACACAAAAGTTGATTAGATAAAAATCAAGATGCCCAAATTAAACTTAATTCAGTCCTATAGTAATAGGAAACATTTTTTTGTGGGGTTTGAAGGTGAAGGGAGAGATTGGAATCCTTTTAACTTATTTTAATAAGATTTAGGCAACTGCTTGGTATTAGTGTAGATGTATATAAATAAGAAGAATATCTCAAAAAGTAAAATGCCAAAAATAACATTTGGATCAACATATGATAACTGTAGTTTTCTCAATATAAAAAAAGCCAAGATTAGAATGGCTTAATTCACTTCAAATCTTGTCATTGGAGACTTGGGTATTTATGGCATATTACAAATCTATACATAGCTGAATCAATAAAGAGCTGGCCAAGAATAATGAGAAAATATATTTTTTTATTGGAGAAGTCTATGTTCAGAACTGGGTAATCTAAAACACCAATAAATGTTGAAAAGAAAAACTTTAAAGAAATATTTCATTTATTTTACTAGTTAGCAAACAGACGTAACCTGACCTTATGTTAATTAGTTAAAATCTTCTAAAGCCATCACCTTCTGGAACTTTACATTCATCATTCCTAGTATTAAAGCAATAGAAACTGGTTGGCCAACAAACTTCTGGAGATCAAATTTGACTCTTTTCCTGAATAAACTTTCAAGATTAGTTGAAGGAACTTCAAAAATCTGCTGTTTTTCCGAAAGCTGGTGATCTGCCATTGAAAGAATCACATCAAAAGTTGGCAAATTAAATCACTTCACTTCATTAAATATTCAAAATGGTCACCATTTAATTGATTGAAAAAAAAAAAAAAAAAAAAAAAAAATGATAAAAGAATTTCTAATTTTGAAACTACTATTTATTTTGGGGGGCTTTATCTTACAGAACTAAATTTCACAGTACAAAAACAGGTTTCAAACTTGATAAAAATGAAACTTGGAAATGATTTTTTGAAGGAGAAATTATTGATGTTGTAGACTGTAGTGTATGTCTTTGGCAGGAAATTAAAAGTAAGGCATTTATTTATTGCAGTGTCCATCTGAATACTTAATTAGGATACACAGAGTCTTCCATACAGCCTGTACAGCCTATCAGAACTCATGCCTCTCTTCTAAGCAAAAGCATACAAATAAAATTTTAAATTCTTTTTAAGCACATTCCTCAAAGCAAGCAATAGCACCAGTTAAACCAAAGTTTGCAAAATAAAAACTTAAGAATGACCCATTATATTTTTCTTAATATTATACATTTGAATTTTATATTTCAATTATTTCATATTTGTTCTATTATATCAAAAAATCTTAAAAAAATAGAATCATTTCAATATCAATACATTTTTAAAAAATAGATTAACTAAATTGCAATGTAAGGATTACTAAGGTTAATTGTATAGCCCAAAGCATAAAAACATAAGGTATTAATTATAATAGAGCAATTATCTATATGTCTGCCCAGATTTGATTCAATAAATAAGGCAAGCCAGATATTAGGAAATCCGCAGAATCAGAAAACAGTTTGAAAAAATAATTAGATAATAAGATCTAAAGTCAAACCAGATTTTTTTTTAATATAAAACTGGATCATCTCTAATAATAATTTCTTAAATTTTCAACAATGGTTTTCTGAAATAATTTTTGCTTGTTATTTTGCTTTTTTCATTCAAGATCATATTAACAAGTTAATATTGCAGAGAAGAAAAAAAAACATTGTCTCTTTAAAGAAAAGTTTCACTACTGATATCCTAAGATCATATATATATATATATATATATATAATACAATAATATAAAAATTTTAAGGAGAAATTTTAGTAAAAATAAATAATGCCTCAAGATTAAATCCACTTTGGCAGGAAGGAAAAGAAACCTGCTACTGCCAATGCTTAGAACACATCCATTATGCCGAGGAGCAGGAATCTAATATCTTCAGAAATTCATTAGCCAAGGATGCCGAGTTCAGACCTTGGTAGGACCAGAAGTATAAACATAGCTAACAATAACAATCATCAGTGGATTTTAATATTATTATATTATATATATTACACACACACACACACACACAGAGGGTGCAATGGGTAAATTGTTTTATATTTTTAATTTCATGCATGCATACTGTTTTTGATTTTATCAGCTGCACAATATAGTAGGGTCAGTTGGGCACCATATGTGAGAAAAAGAGCACCATGATGCAATTCACTCCACCAGAAATTTTGAAACAGCATTCTATACTGCTTGCCATTCATGCTGGAAACTCCAATACAAACATCTCAGAGTGTTTGGGTGTCAATCTGAGGACAGAAAGTGTTGGAGGAGTCTAATGGTGATTATGATGGTATACAGCTCAGAAAACTCACTCTGATCATTGTAATGGCCTCAGACTCAACATGGAGGCCTACATCAAGTGCCTTGAGGAGGTAATACTACCCTGGGTCAAGAGGGTGGCTGCTAGAAAACCTTATGTCTGGCAACAGGATTCTGCACCATGTCACACAAGCAAGAGAACCTAATCATGGCTGTCAGGCAATTTTAGTGACCATATCACCTCAGACTACAACCTCCTTTATTATTTGTGGGGTACAATTGAGTGAGAAACCAGCAAAACTCCTTGTAAGTCAGGTTAAGTTTAGGTGGGGTGGGGGTACCTGCTAACAAATGTATACATCCGTTATTCAGCGAGTCATCTGGGTTTTCAATGACAAAAAAATTTTGGCATTTTTATTTAAGTGTCATTTAAATATGTGTAAGTCATACAGATTTAAAGTACCATTCTTCCTTCTAATAACTAATAGACGATACAGTATTTTTACAAATAAATATATTAGAATTTAATTACTAATTAATAATCAAATATAAAAATGTATGTTTCATCTCTACTTATTTATTTATTTTTTTTCAAAATTAAGGACATGGGTCATTTAATGACCTACAAACTCTAGCTTTGCTTATTAATTTCCATTTTACTGTTGGTGTTTTATTGGTTTTTTTTAAGTGCCAGAAATATTTAAAAAGGGCGTTTGATTTCAGTATTTATTATTATTAAAGGACGTTTGATGTTGGTTCCACCTTCTTTTGAATTCATTCCATGTACATCCAACATAGAATTTAACTATGTCTGGATCTTCAATAGACAAGATATTGCATTAAGAAATCACTGATTCAATACAGCATTTATTATTAAGAGGACATTTTTAAGGATTTCTACAATTACATAATTTTTCTTCATTTCTTTTTATTTTAGGATGTATATTTTTTTGGATTTTGGTATAAGTGTTTATTCAAGATATTAGCATTATATTTCTTAATCATTTCTAACTTTTTAGTACAACTGTAAGTTAATTTTAGGATATTTTTATTAAAAATTGTACTGAGTTTACTATCTCTAGGAAAATGTTTGTCAATTAATGCAAGGAATTTTTGTCCTAACTTATTTCTTAGCATTTGGTTGTATGGGGGCGTATATCAAATGATATTCCTATTTCTATTTTTTCTATGGTGTCCATTTTCATTTTTTATATAATTGAGTTTTTGGCATTTAAAGCCACTATTCTTTAGAGCTTTATTATAGAAATTACTATGTTCACATAATATTTTATCTTTTTCTGAATTACTACTTATTCTTTTTTCAATAGATGCAGGTATATGCTTAATTATAGATGGAGGATGGTTAGACTTAGGGTGTATATACAAAGGATTAGTATTAGGCTTTTTGTAAGGTAGCTATATATTATTCATTAAATCTAGGAAGTTAACTTTTTCATTTTAGTATTTACAGTAATTTTCAAGTTTAGGCATTAAAATTCTCTATATAATAGTTTTCTAATTTTATCAATTTTAAAGTTCATAGAATTCCTTATAGCTATAAGTCCATCTCTGTACAATCCAATGTCATTTATACTAATTTCACAATATGCAGTAAGATTATATAACATAAAAATCCAATAAGGTCCGAGGACTCTGCAGAGTTCAATGATTCCATTGTGATGTCAAAGTGGTTATTAGAGTTTTTAATCCATTGCTTGTCATTATGAATGAGTATAGATTTTTTCATATTCAAAATTATGTTTTTCTCTACATCTGTTGTGTCTGAGTATTGGGTAGCAAACATTTGTTAGCAGGCACCTCAACCCCACCTAAACTTAACCTGACATTGTAAGTAACATATATTGGATACATAAGCTGTCTAGAGAAATTAAAACCCAACCACCCTTAATTAAAATAGATTGGTTGGGGTTTTATGGCATATCAACCACTATGGGTCATTTAAAGCCAAATCCAGTTTGCACATATATATTAAATATATATACTTTGTAAACATAATTTGAGGATAACGTCCTTAAACCACAGTTTGTTTATTCTTACTCAAGTAAATGGTTTCAAATGTTTCTATCTGGCATGAGTTAGTTATTTATATTAAATAAACTAATTCATTTGCATAGCCAATTGATGTAATTTTTCACAACCAGTTTTATTTGCAGTGCAAAAATGTAGTATTAATAAATATGGTATTGTTTGAAATTAATGGAGGTTGTTTCTTTTAAGAAGGTTTCTTGTAGGCAAACTATTTTGGGGTTATGGTTGGTCAGAAGTTGTTGAAGTTCCTCATAATGAGCCCGGATTTCTCTTCAATTCCACTGTAGGATTGCATTATTTGGTAATTTCATTGTTTGATGTGTAATTTGTCTGAATTGGAGTTATTGCTCTTTTTTGACTTGTTTTTAGTGCTAAGTTCATCAGTTTCCCTCCTTTCCAAAAAACCAAACCTGTTTTCCGTGTCAATCTTTGAAGTTGATTGTTCTGTAGGTTGACTTGTTAGATTTGAAGACTTTAGACATTCCCGTGAGGAATTTGGTGTATGGTCTCTCTTGGGTTGGGATGGACGTTCTTCTTTGTCCTTGTTTGATTCGGGGTTTTGTATATTATTTTTCCCATTGTTATCGATTTTAGAAGTTGAAAGACAGATTGATGATCATTGCAGGTTTTGTCTTTTGGCAAGAGTGGTCTGTGTCTGTGATGTTTTTTTGGTTATTTCTTTTTCATTCTTTATTTTGTCATGGGTTTTATTAATCTGAGTTGGAACTTCCATTTGGAATGTTTGTTGAGTACTATTGGCATGTTTCTTCTTTAGATCTGTTTGCATTTTTGTCCACTTGCCTGGATCTGAATTTATGAGTATTTCAATTAGGGTTCCATATCTTATCTTCATTGGTTGTTTCAGCTCTCCGTGTAACAGAGGCATAGCTAGTCTCACCCATGTAGACCTCTACAATTTTTCTGGCCTCCAAGAAAGACTCATTTCTCTTATGTTTTACCTCAATGATTTCTTTTTCTTTCCTGTAAACGTCACAAGATCTTGCGTATGCCGGATGATCCTGTTGACAATTTGGACATTTTAGTGGTTTCAAGCACTCCTCTTTAGGATTTGGTGCTTTTTCTTCGCATTTGGCACATGTCTGTCATCCTCTGCAAGCGTCCATGTGGTGTCCAAATTTCTGACATTTGAAGCATCTCAAGGGAGCTGGGACGTACTGTTCAACTCTCTACAGACAATAGCCTATTTTGACCACTTTAGGGGTTTGGGGCTGGTTAAAAGTCAATATGTAGGTGTTAGTTTCGACTTTTTTATCACCCTTTCTCATAGTCCCTCTTCTTATATTTATCACTCCCTGTTTTCTCAGGGCATCTCTTATCTCGTCTTCTGAGGCTAAAGCCAACTTCTGACTTCTGATGACACCTTTGGAAGTGTTAAGTCTCTCATGTGGATAAGTTTTACATTTGAAGTTATGAAATCTTTTCATTTTTAGGTTTTCTGCTTGTCTCCTGTTATCCACCTCAACAAGCAAGTTTCCATTTCTCAATTTTTTAACATTTTTTGGTGTTACTCATGCAGAGATAATTTTTTCAATTAAAAATGGAGAGAATTTGGTGAGACAGACATCTTCCAGGGATTCAATGATAATGAATCTGGGGAAGTCTGCTGTTTCCCACTCAGAGTCTGATTTGGATAAATTTCTTTTAGTTTTTTATTTAAGGATGCCATGTTTGGGTTTTTATTTTCACTGGCCCTGTGCTCCACCACCCACCACAGAGTCCAACTTGAGAAGGGAATGAACCAAGGGAGTAACCCATTCGCCTTGGTTGAGACAGGTATACATGACCAGTATACTCATATTAAGAGCAAGTCTTGAGCCTCTGCAAAATTTTGGTTATAAAGCCCTTCAATTTAACAGTGGTGAAAAAGTCTTTTGCTCTCAACACAATTGACCCTCATCCCCCGCCTTCTAGCATATATAAGATAAAGGGTTGTGAAATGTTCTACTAATATAGATTCAATAATACTATTGGGAGAAAAAGAAATATATATGAGCTAGGGCATGTCGGGACCAACCGATTGATTGGATTGGGACTCTCTGACCGTCCGTCTAGCCCAGGTAAGGGCCAAAGTGGTGTGTTGTAGGAACATGACCTCTTTGCACCCAGGTCATGACCTTCTCAACCACCAGAATACCATCCCCAGGCATTACGGATCACCACCCATGGCAACAGGTGGCCCCCTTGGGGGACTTTTACCCTCTGCAGAGGTGCAGTTGGCGTATTCTGAAGCCCTGCTGACAGAGCGGAAAATAGATTGAATATTCCTTAACGACTCATAATATTGTTTTAACTTACAAATTAAGTAAATGTCTTAGAGTTATTCCTAAGATTGCTTGACAATGGAATGAAACTATGGATTTTAAGTTTAATTTTTATCATTTATATATTTAGTTTTAGTTTTGAAACAGAGAAATTTTTTGTGTCATGATAGAATCATATTTTCAAAATAGAAAATAATTATATATATGTTATACTTAATAGACAAGCATAAAATATTTTGAGCTGTTCTTATTTATGAAAATATCTTTTGTTATATCTATGATTCAGAAAATCCTCAATTTTATGTATACTAAACTTATGCCAGCTTTTTACAGGAGGTGTGGTGTGGAAAAAGAGGCAAGAAATGGAAGAAATCTTTGTTGAACTTAGCCTGCAAGTCCAATCAAAGTTCTTTAGAAAATGACAAAAAGAAATACTCAGTAAATTTCATCTTTATGGCAACATTGCAAACTGTGTGGTGTCTGGCTTGTCAGAAAGTGTAAAGAAAAGTTAATAATAATTATGATGAATATCCATATATAGCAATGACTTTCAGAAGCTTCAAGACAGCATAACAATTATAATGTCATAATTTTTCTTTCCGGATGTAAGAGAACAGAATACAAAAGGGAAATTAAATCCTTTCCTCAAATGACTTTTCCTTATGTATTCCTCAACTCCATCAGTAAATACTTATTCTCACATCAGCTGCCAATCAGGTTTTATATTTAAGGATATGTACACACTTACGAATGTAAGTAGAGCGAAAGAATGAATATACCAGGTAAAAAGATGTAACTAGAAGTTATACTTCAACGCAATTCAGAAATGAGGTTAAAAAATTGTTCTTAAGAACCACAGGATCATTTCCATGGAATTTCAGTATGTTAACTTGGAGATATTTATTACAAGTATGAATTGAGGTTAGTATACAAAACTCCTGTGATCAAAAGAAACTTCATTTATGAAGTTCTGTTGTTCCTCAAAGTAACACCTTTTATAGAGTAATATTAAATTTGTTAGTCTGATATGCCACTTTTCATGAAATCAAGCTGTATAAAATGTTCTACAAATGTATCCTTTTTCTAAAATTGACACTGACCATTAAATACCTGAATCATATGCAATAGCAGAATAAGGTAATTATTAAGGTAATAAACACTATATGATCAACATACTGCATATTGCCATGATTGAGGAGTAGAATACGATATCACAAGACTATGAAGTAGAAATAAAAGGCAGTAATCTATGCCAATATTGAAAATACCCATTTCTAATATTTTGTCATCAGTTATTAAGTTAGTAAAGCAGAGCTAGATCATAAAGCTTATAATCTAATACTGTGACTTTCTTACACAAAGAAACATTATTATATATATATATATATATATATATATATAAATTTAGAAACAAAGTAAAAAATAAACAGCAAATGTATACCCATAATAATCAGAATATTTCTGGCTTATTGTGAATACTATATTTCAAAATTCTACAACAATGTTAAACATTTTCTGCAAGAAGCTAAGAAATGCATTATGACAAAAAAATAAAATTAATGAATTAAAACTTTCTATAAAACTTCTATACATAAAAGCTAAAATTGATTATTTAACTGACAATAATAGCGACTTAAATAATTGACCTGCTACAATATACACTGTAGTGAAAACAATAGTTTAGCTTTTACTTATAGATATTTTATGTTGAGTTGGGTCTGTGCAGAAGCATTTTTGGTAAGGAGGTACAAAAGTTATTTCAAAATATCAGAATCAGTTTTTCATGTATATAGAGTGAGGAACTTTTATGTACTGCTCTTAAATAATGATCTTGTAAAAATAATACAATAAAAATTATATATTTACAAATTAGTGTTGTAATAAAAATTTTTATAATCAAAATAATGTAAAAAAAAATATAGCATTTTTTAGGTCGTTTGCGTGTATATGTGTGTGCACATTATATATATATATATATATATATATATATATATATATATATATATATATATATATACACACACACATACGAGTGAGTATATTGTAGTTTAGTCAAGTACAAAGTAACATGGTGGAGCTGAAGATTGGTGTAGCACAATCTTCTAAGAAGAAACAGCTCTCTTTGCTTTGAATTTAGTATTTAAAATATTGAATTCAAACCTATCCTAAAAATGTATGTACATATAGTGCCTAATTTAATAGACTATTGCCAATATAGTGGGTTTGACTCAGGTCCTACAACTGACTTTGGCCCAGAACAAAGCTTTATAAATATCTATATTAAAATTTTCTTATATATATATATGTATATAATTATTTTTTATAAAAAAAATTATAACATAAGTATGTTATAAAATCACTACAAAAATATTTTTTGTGGCTATTTTTGTAGTGATTTTATAACATACTTATGTTATAATTTTTTTTATAAAAAATAATTATATCTGCTCTACTTTGTATTGAGCACTCTTTTAAGAATAGTAATTGTTGGTTATTGGAATTCATTCTGTATATACCAATTATATACTTGGGTATGTGTGTATATATATATATATATATATATATATTATTGAATGTTGGTACAGGTTTCAGAACTTATATTCCTTTCATCAGACAAAGATTAAAATTGACTTAATTTGTATGCTCAAATGAAAAAAAAAATTCCAGTACAAACTTGTAACAGACAATAATTAAGAATTCTTAGAGAGAGAGAGAGAAAGATTTATATATTTGCACGCATACATATCAGTGTTTCTTTTTCATTATTGCTAATGAAAATTTGTTGCTGTTTGTACTTGGGCATATAAAACAGTTACAAGAAAATGGTTACTTAGCCACTTTCATCTTTATCAAATACTATGCAAATGCAGTGGTAAAACATTTTGTCAAGCTTTCTGACATCAAGACAGGAAAAGAAGTGGATTCATGCATTTTCAAATAACATAAGTGAAAAATGAACATAATCTCAGGTAAAATTTGAACAGCTCAGCTCTCAAATTACATTTTCTATTCTGATAACTATTAGGCCACCCAACACCTATATATCACAAAGATTTCACACACAGCCTTTCATCTAATTTTGATGTTTGAATCAAATAATAAAATTGATAAATATTAATTTCACAGAGAATAACATAACAGCATTTACAAAATTGTCACAGAGAATAATGAAGAATTCTTAGAGAGAAAGATATATACATTTGCACACATGCAAATCAGTGTTTTTTTTTTCATTATTTCAAAATGTTAAAATATTTAAAAAGAATGTATGAAAGTTCAATGATATATGGACTTCTATATAAAGGGTAAATGAAATCAATGATTTTTTTTTTGTGATGAAGATAGTAAATTTGCCACCAGACCTTGATTTAAAAAATAACTAACTATTTATCATGCTACAGCAGGGCTTAAAAACACTGTATATTACCATTTTTCTGTGTGTTAGGTGCCTTAGTACTGCAGTCTTATAGACGTTGACAAAAATTAAATCTAGCAAATATCCACATACTCGCTGACATGATCGCATGCAGGTGGTTGTGAGGCTATGAATTTACATACATGTCTACCATTCATCCCTGTATTGAATATTTAGAGTGTCTGCTATATATCTAAAGATTCTTGAAAAAAAAAATCCAAAGAAGAATGTACAATGTTATTGATCCTGACATCTCAGCTTCAGCCACTTTCTCAATCACCAACTTTCATGTGCCTTATCTGTAAATATTTTTATGGCAATTGTTTTGATGAGCTTCCTTGTTTCATACCTTGACTTCATGAATAATACTAGATTGAGTACTAAGTCTCATTATTTTACTGTTGAAATAGATAAATATAAATCAGAAGTTCTTTTATTGTATTTTCTCATTTTCTTTCACTCTCAGTAACCTCTTGCATCTTAGTGGCTTTATTGTATTGCTTGGAGTGAAATGATTATTAATATATCTATGTTGTGACCAGAATCTTTTTTCTTTATCTCTATAGGTCTATTCCAAACTAATCAGCAAAAATTCAAATTGTGATTCTCATAGTAATCAAATATTCAAATTACTTTCTTTTTTTCATATTCAAGAATTCTTCATTTATCTATTGATTTTATTGGTCTTGAATTCTGCAAGAGAATGACATTCAACACTTTCATGTACATATTTGACACCTAAAAAAAAAAAAAAAAAAAAAATTATAATATATTTATAAAGTATTTCAATAAATCTACATGCACAGTTTCCTTAAAAAATAACTCATTGACTTTCAGAAGTTTATTCTCTAAATATATTTTTTTCCTCTCCCAATAAGATTAAATAGGATTGCTTATCTTCGAGTTCATAATTCTCCCCAATCTTTTGAATAAGATTAGAGGTTTATTCCTAGT
This sequence comes from Acanthosepion pharaonis, assembly GCA_903632075.3. Taxonomy (NCBI): domain Eukaryota; kingdom Metazoa; phylum Mollusca; class Cephalopoda; order Sepiida; family Sepiidae; genus Acanthosepion; species Acanthosepion pharaonis. The sequence continues at coordinate 68,424 of CAHIKZ030000108.1, forward strand.
TTCCTCTAAGATCTACCTAAACACTGAAATTTTATTTATTATTTTTTTTTATTATTTCTTTTTTCCTCAATAGGAGTTGATAGGTTCACCTATTGTCCAGTTCATACTCCTCCCTGGTCTTTTGAATAGGAGTAGAGGCTTATCCCTTATCCTGCTAAGTCAAACCTTCACAGGAAGAACACAATATGCCATTTACATAGTAGCAAACCACCCATATTCCCTTCATATTTCATCAGTGAGAAGCAAGTTCCAGATTCTTCCTGTGAACCTCTACCCTGTGGAACCGACTACCAACAGGATATTTCCTCGATTACTACAATCTTAACTTGTTCAAGGTTAGTGTTAACCATTATCTTCCACTCCTATATACACAAATGGCTTCCTAATGTAACCTCTACCTTAAATGACCCCCCTGGCCCTTGTAAAGGGTGAACCTTACTGTTAAAAAAAAAAAAACAGAAAAAAAAAAGTTTTCAGTTCCTTATAAAGTCTACTTTAACTCCATGCTTCCAATGTCTTTGAAATTTATTCACTAATTTTTTTTTCTCTCTCAATAGAAGTAGATGGGTTCTACTGAACTCTGAAATATTCACTAATTAAATCTTAACCTCTTCAAGTTTAGAGTTAGCTGTTATCTTTCCTGCATGGCCTTTTCTCACTCATACTATACCACACAGTAACCCCCTACCTCAAGTGGCTTTTGGGACTTGTATTGGGTTAACATTAGTAAAAATAAAAATAATAATTATGACAAATAGCACTGATCATTTTATATATATATATATATATATGTAAGCAAATATATGGATATAGATCTGACAGTATGAAGAAAAATATATGGAAAAACAAAAATCCAAATATGCAATTATGCTGTTTTAATGTTAATTTAATGTCGATGTCAGATGTTTCAGTCTAGTAGACCTTCTTCAGGACATGGTTATTAAAACATAATTAACATTAGACTATATTCAAGTCAACATGAAAAGACGATGGACATAAGAGTAAGACTAATCAAAACAGAATAACTGAAATTTCAATTTTGATTCTGTGAAGATTTTAAAATATATTCATAATAAAAATCTTAGATGGATTTATGAGGCAGGCATAATATCTATCTCATGCATGGTGAATACTAGACTCAGCTTCTTTAATATTTCCCCTTTTCTAGCAAGATTAACGCTCGACAAACGTACTTATAAATTTTAGATTTAAAATAAAATTCTTTTTCATTTTTCATTTAAAATATACTCTATTTTAGGAATACGTTTTCACAACATTGCCCACATGATGCTGACGTGATCATATTATGAAACGGAATGCTGATCTTAAAAATTTCAGTTATTCTGTTTTGATTAGTCTTACTCTTATGTCCATCGTCTTTTCATGTTGACTTGAATATCGTCTAATGTTAATTATGTTTTAATAACTATGTCCTGAAGAAGGTCTACTAGACCGAAACGTCTGACGTCGACATTAAATTAACATTAAAACAGCATAATTGCATATTTGGATTTTTGTTTTTCCATATATTTTTCTTCATATATATATATATATATATATATATAATGCTGGCACAAGTCTTTGTTTAAAGCATTTGCAACCATAACACGTTTTCATTACATATTATCATCAAAAAAAGTTTTGAAAAACAAAGTTCCACTTCTATCATTGTATAAAAAACATTAAATTCTAGCCATTTGTGCTTTGATCTGTTTGCCCAAGCATTCTGTGCTATGAATTTGGAAGAGAAAAAAAACGAAAAAAAAAATGAAGTTAAACCATAAAGGGTCAACAAAACAACATTAGGCCATGTGAACCTGTCTCTTCATAAAACATTCACCTCTCACAAAACAAACTGTCAAGATGCTCATATCATAAAAAAAAATAAAGGACTTTCATGTTTACAGTAACATAAATCAAGTGAGTAGTACTCCATCAAAGACATTACTAACATTTTGTACATTTCCATAGGGCTAGAGTGGTGCTTTTACTAGTAGTAGTGGTGGTGGTGGTGAAGTGACAGTAAAAGCAGTAGTTCAGATTTTATTAGTAATGCTGTTAATAATTATCTCACAATGTTAATATTATTATAATGTTGGCAATATTGTAATAATAGGCATGGTGTTGATAGTGATATACTAAATAATATTTATACCAAGGAATACACTTGTAAGAATGAACAAAATTTGACCAAGATATAAAAGTTAGATATTTTAATACATTTTCTTTCTTTGTTTTTATATTTATTTATTTTTCTACATACAATACATTTAGAAATGAGGTTAGGCCTTTGATTTGTACTTTTAATAATGTTTATACCTACACTTTCATGACATAAACCTTCTTCCAAGTCAATGTTGGTTAACTCTGTTCTTGAATATTTGTCATGATTGTGCATCTACCACTAAAGCTAAAAAAGGCTGTTACATGTTTATAACACAATATACCCAAAGAAGTACTGCCTAAAAATTATGTTATACTTGATTTTTTTTAGCTTAACTGAGTGATCTTGATTAGTGCTATTGCTGCTTATTACAAGGGTTTGGTTTGATTTGTTATTTTAATGGCATTAACTCCTTATGAGTCATTTAATGCCAAAATTTCATTTTGGTGAGCTTTGGTAATTTTTTTTTTTTTCCAAAAATGTATTGTTGGTAATTTTTTCTAATGTATTTTTATATTTTCATGTTTTGAACCCAGTTTGGGGATTAACTATTTTCCCATAGCTGGGACACTAACTCTGGGTCAGGATGGACATAAATCTATAAATAGAAGTTTTATGAAAAATTAACAAAATATTTACTAAGTTTAACTTTAATCTGACAAGCAATCAAATGTTGGTGATGATGTGGAAATTATCTTGAACATCGGCATTCAAAATTCAGGCTTTTATCTGAACTTGAACCCTGATATCCAGCACTGGTGTGAGATAATACACAACTATCTTAGCCATAAGCTTTTATTTATTGAGACACAAAGCTACAAGTATAGAGCACTTAGGGTGAATGGAACACACTAGAGTAGTAATGGTCTGTGAGACTAGCTCAGTAACCAGTACTCTATAATAATATTTGTAAGCTTAGTTTAGTCTTATACAAGGCATCTCTGGAAGAGAGAACTGCCTATAGTAGTGATAGATTGGAAGATTGACTTCTTAACCATTACTCAGAGATACTCAGAAATGAACATCGTAATAACAATTACAAGAGTAATGGTGATATTAATGGTAATCAACATGAAAGAGTCTAAACAGTAAAATGCAGAATCACAAAAATAAATTTTTGCTAACTTGATGTTACTACCAATGTTATTTCATGCAAATAACCTTCAGACATAAAAGCAACTTTTCTGACTCCTGCTTCGATACTCAGTCTTATACACAACCTCATCTTGCAAAAAATGAACCCATATATATGAGAGTGATGTTATAAAATTGAGCCAGACTTTTGCCCAATTTAATTTGTATGCAAGTACTAATTGCCCAACAGGATTGAAGATAACTGCTATAGAAAATAGTAAAAGCATCAGTAATTGTAGGATAACTGACCATTATACCACTGTAAATGGGTGTGCAGGTTGAGTAATGAATAGTGGCTCAGAATAAGAAATTGAAGAGCAGAGTTTAAATTCCAGTCTAGTTTGTTACATTCACTTATGTGCAAATACTCATGGGAAAGGTATGAATCCATCTCTTCTCCCCCCCCCCAAGCTATGGGTAAATAGCAAGACGGAGACTGGGCCCAAACCTGCAGAATAATTGGCTATGGTTATGCATAATTGACAAAAATCTCAATAAAATGTAAGAAACAGAAAAATAGATCAATGCAAAATAATATGAGAAAAGTATTGAAAATCAAAAGCAAAGCAATAAGACAGTAATAAAGCAAAAAGTTCACAAATCAGAAATAGTGTTCACATTCAAAAGTCAAATGGCTATAGCATTCTGACTTCAAATCAAGAAAGAACAAAAATGTGTGGGTAAGTCCAAAAATTGTCCAATTTTTATTGGTAAAGAAGAAATCTCAGCATGCATCTGTAGGATTTGTCTTTAAATTTAGGGATGGGAGGTTTTTTAACAGTCATTTTTAGGAGATTGTAACCAACAGCAATAATAATATTAGGATGAATGTGATGAATAAAAGTATTATATAAATAAGTGGAAAAATGGATATGGTTTGATAAGCACACCGTTACCAACATTCAATGCTTAAATCTGAATAAGAAAAAGATTTTTAAAAAATATAATCCATAAGTGTTTTCATACCTGAAAGAACTGTACTAAATAACTTCCAACATTCCTTCTAGTAGTAATAGTATTTTATTATTATACTTTGTGATGATGACCTTACTAAATATTTTCTGTTGTCTGATAGATTTTTGGCCTTGTGTGCATTTTAAGTCCACAAGCTTTAGTTAAGTTTGTAAGTCATAACCTGCACTTAAAAAGAGGAAATAGATTTCTCAAGAGCCTATCACTTTCACTGGTAGCAATTTGGTATTTTATCAGATTGGGCCATCCATTTTACCAACAGATGTATAAATTAGATAAAAATCATTTTTTCACTTCCCACCTTCAACATTTATTATGTATACTTCCTCTAATAAAGTGCATAACAACCCCTGCAGAGATAAAAAAGAACAAATTCAAAATTGCAGTTTCTGCAAAATGGAATCAAATTGAAATTTTGGTATCACTTATTAATTCTAAAAAGATAATGATAATTATTTCCTGGTTTCATACCTACAAAGTGCCTTATCAAAAATGGCAAGTTTTATTTTTATTAGATTTCATGCTGCAAGCCTGAAAGTTTAATGTTTGAATTTGCTAACAGATTTGGGGAGGTGTGTGTGGAGCGGGGGAGGGGATCTTTTGAAACCCAATTTTAAAATTCATCAAGAATTTTCAATCATTTTACAATTTTCTGTTGCTGCTACTATTATTTTTTAAGTTTGTAAACTAACTGAACAAAGTCTTAATCTGGGAAAATTAGAAATGTTTCTTGTCTTTGCTTACTTTTATACTTGCTGAATCCATAGCAAATAATTTCTAGTAAAAAAGAAAAAAAATACTGTCACTTGAAATACAGACAAAAAGAAGTAGCATACAGTTTTCATGACATAGCTATTTTGATAATGGTCATCAATAAAATTCAGGCACAGAATTTCGTTTGTAAACATCAAGAAAAAATTTGCCTATTTTTTCAATTTTAGATATTGTATATAATATGTACATAATTCCTAAAAAAATATACAACCAATAAAACTTGATTAATAATTTGAAGAAGAATTAATTAATTATAGGATGCATTGAAAGCAAATGAAAGCAGCAGGTAACCTACTTGGTAAGTTTGACAAATGGATGGATGAAGGACCAAGTACAACAAAGAGGACTTTCAAAGTAGCAAGTATTGCTGAAAAGAAACTGTGGAGAACCATAATCATCTATGCTACATAGAAAGAAAGAGAGTTAAAAGATCCTTGGTAAAGTACATATACAGTTAAACCTAAAATCGTTCAAGCACATGTAAAATTAGTGATTTTTTAAAACATTTTCATTGAAGCAGTATTTTTTCTGAACCAAACTGACATATAAAGAAAGAAATATCAAAGAAACACTACATGAGGAATATTATATAAAGGAAAAAAAATCTATTTCAGTATTATTTGTAATTTGATCATAAAAGGAATGTTCAAAATCTTTCATACCTATATCAAATGAAAAACCTTTATTAGTTATCACAGCATGTAACCACTTCTATTTCATTGCCAGATTCCAAGTATTAATAGGGATTTTGGCCCACTCCTCTTTTACTAAGGTTTCCAAGACCTTAAAGCTATAAGCCTTCCTCAGCATTACTTGTGTCTTCAGCTCTCATTTTCAAATGGGTTGTGGTTTGAATTCTGGTTTAATTACTCTAAAATGCTGACATTTTCTTGGCCCACTTTGAAATGTATTTTAGGTTGTCTTGATGTTCAAGATCATAATTTTCTTTTATGCAGACATATATTAAGTCCAAAATCTGTTCTTTCATGATCCCCATCTACTTCAGATTGCTTAAATATGACTATGTAGCCATTCTCCTTGTTGTGAACAACTGTAAATTTTAATCTGTGATCTTAACCATAGTGATTGAGTCTCTTTGTACAGAAAATGATGAGAATTGCAAATGCTACACTCTATTTAACTTCAATCCTGGGGCACCCAATACCATCCTAACCTTATTTATAGTCATTTTAAAGGAAGTGAGGAACTCTCTAATGTAAGGGAGAAAACTGAACTAACTTCCTGTATATATATATATTTTTTTTTTTTTTTTTTTTTTTTAAGACATAGGTATAAATATATTTTTTTTTTAATATACTTTTTATGCTCTAATTGTATATCACACTTCAATATTGGTTTTCTCTATATACCACATGTATTATTTTGTATTTTTAATAAAAAACATATAGAATCTCAGACTTTCCATATTGCCAATAAATATGGTAACTTCTGGGAAGTGTTTTAACAAAGGAAAGAAAGTGTGACGCTGAAATCCAAAGACACATTGAGATAGTGACAAATATTTTTCAAAAGCTAGCTAAAGTATTAAGAAACATAAAAATTTTGTTAGAAACAAAGAAAAAAGTATTGAACTGTTATGTACTTCCTATATGGCAGTGAATGTTGGACAATCTCTTCACAGATGAATATGAGACTTGAAGCATCAGAAATATGGTTTTACAGAAGGATGCAGAGAATACCATGGACAAAACATGTGAGCAACATTTTTCATGGAGTAGTTACTAATTTCGTTCTGATATGTGTATATATATATATATATATATATATATGAGATAATATATATTTTTATATATCAGGAGCACTATTGGGGAAATATGTATGACAAAGTAGAAAAAGAAAGTAAGTTATATATATATATAAGAAATTAAGTTTTATATATATATATATATATAAGAAAGTAAGTTTTATATATATTATATATATATATATATATATATATATATATATATATATATATATTCACAATTCTTGACTCTTTCAGATAATCTGTAAAAAGCTTCATAATCTGACTTAACTCTGTCTCTTTTAATATTTTTAACTTTTTGTCAGTCATGGCAAGCAGTTATTCTAGTTACATGACCATTTCCATTTCAAGCACCATTTATTTATTTTTCTCAGGAGGTCTCTCAAATTTCTGGAATTACCACTGACCAAAATCATCTTATCATCTGCTATTATAATGTTTCTACCAAATGCACAAGTGAGCAACACGGTTGGTTTTCTTTTGTGTTAGTCTTGGTGATAAGGCATTATTGTGTTTTCTATCAGTGTTAGCTCATTTGCTTCAAGTAACAACAAAAAATATGCGAAAGAAATAAAAGATAAACTTTATTAAAGCATGTAATGTTCCTCTACAGTGTGCAAATAACAGACAATCTCTGCTGTTTTCAGTTGTATTTCATACCACCTATCGGCATAAAAGCTGACAGCTGCAAATAATAAAAGTCACAGAACTGTTTAAAAGAACTGCTTTTATCTACTTATCATATTTGTTATTAACTTTTGTTGTTAACATCAATAGAAGTTAAATATTTAATTACCTAAAATATTATTAGTGACATGTATAGATAATAATTAGTTCTTTCCTTTTGTTCTAATTTGAGGCATCATGTAAGTTTGGTTATCTAAAAGTATATAGATAACAAATCAATTTTTGTAGCTCATACATAAATTCAAAGCTGATCTACTGTTATATAATAATTATTATTCTCAAATAATGTCTTGATTTAATTTCTCTCAACTTCAAATGGCCTAATTATGGGGAATCATTCAATGAGAAATCTCCAACATAAAAATTTACAAATTACTCATTCAAAGTATTTCTCCAGAAATTACACAATTTTTTTTTTTTTTTACATTTGAGTCACATTTTTACATTGCTTAAAGAGGTTTAATATTGCTTGTTTTATTATCAAAATTAGAATTAATAAGCAGAAATACAAAAACACTCATTTTTTTAAATCAAGTTAAATACAATAGTCATTTAACAACAAAGCTAAACCATTTTTGGCATCCAAATAAAACTTTCAAAAATATATGCTCTTAACTTGGTAAGTGACAGAAAAGGTGCAGTTATATAAAATCAAATTTACACACCTATAACACGGTTCACACTCCTCCCCAGATTTTTTAACAGGAGTAAAGGTTTATCCCTTGTTCCCTTTTAGGATTGGGTTTCCAGTTCCTTCTAAAATCTTTTCTTTCTCTTTCACTCCCAGTAGTCCCTTGCATTGTTGCCTTGTTTGGGATTTGGGATTAATTGATTAAAAAAAACCATACTACTGTTAGGTACATGTAAAAGTTAACAGCACACTCATTTTTGAAAAACAGAGACTGAATACACAGTTGAATTTTATTCCAATAAAAAATACTGGAAACATTTGCACAACAATTGTAGTGTTCAGGGAAGTTTCCATACAAAAGTCTATTCTACAATATAGAAGTTCTTAGGAAACACTTTTTATTTACATTGGAATATAGAGAAAATGAGGATGAATCAACTTTGTGAAAGTTGTATAGTGTGTTCTCATAGTAAAGGTCTGAACTAGTGGAATTAAAGAATGGAGTTCATCTGAACATTTTTTATGCTAATAGTGAAAAAGTAACAAAAGACTTACAATTTTGCATCTGTAGGAAAGAAGCTGAGGAGTGGAGAATCAATCTTCCTCAAGAGAAAATTTTGAACTCTGTCAAGACTGGAAAGTGTAGATTGAGTAGATTCAGCCCAGATATAACAGCAATACTCCATTTTTAGTCTAATCCAACTCTTGTAAAGATAATGCATGGCAGAAAGAATTAGGGACTCTCTGGAACAATAAAGTTAACTAAAACTTTGGAAAATCTATTAAGTGTCCTATGCTAAAAATGATTAAAATATATTCTAAAATTCTCTCCTCTTGTGCAAACTTTGAGAAGATATCAAGTATTTATAGCCGAAATTGATGATTATAGATCCTAAACTTCTATCTGGAAACTTCAGAGTATTTGTAAGGTTGTCATATCCTGTCGGCACTTCCACATTTTTTAAAAACAATTAGAAGGAAAAGTTTAACCAGTGTTGTTGTAAGACTGGTTCAGGATATAAAGAGATCTCAAAAGCAACCATAAAATACATTATGAGGCCCAGATGACTAGGGTCAACGTATAGTATTTTCTGCCACGTTTTCATTTTGGTGTGGGTCTTGATACTTACACATGTATTTATATTCTTGTACACAGGTTTCATTCATTGTATATATTCATTAATTTTGCATGTATTCCCTGCCCCTTGATTTGTGTAAATAAAAGTTCATCCTAGGATTTTCTTTGAGTAAATGAGGTATTTTGTTGACTGTGGTGTGACAGATAAGTGCAAATGTGGTGTTATGGTGAAAGGTATATTGTAAGTATGAATGGGTCAATGAGAGTGACTAGCTAGTTGTGAGTTAAGACTAGAGAAGACCAGTCTTTTTCCCCCACACCCCTCCCCTCTTCGCCCTTGTGGCACATTTTGCATTTCGATATAAATAAATATTAGGATCAAAGTATAGTATCTGTTCCAACAACTGCCTGCCCACATCTCCTGGCCATCAGCAGCACCACCAGCTAGCCAGCCATCATCATCGACTTGTTATTGGTTGCTGCTTCAGCCATCTCCAGTAGGCCTCCAGCTCCTGCTGCTCCACCCATCCTTGCCAACAATATGCAATAAACTGTTCTTTTCAGAACAATACACTTTAGCAACTACAAAACTCTCCTTCTATTTCTCTACCATGCCTAGTTAACATTATTTTTGTTGATGTATTTTACTTTAACAAAAATAAACTTTGGCATTTTGTTGTTGTCTTTTGTTATTCGATATCTGTTTTGCTGGGTCAGTATATTACCCATAACAATGTATTATTTGTCAAGATTTATTAGGATATATTCTACATTTCTAACTACTTATGCAACCTCATACCATTTCCCTAGGTTTTCTTTCTAAGACTAATATTTAACTTCTAGTCACCTGTACAACCTGAAAGCACCTATCAGATGTCTTTTTAGCAATAGTCATTAGAATAGATTCTAAATTGCAAGCTGGTTTTACAACTTAAGTTCATCTATCAAGTGATTCTCACTACAAGGGATTTTGATAGATCTTAAAATTCTAGCCACTTGTATCATCTATCAGATATTTCTTGCCAAGATTGATTCAAATCTACTCTAAGCTTTTAACACTTACAAGCAAGTGAATACTTGAAAACCAACAATTAGAAGTCAGACACATTTGAATACACATTAATATACTAAACATAAATATGGCTTTTACTTAAAATCTTTCTTCATTAATAAACAAAAATATAATGGGTGCTGAAAGTTTTTATCAAAATCACTTTCACAATATAAAAGAAGGTAAGTGAATATTATAAATATTAGTGAGAATTATAACCAAACTATTACTGCTTTGGATTTTGAAAATATTTAGTGATATCTAATCTAGCTATATTAAATCAATAAAACATAGCTTTCTTCTTTGAATTTGTTGAGACAATACATGCACAAGCAGTAAAATCAATTATAAGGAAATTCAATTAAGATCTGATTCTGTTTATTTCTCTTCTGGAATATTTAAATTCTACAAGACTAGACATTAAAACAACATTTACTGTAATGATGATTATAATAGTTGTTAAGTTTTCTTTCTTTATGAACATTGTGAAAATAAAATATAATGGATACATTAACATCATTTGAGAAAAAAGAAGAAAAAATTGTGAACAGAATTGTTTGTTGTTTGAATAAGACAAAAATAACTTTATGATTCTGTAACATTGAGATCTTCATGAGTTATTTACTCATGGGATGATTTCTTTTTTGTTCCTATTACATTTTTTCATACAATTTTAAAAGATTTTATTTCAAATAGCATTATACTCTAGTGAAATCTTATTTCTCTTAATCAGGCATATAGAGAATAAAAAAGTAATCTGATAACATGGGTGTATCCAATAAAAAAAAGATTAGCAAATTTTTAAAAATGGAATGTGAATAAATTATCAGATGGCAATCAAGGATTTTACAAGTAATGGTTCTGTTGTCATACTCTCAAGCTGACTCTATTTTTAATAATTCAGATTGTAATTATGTAAACAGTGTTAATTAATTATCAGGTGATAAGCATATTGAATTATCAAATCTATCAATGTTTCAAAAATAAGTGTTACAATAAATATGTATTATCAAAGTTGCCCTTGGCCTTTCAAAACATGAAGGCTACCAAAAACAGTAGCATTTGTATGAAATGAAGTTAGAACACTTGATTTCAGTAATTTTGTTATCAGTTGCATAAAAGGAGGGTCAATATTTTTTGCCTCATTGACACTCAATCTCAAGTGATTACTATTATCAGTTGAATAGTTGAATGAAAAAGAAACCTTGTGAACTACTAAAATTACATTAGATTTTGATGTGAGTTTTGTAAGAAATTAAAAGCAACCCAAAAATATCCAGTTTGCTAAAAATAGATTGAACATAGGCCACAACTCAAAAACATTGGTGAAAATATAATTTTTTTTTCAAAGTTGAGGATACCAGTATGAATAATTTGTGAAATAATTAGAATGCTTCACCTCAAAATTTCAGTTAATATTTAAGTAAATAGAAATCCAGGGTTATTTTATTTGGTTAATTAATTAGATGAAATATAACTGTTTTTGAATATAACTCTTAAGAATGATTAAAAGTTACCTTAAAAATTGACTGATGTGGGCATGAATTTTTAGGTATATTGTTTCCTTTATAATGACTAAGTAGTGAAAAAGTTTTTTATAGATTTTAACAATATATGTAAAGATTTGAAACATCTTTCTTAAAAGAAACTAAGAAACATGTAAGACAATATCATTTTATCAACTTACATGACCAAACAGTAAGCACTCATTGATAGTTTTATCATGACAACTAAAAATGAGAACACCATGAAGTACATAAGTCAATTTTTAGTATAAGGTAACTAAAGAAAAACTTTTATTCCTATGTATAGGTAAATCAATAAATCTGTATCCTAATAATAAGTATTTATTGTATATAACAAATATTTATTTTTAAACTAACTCTTCTTTGTGTTTAGCTCAACTTTTTTCATTAATTATATAAATCAAACATTATACAGTGAAAATTTCAAATTAAAAATTCAGATAATAGCTATCTGATAGGCCCTTAACTTATTGATTCAAATAATTTTTTTGTCACTGTAATTTTAATTATTCTTTTATTCAGATGGAATATTTAATAAAGTCTTTGAAAATTGATTTGTTAGATACATTTTGGTGGATGTAACACAGTTTATGTCTTCAAATATTATGCAAATTTCCAAATTATTAATACAATTTTTCATGTGTTAATTCTAAAACAAAGAAAATTCAGACAATTCTACTTGAGCCATGATGCTGAGAATACAAAATTATAGCCAAATTTTTCTATCTTCTAGCTTAACAAATCCATTAATGATAATTTTAATTAGCAAATTTCAGAGCTTAGTTTAAAGCTTGTCATTCTCTTCAAAAATGAGCTCAATGCTGAGGCTCTTTAGCTAAGCATAGGAACTTAACATCTTGAATAAATGGCAGACTAGCTATAATATTACCCAACTCTAAACCCAGTTCTGATAATAAAATTAAAAAATAACACAGATTATTGTTAAATTGCTTCAAAATACACTCACTATACAGCAGTCAAATGCTTTGATTTAACTTCAATAAAATATAAATATTCTAGCAGAAATAACACACACATGCATTCATTATGTATGCATGTGGAAAGATATAAGATATCATGTGAAACAGAGAGAACACATTATATAATTTAGACTTACTAATAAGGAAACTGCTGAACACTTTTGTTTCTTCTTCTAATTTTAATTTGAAGAAAAAATAATAAGCACTATTGTCTTGTAATTCTTTTTACAAGGAAATAATTTCCAAACTGTCTTCAAATAATACACTGTTATCACTGTTACTAATGATAATTATTAAATTAAAAATGAAAAAATCTTTAGGGGAACTATAGTAATTAAATTTATGAAACATTGCCCTGTAGGTGATTAGAATTAGTTTTAATCAATTAAATATTCAAAACAAATGCACTTGAATAATTCAACAAAATTAATAATAAAATTCCTAAAATTTTAAGGTCAATTTGAAGTTAAATTTTCTAATAATGTTGTCAGCATTTACTGAAACATTCTTGGAAGGGTATTGTGGGTCATCTGACCATGCCATTAATTTATTAACCAGACAGTTTAGATTTTAGTCCCAAAATGCAAACTTGAGGAATCTTAAATACCTAATCCTCACTGTAGTCAGTTTATTCTGTATTTGTAAAATATATGATACTCTGATAAATACACTGTTCTCTGCCTGATATAGTATTATAAATATATTTTTCTCTAACAAGTTAAATTTGTTGTCCAGTTATTAGTACTAACTTAGAAAAAAAGATAACCCCATAGCAACCCCAGGTTATATGTAATCCTCAAAAAATGTGATTAAGCAATTCATGTCTAGTATATATATAAACCACATATTCAGTCATATAAACAATGTGGAAAATAAATTTTCAATGCATGTCACAAAAACCAGTTTATTGCATTATTTAGCTACATATATAAAAAAACTACATCCTATATAGGTTTTCATGTTATGTTATTAAATATGTGGAAAGATTTCATTAATTACATATATATAAAATTATTTATAATTATAATATTTAAAAACATGGTTCAAAAAGTATTCAATATCCATTCATGAAAAGAGTAAGTTAATACCAGTAAAAATATAAATTTCTTGGTGGTTGATTCTAAACATTTCTAAGTGAATCTAGAATATTCTAAGCCACAGTTACCATTATTGGAATGATGGTATGGTGTAGCAGTTGACAGCTAATTGTCATTACAAAAGCAACCATAATGCAAAAAAAACTAAGGGATACTGTACAGAGCACAGAATTACTGTAGTTAGTCTTTATCATAAAGGTATGATTACAAAGTTGTCAGTAAAGAGCTACTTCATGTATGTTTGATAATTCCCAAGTGCAAGGGATATGGCTTGACAGGAAACTGTCCTTGGTCTAGTGCCCCTCAAAAGATGTCTAGTCATGCTGCAAGCAGGATTGTAATAATGGTAAAGAAGCTGCCAAAGATTTCTTGCAAAGATTTAGTGGAATATTTCCAACCATCAGGGACAACAGTTTACAGATGGAAGTAACATGGCTTAACAGTGAACTGTCCTCAATCTAGTACTCCTCAAAATATGACCAAAAAACTGAATTGTAAGAACGATAACGAATCAGCCAAGGATTACTTGTGAAGAGATGGTAGATCTCCAACCATCAGGAAGAGCAGTAAAACCTTACACGAAATCCTCCAACATGATTTGCACTCTTGTAGAGCATAAAAGTACTGTTTTTAAGAAATATATTGAGGCACTGTTGAATTTTGTTGAAGAGCATTTATGCAAGCTGTTTAATTACTGGACAAATATTTTTTAGTTTGATGAGATAAGATAGACTTATTTGAATTCAGTTCATATTGTCAAGCACGAAGAAATAAGAATGAAGAATTAAAACCATAAAACACCATCATATAGGCAGCAATGTCATAGCATACAAATGTTTTTCATCATATAACTGAAAGAAGATTGAACAGAGCAATATACTAAAATATATTAACCAAGAACCTCTTTATGTCATTCAAGACTTTAAGAATGAAGCACAATTGGAGGTTTCAGAAGGCCAACAATCCAAAACATATTGCTAGTTTAATTAAAACAGTTGTTTGAAAATAAGAAAATTAAATAGTGTAAATATATAAAATTAAGCTATTGAAGTGGCCTAGTCAATCCTTTCATGTGAACATGACTAAAAATTTGTGTTCATACTTGTCAGTAACTTAAGCTAAAGAAGAGCTGCTATGAAAAGTGATGCAAAATACCAACAGAAGAATGTTGAGGCTATTAGCTACTTTTAGGAAGTGAATGGAGCCTGTCATTGTAAACAATCACTAGTCCAAAAAGTATTAAGCTCTGTTTAATTCTTTGTGTAGGTTTTTTTTTAGATATATCTTTTATAACTTTATATAAATGCATTTGTTAAAATGTTTGCTTATATTTACTATTGTAAAAATGAAGCCTATATATAGTGCAAGTTTGATTTACTATGTATGTAGGCAAATAATACAATAAACTGTTTTTGTGATATGTATTTTCCCCACATTGGATATTTCTTGTAACCATATATTTCCAGGAATATAGAAAATCTTTAAAGTAAAACTAAAATTATCTCATAGGTTGCATGAAAATTTGATAGTCAACTGAGGAAGAGAATTTCTCATCCTTCTAAAGTAAAATAAAATGGGTTTGTTTGAAATTTAACTATTCAATTATGATTAATACTTAATGAACATTTCCAAGCAAGTACCAGAGACTGAAGTATATGAAATAATAACAAAAATATTTTTATTTCTTTTATGGTCAGGCTTATTTTTATAAAATTTATAGTAACAAGAGTGTAAGTATTCTGTGATATATTATTTCAAGCTTTAACTGTGGTATCAAAGATAAGAAAATAATTCTAATAAGCCTGAAGCTCCAAGTACTAGTTTATTGAGACTGGTTACTACAAACTAAATAAATATGATTATTTTAAGCAGAAAATGGTCTCCTCTTTTTGTGATCAGTCATGTACTTGAAAAATCTACAGTATTCAAATTAGCATAAATATCCTTTGCTCAATTCTTAATCTTTTTTGTCCTTTTGGCAAATAAATATAAACAAAAATAAAGAATTGGTTAAATTTCAAGATCGGTTAAGCATTAGTGAACAAAAAGAACAAAAAAGGCAGTTCCTATTTTAAAGACATCATGTAAGAAAATCTGCTCTTTGATTTTTTTCTGATTTCTTTAACAGTATACACATTCTCAAATAAAGCAGGTTTACATTCTCCCATACTGTGATGACAATTTAAGATGAAAAGAACTATGTACTTTTTTTTCCAGAGCTGCAGGAGATGGGCTGTGCCAGTAGCCTTTCTTCACTATGCTACTCTAAAAGGTGGGGGGTCAGATGGTCCACACATGTAAGCCATTAAGAAATTGTCCTAACTGAAGACACACTGCAACAACAATACAACTATTCTGTCTTAATTAATTCTCATTCATCTTAAACTGATTGGTTTTCAAATGGAAATTCAAGAAGGAAAAACAATTTGGAAAATAATATGTACATCTAGATAATGTTTGAAATTTCAGGAATGCTTAAATCATTTGTATTTTAATTAAATATTCTTTTAGAAAGTAAATATATTTCAGAATTTTGTATAAATTTAGTATTTTCACCTTGTTCATGTACTTTTTTTAATAACTGCATCAAATGAACTTTCTTTAAGTATCTTTTTATTTTTATGATTATCTAAATCAATGTAATTACTTACTTTTTAATATGATGCCTACTTAGTTTCTATTTCTATTTTGGCATGAAAACAAAGAAAAGTATTTAATGTCTAGGGATTTTTCTCTTTTTCATAGCATTTTGGACAAATTTACATAAAAAAAGGGAATTCAGTTTATTTATAAACAAATATTACCAAGATAAATGATCTTTAATTATAACACTAATTTATAAAAGGCTGAATTTTATAACTGAAAGGAGTTTTCAAGAGAAAGTATTTTGGAACATTGATAGGGTTACTGAATGATTACACTAATTTCTGCTTTCCACATTGATAACAATTATGCTACTTATACATCTGAGCACATAATATTGCTGTCAAACTAATAGGCTGTCCTTTATGTATTTATTATTTTAGATGACATATCCAAAACTATCTAATGAATAAATTCAAAAAGGAAAAACAAAACTGTCATATTTATAACAATTAGTTATTTCTATTTATAAGTGTAATTCTGGCTAATCAGAATAAAAGTTCTTGTTTTTATTTAAAATAAATTTGAAATTGAAAATGGATGTATGATAATAAGCCTTGCAAACCTAGAAGCCAAGATCAATTTCTTGATATTATTTACATTTCTGATGATCTATATAATTAAACGGTTGACAGTGGGGTTAATAGCTTCTTATTGCTACTGCCTACCTTTGAGTTTCAAACAGATGGGTTAGGATAGTTATTCTTTTCTGAAGAAATGTCCACATGGAATATCTGTATTCCAACTATGTCTGTTATTAAATATTCCAGAAATTTCTTTCCACCTCTTAATTTACTATGTGAGCATTCTAGAACAAAGCATTTCAACAGAAATTAAAAAATATTATTAAAAAATTCCAGCCACCTTGTCTATTTGAAACTAAAGTTTAGGTAGTCAATGTAGTTATGGGGAAGTACTTTGCTTAAGTGTTCACTTTCGTCTCTACCAACTATCATGGGATACCAATAATACAAACTTTTGCCAAGATAGATGATGATGGAACAGAATGCAGGGAGAGATAAAATCATGCCTTTCCCAAGAACAGAAGTGTAAAGCAAATATAAATAACTTCAGATGAAAGTTAAAGTTATTGTTTTCTGCACCACTAATCATTATACTACTTCACATCTCTATAACTATATAAAATCTCCATCAGAAAATAGTCAAAATATCACTCATCTAATCAATAAGGAAAAAGTCAAAATATCACTCATATGAAATATCAAACTGATTGACAAAAACATTACAGAAAATAATATCTGTTATTATTTATGGCACTGCTTTTCAATATTTATCATCATTTGTGTTTTTTTTCAGTCTCTTCTCTTCTCACTGAATTTTTCTAAATTTACCACTGAAATTATTAAAGTATATGAAACCAGTAATTAAAATGTTAATAATTTTTAATTCATTGATTACTTATAGCAATAAAACTATCTGAATTTTATGAAATATTATCAAAATGATTTCAAAATATTCCTTGAATTTTATTGTAAAATATGCTATATGTGATTGGAGGAGGATGAAGATGTGAAGTGTGACAATTATGATTATGATGATGATGATGATACCTATAATCCTATAATTTCTTTAAGCTTTATGAACAGCCTTGAGATACCTGGGGTGGAGAGAAAAAATATATATAAAAATGATACAAATAACAGAACTAAAAAAAAGCAGAATATAATGAAAAAGCTGCATGAGCTTTGATGTGACTTACTGTCACTTAGCCTTTAGCAATATTATTATTACCTTTATTTACAAGATTATTGACAAGAATTTTCTGACATAAATAAAAATGGTAACACTAATCTCTTTTTTTTTTATCTCTTATAATATTACTTTTTTTCTAATAAGTTAATATCTGTTGTATGATTTATAAATAATTTTTTTTTTTAAATACAAAAATGTAATATTTTTAAGGTATCACTTTAAATAACTTGTAAACTTTTAGAAAAGTTATTATTCACATCATAATATCATGCTGGTATTAGTGTATTATAATATAATCAATCTATAAGTTTTTTTTTTATTTTCCACAAATACATTTAAAATAATAAGAGAATACATTTTTGTTTAATTCTGGATTCATTTGTAAAATATTTCCACCACTTTAAATCATCACTGTGATCTGTTTTCTGTTTCTTTTTCAGTGATTTGACTGTAACAACGTTCAATATTCTGCATGAATCATGGTTATTCACTAAATCTAATTAACAAATCTCAGAATGTTTAACCATGGTTAAAACTGCTCTTATCTCTAGGTCATACTTCTCTAGACAATGTTCCATCCATTTCAAAGGAAATAAACACACAGAAGGCATAAAATGATGAAGAGTTCAGGTAAGAAAAAAAACGGTAAGAGATTTCTTTCAAATATAAAGATCAAGTGAATAGAATTCTCTTTAACAAAAGAAAGGCAGTTTATTTGGTCAAAAGCTTTGGATATTAGGGAGTTAGAGACTCAGTACTCACTTCCTGGAGTTGTTACTATTTTCTTTTATAAATTTCAACTGAAAGTAGCACTGGTTGTTTGGTCAATGAATGCTGAATGTTTCTTTATAAGGAAATGGTTAATATTACCATTTTAACTTTTGTATCACACCCCAGTTACATACATGTGAAGGTGAGTTAATCATTTGCGAAACAAGCAAATAAACTTTGTACTGAATATAAAAGAATGTATTTTATGTCACTAAATTAAACCCGACAGAAAAGTATTGCTAGATTTTAGTGATTTTTGCCAAATTCAGGTATAAATAATAGCAATGAAAATGCTTTTAGATTCAGGATCAATATATTCTATCTCTGTTAATAAGTTTAACAGAACTAAACTGAAATCAAGTCACATAAGAATAACTTAAAAAAAGGAAAAACAAACTCCAGATGATAATGTAAAACTAGACAACCTTGTAGCTGAAGAATTTATCCATCAAAAGAATACAGTTCTGAGTCAACCATTGATGCTGAGGCATTTTACAGAAATCTTTACCTTAAAGATGATTTATCAGGTTGTGATATCCTATATTAAAAATTGCTAACTAAACAAAAACAACCAACACATATACTAAAATTTTATGATGCAAGCCAATTTTCCAATAACAAACTGGTACTGATATTATATTTTCAGAGTATAGTTATATGAGTAATATATTATGCCAATTTAAGCTCATATTATCTATCGTTATCTAAAATATTAACAATAACTTAATGTTTTATTATGCAAGCAAAATATGTACAGCCAATTTTTTTTATTTCTAAATAAATCCAAGATATAGACCAATGAAATATATTTGATTTACATAGTATATGTGATCCTTGACGTTCTATATCCTTCATCAGTTGTTCAGTCATTGATTTTGTTAATTTTTCAACTTCAAAATTACTTGTTATTTTTTATAATTTTCTCAAATACTATTTTCCATTTTTATACACCTCTTTTATTGATAGAAATTTTTTTCCATTGGATTAATTTCCAGAAATACTTGAAATATAAAAAGCTTGATTTACATGAAAGTGATATCTGAGTAATCACCTCTACTGAGAACAAACAACTTGCGTGTGCAGAGAGAATCTGTGGATTCACAAAACAAGAAAAAGGATTAACAAGGATGCATTTTCTCACCAGATTCATTTAACCTGTACAGCAAAACAATCTTAAGAGAACTAGAAGACCTACCAGAATTTATTACTGGAAGAAATAATTTTAACAATACATGATATGCAGATGACACTGTGTTGATGGCACCTCAGAAATAAAATCAGGAGACCACTTAGACAAGATAGTAATGGAAAACAACAAGAAAATGCAATGCATGGCTGTCAGCAAAACAGACAACCGAAGATATGAGTTACATATTGGGGATATCAAAATCAAGAAGGTGCAGAAATCTATCTGGTTAGTATAATAAGATGATGGAAAGTGTAACACAAAAATAGGAAAGTGCAAATGAATAGTAAAACATGCCATTAAGAAACTAAGATACTAAAAAGAACTGAGAGGGTGTAAAGTGATTTTTGATTAATTCTTATGAAGTCCACTGAAACCAGTTTAAGAGATCTAATAATATTTAATTCTTCCTTTCAGTTTAATAATGGTGACTACATAATGTGGCATGGAATATACAAGGTGTTAGAGTTGTTATGTGGGTATATCTATCAAGGTATGTTTTACAGCTCTCTATAATTGAGTTGAGATTATTGGGTGTGACTGCATCATGCCACATGCATAGAGTTTAAATCTGACAAGTGCTGGAGACCAATGACATGTCTGGAAGTCAGCTGAGAATTCCTGTAACTAGTTTCATGCTAACCACAAACAATAGCATATGGTGTATTATCTTACTAAAAGAAACCATCACCACTGGGAAACATGTTGATCATAAAGGAGTGCAAATGGTTTGTCATAAGATCTGTGTGTATAACACTCATCAAGCTGACTCCTGTTTCACTAGTTCTCCAACAGAACACACCCTCACATCATTATAAGGCTACCATCATCTTGTACAACACCCAGCTTACAGGCTGAATCCAAAGCTTTATATGTTCCTTTCCACATATGAAAAGGCCATCTGCTGGAAATATAATACATCTGACCAGGTCACATGGTTCTGGTCTTCCATGGTCCAATGCCTATTTTCTTTGGCCTAGGTGAGGTGGCTGATGCTGTGGCATCAATAATATTATATATATATATATATATATATATATATGATAACAAAA
The DNA here is from genome assembly GCA_903632075.3 of Acanthosepion pharaonis. Taxonomy (NCBI): domain Eukaryota; kingdom Metazoa; phylum Mollusca; class Cephalopoda; order Sepiida; family Sepiidae; genus Acanthosepion; species Acanthosepion pharaonis. The sequence continues at coordinate 89,648 of CAHIKZ030000108.1, forward strand.
CCCTATAGAATACAATGTATGCTGAACAGTGTGCTGATTGATTAACTGAGCTGCATATGATATGATTTTATACAATATTTCCTTTCACTTGACAGTTAGCATCTTCATCAGTTCATTTGCTGATGACATCATTTTTGCATCACCTGTGGTTATCCACAGTTGTCACATGCCTATAATATCTGCCCAGTATTCACAAATTTCTGATATATCCTTGTTACTGTCTGTTAAGAAAAATATTCTCATCTACCTGAACTCCAGCAATCATTCCACAAAGAATCCTGTCTTTGTTCCATAACTGCCACATTACCTCTTTACTTATTATATCACACATCATCAAACTGTGTCCTGTTTTACTTGTGGGAGATGATGAAACTATCCAATCTATTGTTTTTGGTACTTTAGTTTATATAGCACTATTGCAGTTTTTATTAGTGCTACAGAAATATATATATAATTTTTTAAAATACAGAGTGCGATGGGTAAATTGTTGCCATTGTATATTTTAATTTCATGCATGCACATTGCTTGCTTTTGATATTGTCAACTGCACAATGTAGTAATGTCAGTTGGGCACCATCTATGAGAAAAAGAAGACCATGATGCAATTCATTCCATCAGAAATTTGGAAACAGCATGTTGTACTGCTTGGCATTTGCACCGCAAGCTCCAATATAAATATTTCAGAATGTTTGGTGTCAATCTGAGGACAGTGCAGCAGATTCACAGAGAATTGGATAAGTCTAATGGTGATTATGAAAGTTTTTGTTTTGATTACTAGTGATGGCGACATTATGCCTCCATTCATCTTCTCACAGAGCCTCAGATTCAACATGCAGGCCTACATCAAGTGACTTGAGGAGTTAGTGCTGCCCTGGGTCAAGAGGGTGGCTGCTAAAAGTTCCTATGTCTGGCAACAGAACTCTTCACCATGCTACACAAACAGGAGAATTCAGTCATGTCAGTCAGACAATTTCTGTGACCACATCACCCCTTACATCTGGCCACCTAACTCCCCAGACTGCAACCACCTTGATTATTATGCGTGGGGCGCAGTTGAGCGAAAGACCAACAAAACTCTTTGTAACACTAAAGATGAACTGAAAGCAATATTATAGCAGCATTCTCCAACTTAAACAATGAGACTGTCCAGAAGAGATGCAGGAGATTCCAAAGTCATCTGTACGGTGAAGCCAATGGCAAGTTTATTGAATAAACTTAACTCTTTAATATTTCAAGATGTTTTTGTATAATTTTGGTAAATATATCTGTTAAAATCAGATGTCAGCGTTATTTTTATTTTTGCTTAATGTAGATGACAATTTATCCATCACACCGTGTATATAATGGATTTTTTAAAAATCTGACATTATGTAAATACATTATTGTTTTAATAATGCATTTTCCAAATGAGCCTTACCAAACCTATAGAGGTGTTAGAATCATATGCCCTCTTACATAAATCACTACACCTGTTCACACAATGAAGATTTTGTGCTTATTAATAAAATATTTATAAAATATCCTAATAGATTTTACAAGACTGATTAAAGCATTTTAACACTGAGTTCTCAGAGTTATGATACTGATTCTTAATAAGTAAGAGAAAAATTCATACCTTAAACAGAACATTTATTTTTTAGCCTATTGTTCTAAAAAAACATCTGTAAAAAGACATTAGACATAATAATCCAATCCTAATGCTAAATAAACTTAAAATTACCATATCCAATTTAACTTCTTTTAAATATACCAAAATTCTGATCAATTAATGTATAATGGAATAACTCATTTTTCTATGATATTGATCATCAATAATAACTTATACCTGTGTATTCCAAACATTGATCTTTTAGTAGATTCATTTATGGCGGGGAGGGGGATTCTGACTTGTTTCATAGATATAAAATCTTGAACATGATGAATTTAATGCTTAAGTTTGCCAAGTAAGCCATTTAGAAAAAAAAGTATAAATCCATAAAAGAAGAAAACATAAGAATAAAATTATAAAATGTACTTATATCACATATGAGATTTGCTCTTTAAGGATTTACAATTTATATCATATTCAAATCATTTTCAACTATAATATCCTTACTTTTTTACATTATTTACATGCAGGCTATTGTCCTCATCCTTGTTGTTGTGTCATTTGGCTTTCATCAGGTGCTTGTTAGTCCAGGGATTTATTTAATCTACAGGAGATGATTGTTCTTGCCTTGTGGCTCATTTTTTGTAAAACCTTTTTTAAAAGAAAACTTCAGCAAGTGAAGTCAAATGAGACAAGCAGCAGCAGCAGCACTCATTTAAAGCTACAAGTTCTCCACTCAGAACTGTCACACAGAACAATAGCCTAATGAATTAAAATATTGTTCTGTGAATTTGGTTACATAATAATTGTGAGTTCAGTCCTTATTCCAGGTAGTGTGTACTTAGAATCAGGGTAAGCAATAACTAAACAGTACTAAATAAGAACATGTGCACTGGAAGAAGACCTTTTACAATTCCTTGAAGTTTACCTGGATTTACAAACACCTGATGAAGAACAAAGGGTACAACAGCCAAAACATTATGATAACAACAAGAATAGTCTGTGTGTAAATATTGTAGATAATGATAACTTCTCATTCCAGAAATTCATACAGAAAATATCCTTAATTTCTTAGCAAAATTTCAGTAACTCTATTCGTAAGTGTTTGCAAACATGCCAGGTACTAACATTATTCAAGATATTATATTTCTAGCATCTATACTACAGACATAAATTTATTTAAAAAGAAAACTACTGTGTTTTAGTTTGGTTTGCTGTAGACAACTAGAGTCACTGTTTAAGTTCAAGAAAAAGTCCAGCTTTAAATACTACATTTCAGAAAAACTCCCTCTTCCCTGCTAAATTGGCATTATTATTATCTTTGAAATATAAACACTAGATCGTATAATCTTGAATCTAATCTTGGCTAAGCTAAATAAATTGATTAAAAGATATTTTGAATTTAAATCACGGCAACAATAATTTCTTTTTTCATGTCTGTGAATTCCGATGCATCCAAATGGCATAAATAAAAAGGGACTGACTAATAAAAGATAAAGAAAAACATGATAAACATATGAACAACAACCATAAAATTTCTCTTTTTCATTTTTAACTTCAGTCAACATTATAAAATAAATTCAAATGAAATAAACAAATAAAACCAGAGAAACAGTAAAAATTTTGGCATCAAGAGGCTATATCCTAAAAAGTTCTTGGACATGAGTCAATTTATTCCAGAAGGAATACATACACACACATGCATGTACATGCACACACACACACACACACACACACACACACACACGTGTGTGTGTGTGTGTGTGTGTGTGTGCATGTTTGAATCAATAAATCAAAATATTGGTCTAAAGATATGATTGGCACTTATCCAATGTTTTGTACTTGTTTCTATTTGTGAAAGAGAGAACAGCATTAGGATTGGAGAAAAATGTCCACATTATAGACAGCAGAATCAATTGACGTTTTTGACATTAAATTTGTCTTGCAATCTTTTTTAATATATTTTTTTAATTTTCAGCTGTTTGATTAAACAGAATTAAATAAGACAGAAAGAAGAATGTTGATAGATTTTTTTTTTACCCACGAAAGTTTAAAACTTTAAGCATAGACAACAAATAGTAAATTACATTCATGAAAGATATTTTCCAATTTTAGTGCATTTAGCATTTTTCCTATTTTATTTATGAAGTTAGAAAAAATTAAGCATTGCTTCTTAGAAGAAATAATTATAAATTTCAGATATAACCCACTTCTGTTACCACTGGCTGTAAAAGGCTAGGTTAAAAAGAATTATCTGTTAATTATATTTTTAGTTATGCACTCACCTGTGAAGTTATAGGCTCACAGGCTATATGGGTGGTACTGAAAAGTTCTTGAAGATACAAGGAGATACTGTAAAGATCTCAGCCTGACCAAGAAGCCATTCCAACAAAACAAATTGATATCTGGTCATTTAGTCAAACTTCTCAAGTCTGGTGGAATGACTAAATATTAGAATTTTGTTTAGAAAGGCTTCTTGCTCAGTCTGAGAACTTTTTAGCACCTCCTTCAATCTTCAATGAGTTGAATCTTTACTAAGTTTCTGACACTTATATCAGAATAAGCAAAGCTTAGTCAATACCAATTATATTTTCAATTTTATAGAAAATAGATCACCTATTAAATCACTCAGTAAGAGCTTATTGATTATTAAAATAAATATAAACATTTTCAAATTTCTGTTTTTTTTACATTAAATATTTTTATTCAAGTTTTATTCTAAGTTAATGTGATATACTTTTGTTTTATATTTGTTATTATTTATAAGCACTTTTCTTGTCTATAAGTCAGACATGTAAACAACTAGTCTATGTATTATTCTGTGTAAATGATAATGCTAACAAGACATGAAGTCAAAAGATTTGAGTCCTCTAGTGATAATTGGTAAATAAGATCTGTAAATGTTAATTCACCTCAGAATAATGAATTTCAGCAATGGTCTGCCTATATTTCTGAGATGAACTATTGTAACTATTTACATTGTTTGGACTGTTGTCCTCATCTTTATTGTCATATTCACAATATTTTAGCCGTTGTACGCTCCAGTCTTCTTCAAGTGATAGTTGAGTTACTAAAGGGAAATAACTGAAACTGAGATATCCAGAAAAGGCATGGCACGTGGAAATAGAACAATCTATGAAATAACGTGTTCGGTTGGAAATTCCAACGTATATCACCTGATGAATGCCAGAGCATACAATAGCTGAAACATTGTGAATATGACAATAAAGATGAGGACAATAGTCCAAACAATGTAAATAGTGTAAATAGTTCAGCAAATGGTGTTTTCATTTTTTTTCCTAATTACTATACTAACTTATATTATATTTTTAATTGTCTTTGTGTATTTAAGTTTTACAGGCTTCTGCATTAATAATTCTGCTCTTAAATTATTTAATAAAAATCACTTTATTATTTATGCAATTATTTGATGTTTAACTTATCATAATTACAATGGACTTAGTAGTAGATGTTAATTTATTTCATTCAAAGCATCAAAAACTAATAGCTAATATATTCATTTTATTATAATCATGTTTTTCTCAAATTATTTCCAATTTCATTTCATCTTTGCAAATTGTATGTTTTGCTATTAACTTTCTTTTGGTCTGTGATTTCAATTATCAATTCTCATTTAGACCAGTTCAACACAAGCCTATCAAATGTTAATTACAAAGAAAGGTACACATATCTCCTAACCCATACCCAAATCAAATAACACTATTCAATGAGCAAAGAAAAATAAAACAATAAAGATTAAGGCAGAGTTCACCAGAAATACTTATGGTTTTTATTGTGCAAGAACACTAAAAAAAGTAGAAACTATCTTTACCTGTAGCAGACTATAACTCACATTACTTAAAAATTTTTGTTACTAGTGTGTGTTTCTGTTGTCCAGGATTAGAACTCAGCTTCCAGATTTGTTTTCTTGAGCTGCTAACCATTACATTATCCACACATCCATAATAAATACTGCTTGAGAGCAATGGCTGAAATTTTTTTATCTAAGTGTTTTTCAGCAGAAGTTACATTAATAACTATGGACTTTGTTAAAAATATACTTGTGAAATTTTTGAAGACCTAGTTATATAAATTTACAAATTTAAATAAAAATTTATTTGTTGCCTTCAAAAGATTTCACCTATGCCAAAATCATATTTTATTGCTAATTAATGCTCAGTTATACTTCTTGTGTTTTAAGGAGTAGCAGCTTGTACATTTTGAGTTTAGTTTCATTGGAACTATTAACATTAACTTAGTTTGTAACATCATCAGTATTAAAACACTGGCTATTCTTGAAATATTACATTTACCTGAAGATAGCTGAAGAATGGACTAGCCAAAAAACAAAAAAATAAAAAAAAAACTAATGATAAGAATAATAGTAAAAACATAGGCAAATGATATGAAACCATTTGTTGAAACTCAGGCTGCTTTAATGAAATTAATTCAAGACATTAAAGGGACAGGAGTTTGTAAGACTTTTTTTAATGCCATTATAGGAATTAAATCCTATATATATTTTTCAACCAATAAAATCACATCAGAAGGTTTGTTTGATAAACAATCATTACAAGGGTAAATATTGCCAAAATGTGGTTGTAGACCTACCACATCTTATTTTTGCCCCATTTGAAAAATAACTATAATAATTCCCTTCACCACTCATGAAAATTCAAGAAAAAGATTTTCTAACCAATGAAAACATTGTATTCAAAAAGTTCAAACTTTTATGTGGAATTAGATTTTGGATCTCTCTTACAGATATAAAAATAGAAGCATATTGCTTCTCAGGGTTTAGAATAATTTCGGAGGCCTGTTTATTCACACATGTGTACACACATACACAATGGAAGAGATGAGCCAGCAGCTGTTGACTAAGAGTTTGTCCATGTACTGGCAGAAACATTAGACTGTCATAAAGTCTGTCTACACATTTCACACTGCCCTATGAACACTTAATTACTCTATAAAACAGACTACACTGCAAGAAAAATTAAACATTTTATTGCTATTTTATATTTAATATATAAATGTTATTTCAACTGACATTCTGCTTCTACTTTTCCTTCAGTGAATGACCTTTTGTTATGTTTCATTTAAAAGATGTTATTCTTGTTGTTGTTGTTAAATGTTTGGAATCCTGACACTCAGATAAAAATAAAATCCTGTGTAGATGGATCCCAACACCATGTCACTTCAGGACAAAGGAAAACATGGCTCTCCAAAGATGCCATTCCTGTATTATTTGTGAAATGCCATGACTTGTTGAGAAAGATAATGTAGTGGTTTTCCCTTGCTTTCTCCATATTCCAAATTTGGCTGTCCTTCTCCTAGACTGGCTACCACACAAAGATAGCCTACTTTACCTTGTTATTTAATCCAGAACCAGATGTGGGAGAGATGGATACATTTTTTTTCCAAGAGCACAAATGCAAAAGTGAATGCAACAGATTAAGCAGGAATTTGAACTTGGTTTGTTGATTCCACGTTCTGCGTTGATAACTATTATTAGTTGCACATCCTTCAGGGAAATTATATTGAGTCTACTGTAAAAATGTGAAAGTAAACAGAAGCATTATTTTTGAAAAACAAAAGAGGCATTATGTTGAACTGTACTCTGTGCATGAAAGAGAGAGAGAGAGAGAGATAAGAGAGAGAGGGATCAACTTTTGTAACCTCGCTGACAAATTTAATCAACTAATCAAAGAAATTGTAAGTAAATATGTTGATAATCATACAAATTTCTTTGTTAATCAATTCACCCCAAGCAAGGTGATAATGCCACTTAGGCACAAGGGAGGTTACTGGATGTGAAAGAGAAAGAAAAGACTTTAGTTGGAACTAAAATCCCAATAATAGCATAAATTTCAGAGTTTAGGTGGAGATGTCAGAAGTATAGAGTTGAAGTAAAATTTAGAAGGAACTAGAAACTCAGTTCTAAATAGGGAAACATGTGATAAACCTGTACTCCTGTTCTGAAGACCAGGGAGGAGTGTGAAAAAAAAAAAGAAAATTTTATTTTAAAGGTGATATAATAATTGTATACACTGCGTGCCAAATTATTAAAGAGATAACTTTTTTTATAATATTTCAAAAACCATCCAATCAATTCACACAAAATGTTCACACAATTTTGGCAACACTCACCTGCGCAATCACTGAAATTTTCGACCTGATCTGCGCAATGTAAACATCTGGTGCCATATTTGTTATCAGCACAGTGATTTGAGCGTGCCAAATTATTAGAAAAGTGTAAGAATTTAGTAAAAAGATGGGCCATAAAAGTAATGCTAAAAAGAAAACTTTCACCTCAGAACTCTCAAAAGGTAAATCTACCCTAGAAATTTCTAAAATGATAGGGAGGTGTCATCAAACAGCGAAAAAGTTCACCGCTGACCCTACACAAGTATGCAAAAGGGCAGATAAAGGCAAGCCAAGGGTTATTTCACATCGACTCATTTCACAACTTAAACGAGGGGCCACAAAGAACCCTGGACTTACCAGCCAAGAGCTTTTCAGTCGCATTGGGAATCCTACTGTGTCTAAAAGTATTCGGTGTCGGTATCTGAGGGATATATCAACAACAGTCAAACCTGTATCAAAGCCTCCGTTGACGAGAAATCACATTCAAAATCGATTGAAATCGGCCGAGGACAATATGAAGATTGACTTCTCTAAAGTTTTGTTCACAGACGAAACTCAAGCAACACTTGATGGGCCAGATAGATGGTGCAAAGGCTGGGTAATGAACGGAAAGATTCACCATCAGTGTTTGAGACGCCAACAAGGCGGTGGAGGCAAAATGATCTGGGGTGGTATTATTGGAAAAACATTAGTGTGCCCATGGAGAGTATCAGATGGCGTCAAAATGACTGCTGATGCATACATAGCGTTTATGAAGGAGCATCTTGAACCGTGGATGAAAAGGCAAAGAGTTGCCTTCAGAAGGGCCATTGTTTTTATGCAAGATAATGCTCCCTCACATGCTGCTCACAAGACTACTGAATATTTGAAATAGTTAGGCTTCGATGGACTTCGAAAAATGAAGTGGCCAGCAAATTCTCCGGATTTGAACCCAATTGAAAACCTTTGGAGCATCATGAAGTGAAGACTGTACGCCAACGGAACACAATTCAGGAGCAATGCTGGGTTGTGGGAAGCAATTCTTGACACATCTAGTGACATTACAGCAGATGACATCCTCCAATTAACAAATTCTATGGATCGTCGACTTCTTCAAGTAATTTCAAAACAGGGAAAGCACATTCCCTATTAATTTGTTTAAAACTGTGCCTTTGTTTGTATCTGTTATTATTTGTTTGATTATCTTATTTATTAGCTTCTTTTGATCATAAACATTCACGTGCAACATTAATAAACGTTTTGTTTGCTCAATTCTGGGATTTTTACTAAACTTTTCTAATAATTTGGCACACTCAAATCACCGTGCTGATAACAAATATGGCGCCAGTTTGTTTACATTGCGCAGATCAGTACGAAAATTTAAGTGATTGCGCAGGTCAGTGTTGCCAACATTGTGTGAAAATTTTGTATGAATTGATTGGACGGTTTTTGAAATATTATAAAAAATAATAATTTGGCACGCAGTGTAGTGTGTCCAGTCACACCATGATAAGTAAACAAAGCAAAAAAAAAAAAAAGAATGACCCTAATAACTATTCTTAAATGAACATTTACTAAGATAAGCTTTGTTTATTACTTGGCTGCGGTGTTAGGTCATCAAGTGAGGATCAAACTAAACGTAACAAGTGATTTGAAAGGCAAACTTGTTGACCATTCTGCTATGGTAAACAGATATAAACTCAAATATTTTCAAATTATAAATTGGTTCAAATATAACTGGGCATATTGCATTACTTAACTATATCTATTACTGTTAACAAAAGAACTCCATGGGAAATCTAACTTATTGCTTAAACATATTTTCATTTTCTGTTGATTATTGAAGTTTAAGCATTGATCTACCAACTCCATAACTATTAATTTCAGGTGCTGTAAGTAAAAAATATTTGATGTCAAAGTAAGCCACAGTTAAAATCCACTCTATCCCCACTTTTACTTTGGAGTGATGATGGAGAAGGATTGGTTTTTAAGCTATTCTTGGGGTGGGTAAGTAAAAACACATGCACTCATTTGAAGTGCAATTTGGAAAGTAGACAGCTGTAATTTAGACATAATTAAAGGAGCGGACATAAAAGAAAAAAACAAGAAAAGCAGGAGTGATAAGAAGCCCTACCCTGCCATTTCTCAAGTGAAGGACCCCACCCCAAAACAAACTACTACACACCTCCTTCTTAGACACACCTTTCCAAATTTCACTCCTCATTATAGTTCTAGTTGTATTTTACATCGTAGTCAGACTTTTGGAAGATTTAACTTTTGTTAACTAACACCTCTCTGCCACACACATGCCTTTTTACCTGGCCACGTATTGCAAATCTGTTTTTGTTTTGTTTTGTTTTTTTAATGCTTTTCATTTCATAAACAAAGTATTATAAAAATAAAATATATCAAATATCGATTTATAACAACTTAAAAATTGCAGAGAAAAAGTTAAATCGATTTAAGAGGGTCAAGTTCAAACACGTGACCGCAGAACTGAGATTCCTCAAGATTAAAGCTTGTAGGTTGATTTATGTTGTGAAAAGCTATCTATTATTAGTCGACCTGTATAAGATACTGAATGGAAATGTATTATATAGATCAAAACGAATAATTTGACGAGATAAAGAATGAAAAAATGTTTTAGCTAATATCTTTTACAAGCGAAAAAGTCGGTATGTAACACCCATCGGGTGTGTATCAAATCGCAAAACATTCAGCAGAAAAAATGGAAAAGAAAGAAAAAAAAATTCTGCTAAGTGCGTTAAAGATGTTTTTTTTTCCGCCTTTCTTATCAGTTAAGCCGTTTTATGTCGCTGTTTGTATTTGATCTCTATGAGTTTAAGAGTGAGAATACTATTAATAAATATTTATCATGGGAAAATTAAAATATGACAAACAATAATAATCCAAATGAATTTTCATAATTACGGAAAAATCAAGCAAGCATGCATTCAAAAATAATAATCATCATCGATTATTACTAGAGGTGGGATAGTGTTTGTTTAGTTACTTGATGTCTCGTAAGTCAAGGTTACTTAAGTTAAAAGTAAAAGGTTAGTTAAGGTCAGGGTTAGTATATGATTTCAACACTGCTCTCTTATCTGGGTACCGCCAAAGATTCGCTAAAATTTAGTACATGATGAAAAAAATACCGCAAGGGCCAAACTTAATAAGAAACGGTGTTTTATCGTTATAATCTTTAGGAAAGACCAGAGGATTTTTTTATTATTAAATTAAATTTTGAATGATTTTTATTTTTTAGTACCTTCAAAATTTTGGTTAAAAATTTTGTTTTTCTTGCGTCAGACAATGAATAACCATAAATTAGTATGGGAAATTTTAGCGTTTTTTTTTTGTTTTGTTTTTTTTTGTTTTTTCGGTGAAAAACATTGATTTGGAAATTCTTGCAAAAAAACAAAAAAAAAACAAAAAACAAAAAAAGAAATCATATAATTGTCGGATTTTAATGAAACTTTCAGGACTTATTTTAACGTTTCCCTTTTTACTTTTTAGAAAATCTCGGCAAATTTTTATTTTTTACATCTTTACCACCCACATTTAATTTTTTATGAAATTACGATAAATTCATTTTTGTTAATAATAGTTATGAGCACAAAAATAAAATCCTTGGAGAATTTAAATCAATTTCTTTTTTTTTTTTTTCTTTTTTCTTTGGAAAACAGGACCCCCAGTTATAGAAAATCTGCCCTGGATCGTAAAATAAAAAAGCAATAAAAACTAAGAAATTAATTTTAATTGCTTAAGAATATGATAATAGTCACTATATTGCCTTTTTCGATAAATAATGAATTTTTACACGAATTGTTTTCATTTTTCTAAATTTAATATTTTAATTTTTTTTTTAAAGCTGGGTACTTAAAAAAATATATATAAGAAATTCGCTCACGTTATATTCGTCAAGTAATTTTTACAGATATGAACCCCTGGGGAAAAATCCCAAACATAAGTCGATCGAGATACTGCTCAACACCTAAACATCCACCTCCATGTTAAAAATGCTTTTCTGCAATATTTTAAACTAAAAGTAATATTTGTTTCAAATTAGTTTAATTAAACTTTAAATCAACTAATCTTTTTCAAATGAAGTTTCGGAAAAGTATATTTTATTTTATTCTTTAAAGATTTTTTTTAAATAAAGAGAATTGCGTTGTATTAACAGATTCGTCAATGTGGGCGATTTTATTTTATTTTATTTATTCCAATAAATTTATTCATATTTTATATATATATATATATATATATATATATATATATATATATATATATATATATATATATATATATATATATATATATATAATCACAGTATAATTCTCTTTATTAAAAAAATCTTTCAAAAATAAAATATACTTTTCTGAAATTTTATTTGAGGAAGATTAGCTGATTTAAACGCTAAAATTCCCCAAACTAATTTATAGTCACGCGCTGACGCAAGAAGAATAAGTTCAACCAAAATTTTGAAGGTTCTAAAAAGGATTAAAAAAAAATCTAAATTAATAATCAAAAGATCATTTGGTCATTCCTATTAATAATAACATAAAAATTTTGTCTTGATGATAAAACTTTATTTTTAAGTTTGGGGAATTTTTTCCTCATATGTGCTTATTTTTAGCGAATCTTTAGATATACATATATATATATATATATATATATATATATATATATATATATATATATATATATATAACATTATTGTAATCAACGTTAAACGACACATAAGAAAGCCAGCATAATCAAAAATATCCAAATCAATTGTTAGAATGGCTTAACGCAGACGACGTTTTGGGCCATCTAATAAACGACAAAACCACGACACAGAATTCTGGGACATTTGGTATTATATGGGATGGAAAAAAATCATTGGAGTGTCCATGTCAATTGTCAAGCTATTTAGGATCCAAAAGGCCTGTCTAAAGATATTCTAATCTGCATTTTTAACACATATTAACATTTTTGGGATGATTTTTGAGGCTCTTGAAAGGTCCTATATAAGGTGGGTACAAAAACAGACTTGCAAGAAAAGTTTGAGCATGTACATGAATTTTGGATTCTCCGCAAGGATGAGTTTGTATACCAATTTTGACATCCAAGCGAGAGAGCACCACGACTTTCTGTGGCGTACAGAAGAAAAATTATCCAAGTCTGCCATACACCATATCAGTAAACGAACATTGAATATTGTTCTTTATTGTTACACAACGTCCCAGAAGGTGCTTTACACATTTAAACTGGCTCGACTTCGCTAACCGCGGTGGCAGGGCCATAGAAGCTGGGGATGGGGGAATCCACGCATAACTTCTGCCATATAAAATAAAATAAGAAAAGAGCCCTAAAAAGAAATTCGGCCAATCAAATAATTTAACAAAAAGAAATTTGCATGTCGTTGGAGCCTCATAAAAGGATATAAACTGACGCTGGTGGGCAGACATTGAGAGGGATTTGAAACTGGAAAAGATATTTTTTATATATATATATATATATATATATATATATAGAGAGAGAGAGAGAGAGTTAAACCTAGAGCTTGAACAAACCTACCAGGTTTCACCTAAGCGGATCGTCAGGTGAAATCCGCTTAGGTGAAACCTTGGTAGGTTTGTCTGGCTTTCTAGGTTTAACAAGGTCTGCTCTACTTACCGTATTGAGCACTTTATTTAGTTGTTTTGCGTACTTGTATCGGTTTATTTTCTTCTTTGGGCTTTGAACTTGCATGCTGGACGATTATTTTCGGCTAACGTACATGTTTTTGGTTCTTTCTTTTTTTATACATTTTTTCCCCCTTTGGTATTGGTTTGATTACTTGCAAATCAAGACGTCGAAGGTTTTCCGAACGAGTGTAGTTTCTTATACCTATAGGATTACTACTAATAATATATATAATTTTTGCATAAATATATTAAAAAAATTATCAAAATTGAATTAATAGTCTATTTGACGTAAGAGATTTAAAATATAGACTTTATTCGCGTGGACATTTTTATACGTTATTTTCATATCTTACCTTCAAAATGTCGCAAAAATCATAGCATGTTGAAAAAGGCCTACAACTTGATAAAAACAAACTTTTATCGTCAAAATCTTTATATTATTATTAAGAGGTAAGACCAAAGTATTTTTTGATTATTTTATTAATTTTTTAAATCTTTTCTGGCACGTTTAAGTGAAGCATCTTGTTTTTGTTTTGCGAGATCGAAATCGCCATAGATTAGTATTGGAAATGTTAGCGTGTTTTTCTTTTTTTTTTTTCGGTAAAAAAAACATTCATTTAGAAATTCTTGTAAAAATCAAATAATTGTCGGATTTTAATGAAATTTTCAGGACTTATTCACAAATGAATGAAATTGTTTTAGAATTTTTTTATTAACTTGCTAAAAAAAAATATTTTTTTACACGATACCCCCTTACTTAATTAGTGACCTTGGAGAATGTAAATCATCATTTCTTTTCTTTTTTTTTTTTTTTTTTTGTAAAATAGATGCATCATTTACCGAAAATCGTGAAGCATGAAAATGCAATAAAACTAAAAAATTATGTAATTAGAAAAGATTTTAATTGCTTTTATCAATAATATATATATATATATATATATATATTAAAGACACTATTTTCCTAAAAAAAAAATTCGATGAATAATGAATTTTACAAGATTTGTTTTCATTTTTATTTACATTTTAATTAGAATAAATTATTATTTTTTAATCTTTTAAAATTCTATAATTATTTGTTCTTTATAGATGATAATATTAAATGAGAATTATATTCACTAATCATAAGTTGAAAAACTTAGTACGCCACCAATTCCAACTCTTTTAAAAAAGAACTTGAAATTTTTTATGAGTATAACAGCCATAACATGAATATGGTAGATCATAGACGACATTATCAAGAAATAAAAACTATAAATGTAGTAAATTTAAAGCCAAAATTTATTAATATCGACAAATGTTAGATTACAGAGAATAATTTCCTTAATTTTTAAGATTACTGAATACTTAAATATTATATAAAAGAAGGCGCTGACGTAATTTTCTTCATTTAAGTTTTGGTCTCCGTAGAAAATATTAGGTCTTTGATACTATTTGTTGTTACCACGGTAAAACATAAGAAAGTTTTGTTAAACCATAGGAATTTCTTATGAGTAGAAAGAACGATATACTGAAAGATTTTGGAAGAATCCATGGGAAAGATTGACCATTTAATTTACATATAGGCGACACCTGAAATTGTGCGTCGAGGGTTTGAACAATGGAAAATGACCCAGACTCAGAGGGCAATGATGATTGACATGTGTCTTACGCAGCTGAAAATGCAAGCTATAAAGCGGAAACTTCATTTTTGTAAACAACGAATTTAGAGTTCATCTCTCCTGGTCGAAAGTTGAGTTGAAATACTAGGATTGTGTGGATGAGCCACCCACGCTCACTAAGGAGATTTAGTGAGAGGTAATAATAAGAGAGAGTGGGAGAAGGAAATACCCCGATATTATGAAGTAAGCTGACAATAAAGAGGATTTACCGCCCTATGCGCCTTGACTCGCGCCAGTTTGAGCGAATGTAAATAAATACGAATGCGCGAAGCGAATTCGTCAGACGGAGACGTTCCAGCCATCGGTCGTGATAGACACCTACGTGATTATCTGTCGAAAAGAACCCCCGACTTCCGCCTTGTGCCGAACTTTCCAAAACAAACTTTACCAAGTCAACAACAATATCTCTTCCGATTTAGACGCGGATTGGGCTGATAATTAATTGCATGCGAACTCTGATATAACCAATTAATGTACGAAGGACTGATATAAAAACAGTATTTACTTTTTGTTCAATTTATTCAAGTGTTATTTTTTCCTTGTACGAAGATACCTGTGACGATTCGAACTTGGCATCCTTATGATCAAACTTAAATCACAACGTGGGATAGGGCAGGTCTGAGATCGAAACGATCATCATCGATCAGCCGCGGTGTTGGAAGTCTTGGCCGACCAGGGAGCTGTGTTGGGCGACAGGTCTTCCATCACGCCGTTAGAATATTAACTTCTTAAATATACAGCTACTTTTGGGTTAAAAAAATGTATTTCTACAATATTTTATACTTGAAGTAATAGATGTTTCAAATCAGAATAATTGTACTTTAAATCAGCTGATATTGCTCAAATAAATTTTCAGAAGAATATATTTTATTTTTGGAAGATTTTTAAAATAAAGACTAAAGAAAATTACCGTTAGATAAATGTAGACAAAAAAAGGCGATAAATTCAATTTTTTTAGAAAAAAAACAAACAAAACAAACGAATTTCTTCCAGTTTTTTTGAATAAGTTGTTTTCGGGTATTTTGATTAGTGGAAATATTAAATTTAATATGTTAACTTGAAATTAAAACTAAGATAAAAGCTTCAAAAACGATTTTTCATTTATAAAATTCGTTTTAAACCTTAGGTATCGCAAATTTTTGGAGGTACCTAAAACAAATATTTAAAATGCTTAAATTTTTGTATATTTAGACAAATACAATCAGCCATACACAATGTAAAAAAATAATTTTATATCAGATTTTTTGCCAATCCATATTCTTGCGAATAAAATCAAGTTTCTCACAGTAAAATTAAAATTTATGTAAATATTGTAGGTTTTTCTACTCTGCTGTGTTGAAATTAGCTCTAAAAATTGGTGATTACTACTTCAAAATAGCTTGTTTATTAAAAATTTAATGTAAGCAACCCTTTTTACGATTCCATGAATCTATCACTTTCAGCAACCAACTCCAATCGATATCGAACTCACTAAGCCCTGAATTACTCAGTAAAGTTATCAAAAGGAAATCGCGTGAAAAATGTTGTCATAGATATTTGTCATGTAAGTACTCTAAATCAATCATGGAAAAAAGACTTCCCAAATCGTGGGCCAAAATGTCATGAAAGATCTTTTCAATCCAATTGGTTTGATTGCATTATGGCAAAGAAAGAGAATCCGCATTTTGTTTTATCTGTCTAAAAGCTGCAGAAGCTAAATCTCTCTCAGTTCAGTCCTTGGTTCAAGGAGATGCCTTGACAAAGACAGGATTTTCTAATTGGAAAAAGGCCTGTGAAAAATCGAAAGGGTTCGAAAAACACCAAACCTTAAACGCTCATCAAGAAGCCAAGGAACGTTATGGAAATATTACAACTGCCAAAGCAAACAATGTTATAAACATGATCTCGTCTGAGGCCGCCATGAAACAGTCAAAACCGCCAGATGTTGTTAAAGATTCTCACAAATATTAGATACCTAACTTGACAGTCCCTGCCTCTTTGAGGCAGTTGGAGTAACAAATCAAGAAGCGAAGTTGATTTTAACTTTCACCAGCTGCTTTTACTAAGATGCGAAGATGACGAAATGCTAAGCAAATTGGTTGAGTTGAAGAATAGAGAAATTAGATGATTGAGGTAATAACACTTGGGATCCTTCATAATATCTCTAGACAAATACAATCAGCCATACATTTTATGATTATGACCGATGAAACATGTAGACATGTCGAATCAAGAGCAGGTAGTGATATGCATGATTGATTGATGAGGATACCTTGAATCCACGAGAAGTATTTGTTGCCATGAAAGCCGTGGAACGTTGTACCGCTGATATGGTTGTTCAAGTGATAAAGGACACGCTTACTCAATGAATCTAAAATTGGAAAATGCAAGAGGACAATGTCATGATGGTGCTGCAGTAATGGCAGGCGAGATATCTGGTGTGATCACTCAAACCAAATCCTTTAAATCAAAGTGTTTGTACCCCCATTGCTATGGGCATGCACTCAATCTATCCATCAAAGCTGCTTGTATAAAAATGCAATGTTTGAAAGACACTTTTGATACTGCAAAGCAGATTTGTAAGTTGGTGAAAAATCTCCGAAAAGAGAACATTGAGACTTGAAATAGGAAATGAAGAAAAAAGCGTCCACGCATTTTTCTAAACATGATGGACAGTGCGTGAGCCCACTCTCCCATCATTTCCAATCATAATGAGTTGATGTCGTTATGGGAGTAATCTCTTTTAATAAAAAAAGACAATGAGATGAAAGGCCGAATCACTGATACGCAGACGAATATGAGAAAGTTTTCATTTCTTTTCGGTTGGCGAGAAAATATTTATGCAGACATAATCCTAATCGGACGATTCAATCTCCTGAGTTTTCAGTGGTTGAAGTCCATCAGTTAGCCGAAGTTGTGATACAAAGTGTGCAGCAAGAAAGGAATGAGACATCATTCAATTTGTTTTGGGAATACGTTTCTAAAAAGAGAGAACTTGACATCAATGATGCAGAACCTCTAAGAAAACGGAAACATCCAAAACGTCTGACTGATTTCTTTGGCTATGTGCAAGCAAATGAGAAGAACTTTCTCTCAGCAAAAGAAATGCACAGAACAAAGTTCTTCGAAGCATACGATTTTCTGACAACATTTATTACTGACAGGTTTGACTAATCTGACTTTGTAGTATATGGAACAATGCAAAATGTTCTTTTGAAGGCTTTGAATCCAAAACAACGAGATACCTAAGAAGTTAATTGATAACAGTTCTCTTGTTTCAATGTATGAGGCGGGGGTTTGATATCTCCTTGCTGAATATCCAGTTCAAATTTTTACCCAATTTATTGATGATTGATAGAGCAAATATTCCAATAATATTTCAAAAGTTGAGATCCCTAAGTTCAGTACCTAGAATTATTATTAGTGAAGTCTTAAATCTCATCAAACTCATTCTCTTAGTGCATGTTACAAATACTGAAAGTGAAAGAATTTTTTCATAGCTTAAAATGTTTTTGCTGTAGTTGTTTAATTTTTTCAAACCCAAATAAAAAATAACTAAGTAAAAAATATTTTCCTCCATTAATGAATCGATATTTTCCCAGTAGACATTAAAAAAAGATGAAAAGTTATTTCATTTGTAACACAGATGGTTCTCTGTTATTTCAAAGATCATTTCTGCCAATCTAGAGGTACTGAAAATTTGAAATGTTCTTGCCGCTGACCATGTTGGCGGCCTTTGATAACTTAAGGCTAAATTTTAATCTGTTTTTGCTCCCCACCAAAACATTTGACTCTGCTACAGCACTGGATGAAACATTTCCACCGTGTCATTTATTTCAGACAGTGGCGTGGATTCTCTTACTACCCAAAAGTTTCATTAACTGACAGAATAAATATGATTTGAATTACTGACATCTGTCTTGGCAACCACAGCAAAACGAGATACACATACAAAGATAAATATTTTTGTCGTAGTATATGTTCATTATGGGAAATTCTTCGCACCAACAGGAAAAAAACAAAAAGGTGTATACTTCATAGAAGGGTAGGGATTCCGTAATGTAGATCAGGTAACGGAAAAGGGCCAGGCATGCGTGTGTGTTTTGCAACTTTTAGCTTTTTAACATTGAACACAAGTCTTTGCTCAAAGTTGAATATCTGACCATGCGCGGTCAAACAAACTCGACGGAGATACTAGCACCAGGATGAGACAAGTTATGAAGTGTGAAGAAAAAGTCACTGACAATTTCCAGGTTGCTGTTAGGAACACTAATGTTCGTCAGTTTCAAAGACGAATGGCTATTCAAGAGAAATTATTGTATTTGTTGATCCTTCGCCCGTTCTTCCACAGTTAGCTGGTATTCCGTACAAAAAACCTAAAAGAAAGGAATTGATGCGCCGAGACATAGTATCTACAGGAATGTTTTCCACTCCTTTAATAAAAACGGATATCTGAGGTAAACTTGAGTAGATAATCCAAATGTCATATCGCCCGTGGGAAATATTTGTTCGAAGTTGATTGGAATGCGTCTAGCAAGAGTTTCAGTCACGATGCGGAAGGTGTGCCCATCTAATAACTGGCGAAAATATTGTATCGCCGAATACGCTGCTACGATCTCTCGTTCAAAGATACTACAGGTTGCGATGGGTAAATTGTCACCATTTTATATTTTCAATTTCGCGCATGTAGGGTCAGTTGGGCACCGTCTGTGAGTAAAAGAGCACCATGGCAAAATTCACTCCACCAAAAATTTGAAAACAGCATTCTGTACTGCTAGACATTCGGACCAGAAGCTCCAATGTGAACAGTTTAGAGTGTTTGGTGTCAATCTGAGGACAGTGCAGAAGATTCGGAAAGAGGTAGATTAGTTTAATAGTGATTACGAAGTTGTATGGGGTGACCACTAGTGATAGTGGCGTTATACCTACATTTTCCCACAAGGCCTCAGCCTCAACACGGAGGTCTACATCAAGTGCCTTGAGGAGGTACTGTTGTTTAGAGGGCGGCTGCTGGAAGACCTTATGTCTGGCAACAGGACACTGCAACAGGCCGCACAAGCAGGAGAACCTAGTCATGGCTGCCAGACAATTTCTGTGACCACATCACCCTTTACAGCTAACTCCCCAGACTGCAACCCGCTAGATTATTATGTGTGAGGTGCAGCTGAGCGAGGGTCCAACAAAACACCTTGTAACAGCATAGAAATGAACGCAAGAATTATGACAGCATTCACCAAAAATAAGAAGACTGTCCATAAGGGATGCAGAAGATTCCGAAGTCGTCTGGAGACCGTGGTTGAAGCCAATGGCGATTTTATTGAATAAATTTACTCTTTAATATTTCAAGATATTTTTGTGTAATTTTGGTAAATATATATGTTAAAATGAAATTTAGGTCTTATTTTCATTTTTGCGTAGTTTATGCAACAATTTATCCATCGCACCCTGTATATTTGGTGTCTTTAGGCGACAATTTCTTAGAAAATAAAAAAATTGGGTGCCACTGGTTGGAAGCTTACAAAAAATTATCATCCGCATTATTCACTGTGGGGAATAATGGAACAATATAAGAAATATGACCTGGCGATCTAATATGAGCCTCAGGATCCATCAAACATTACATCTTCAATAGGAATACCATATTTGTACAAAAAATCAACACCCAATATAGTGCTTCCACGTACAAAATTACAAAGAAATGGATGAAAACTCAATATAAACCTATTCATTCAAAACCAGGCATTTCTGTCCATAAGACTGTGTAAGAGTTTTGTTAACGATCTTACGTGTAAGCTTGTATCCTGTCGGCACTTCCACATATTTTAAAAACAGCCAGAAGAAAAAGTTTAACCAGCGTTGTTGTAAGACTGATTCAGGATATAAAGAAGCCTCAGAAGCAAAAAAAAAATAACAAGCGATTTTTATCTGTCGCGGTATTTACTCATTCCCCCACGAGAATGAGATGTGACACAAGGTCGGATTAATGTGGGGACCCGAGCGCGTACACTCTGGCAGGGACAAAAATTCGAACGAGAGGAACCCAAACGAGGCTTTCCCGAAGTGCAAAATTTCATCCGGGGAGGTAGACAGGACATGAACCCGTTTATGCGGGTTGTGAGGGAATATTTTTGGCCGAGCCTACGGGCTCGGAGAATCCACGGTAAACTCGGCCTTGTGCCACATACATCCCTCGTGGAAGGCTGTCAAATATTAACAAGCGATCCGCTGCTCTGCAGTGGGATGCGTATCATCTCTCAGTTGCGGCTTTGTCTTCGGGCAGAGTACGACTCAATTGTGGCCTCTATCCTCGGACAGAGGTGCAGCTGAAGAAAATAATACTTTGAGGTTCCCCGTCCCGGGGGACAGCTGACCGAAGCTGCACATTCTCATTGCACTAGAGCGGGGGATCGGCACCGAGGCCAGCGCAACCGACGGTTGCGGGGACTGGGAAATTTTTGTACGTGGCTCGAGTGTATTCCCACATAAAACTCGGCCTTGTATCACATCCCGTTTCAGTGGGAAGACTTAGGTAAATATTAGCGTTCCACGGCCCTGCCGGAGGATGCTTATCATCTCTCAGTCGTGTCTCTGTCTGAGAACATCAGTTGCAGCTGAGGAAAATAAGTACTGTGAGGTAACCGGTCCCAGGGAACAGCTGCAACCCCCTCTATTATACCGACGGTTGCGAGGCAATTTTGTACCTGGCCCAATTGTACGCGCTCGGCTTCCCCACATAAAACCTGACTTTGTGTCACATCCCGTCTCAGTAGGGAGACTTGGGTAAATAAGAGTTCCGCGGTCAAGATGACGAAGATGAAAGTGTAGTATCTGTTCCATCAGCCCACGGTTCCAGCCATCAGCATTTCCAGCTTTCCATCGGCCGTCGTTCCAACCATTTCCAGCAGGCCTCCAGCTCCAGCTACCTCCAACAGGCTTCCCGCTCCAGTCATCCTCGCCAGCAGCAACGATATCCAATAAATTGTGATTCTCAGGACTGCGCTCTCCAGCAACTACAAAACTGTCCTCCTCTGGACTTCGCTATTTTCATCCTCTATATGAGCTTGCAGAGTTATTTTTTGCATTGTGCACTGTAACATTATTTTTGTTTATGTATTTTCTTTAATAAAAATGAACTTGTCAATATGATTTACTGAAGTCTTCGTTTTGTGCGTTGTTGTCTTCCATCATTCAATATCTGTTTGCATGCAGGCCAAGATACCGAAACGAATTCCTTTCACTCTATCTGCGTTCGTAGCAGGAATTAGGAAAATTTGAACATCGCTGTTTACAAGAAAACTCTTACCAGTTATACGGTCACATTTAAATAAATTACGACAAGTTCTACTCCGTAACTGGCATACCGAATCGTCGCCGGTGGCCAGCTTAATTTTTTTTTCCCCAAAGCAAGGCAGTTTACACGAAAAGGCCTTGTCATATTTTTTGGTTAGCATTCAAGATTCTTATTGCTCGCCCCAACTTCCAAGAGGAACGACTCCTACAGAAAGAGCAGCAGAAAGGAAGTTTGTTCGGCCTTTTAGACCACTCCCCGATTCGTTTTTTTTTCCAAAATCGCTTGCATTTTGGCTAGGGTGTCTTGCTCAGAATTACGAACCCCTGAAACGGAAAACGATATTACATCAGCGTTGTTATCCGCCTCTCAGACAGATTTAGAAAAGTTTCTCCAAGGAAAGAAAGAAATAATACAAAAAATAAAATTAATTTTTTGACAAATAACTTTGTTCCATGAATTTTAAGATGTTTTTATATTTTTCTTCCGCTTTTAAATCTGTTTTTCTTTCAGCTGTGAACAATATAAAAAATCGATTTTTAATGCTTTCACGTGATCTGGTATGATGACATGTCAGCTGAATAAAAGTAAAACAGGCGCTTAGGAAAAAAAAAAAAAAAAAAAAGAAAGAGAAAAACGTATCTAATTTTTTTTTTTTTAGAAAAGACATAAGTATTTTGAGATTTTTGACTACATAAAATTCCCCACTCATTATTATTATTTTTAATTTGTCATTCATAAATATTAATAAGGATTGATAAACGAACTTCATTTTATTTTTAAACAATTTCTAATGCTATTCGGATTTGTTTTTGAAGGACGACCAAAAATAAAGATCGGATATTATTATTGAGCAAAATTTAAGTAGCAACAACAAAAAGCACCATATTGTTCCAAATCTAAAACCTTGCAGAAAGAAACTTTCTGGTTGATCCTCTTGTTTTTCTTTACTTCACATTTCGCGTTATTTATGTTTTTCTTCGTTGTCGCGTGTTGTTAATAAATGCAGAAACTTCTCGTCGTAGACAATGCTTCGCTAAGCGGAAAAAGGAAATATCAAGACAAAAAAAAAAAAAATCAAAGTTTATTTAAAGTTAACTCAGACATAAACAAAACAATTATATGCGAATAACGGGCATCTGATAAAGGTCGCACGATCGAGTCTCATCAGGAACTCATTATTTGCCTTATTTCCTGTTAAATTCTAGATTGTAATTTCACTGCTGCCCAAAGTTTCTTGAAGAAATTAACTTTTATTACAAAACGTATTTAAAGAAACCACAAGCAAGGAACGTTTTTATATCGTCACACGCAATAGTAAACAAAATATCTAAACAAAGCATTAAAAAATGTTTAGTAACTTTCATACATGATGATCATGATGGCATTAAGTGCATAAAAAATACAAAGCGATTTGTGCAACTGTAAATGATGACAACAAAAAAAGAAAAAAAAAACGATTCTTTTTTAAAAATAATTTTACAGTTTACCACAAAAATGTTCTATTGTACTTAATCGACAAATTACTTTAAAAAATCGAAAATGAATTCCTTATTGAACGTTTCCGGTGATAAAAAAAATTTTTTTTTCAACAAATTGGCATGTTTCGCTTTGTTGAGTGAATGATGATGATATATAATTTCTGAAGGTTTAGTCAGGATTACTAATCAGTTTTTGTTGCTACATGATTCTCAAATGTTAGACCTGGGGTACTTTTTCCTCCCATTAAAATAAAAAAAAAATAATATTTTGAAAAAAAAAAGAAAAAAGAAGTATTTTTCTTTCTTAAATCAATTTTATAATAAATTAACCCAAGAAATCATATGTCCACACATCTTATAAACAATGTTCAAGGTAAGCAAAGAAAGTTTAGTTAGGATTTAAGACTTATATAAAGGATACTTTAAGAAAAAGAAAATCGATACTTCAGGTTTAAAATTAACAACTTTGGCTCTCGTGATTACAGGCGGCACTGTAATTGTGTATTAAATAATAGTAAGTTTTTTATTCCTCCACTCTTCAATCAATTTGAGGTGTTAACATCTTTTGCTGATAAAACCGAATGTTTCGTCTATAGATTTTCATTAAACTCTACTCTCGACACATCCTTACCTAACATTGCACTTAGAACTGGGTCTCTGTTGAGTGATATGCATATAACCCCTTCTATGGTTTCTGCTATGATCTCTAATTTGGACCCCACAAAGCATGTGGACCTGATGGTATCCATGTAATAGTTCTTAAGAAGAGTGTTCCCGAACTGGCTCCTGTTCCCTCTAAACTGTATAATAAATGCCTCGCCGCCCCTTGCTTTCTGCTTGTCGGAAATTCTCATCTGCTGTTCTAGTTAATCTTTAAAAATTCAGGTGAACTGCCCGACCCTTCCAAATATCGGCATTCTACCTCTTTTTGGTAAACTACTAGAGGCCCTAATCAATGCTGAATTAGTTAAGCATCTCACATCGCAGGGCTTTCTTTCAGACAAGCAATATGGCTTTCGTTTCTCTAGGTCAACTGCTGATGTATTGACGATCATTAGTAAAGGGTCTATCAGGCTTCAATCTTTTAACTGATTCATTCTTTTTTTTTTTTTTAATCAAATCGTGAAATGAAAATTACCCTGAACAGCCATTCTTCTAGATTCTTTTGTACTAATGCAGGTGTCTCTCGGGACTCTATCCTTCGTCTTGTTTTTAATTTTCAATAACGCCCTTCCCGATGGCATCAGCACTCAACTTGGTATCTATGCTGATGAGACAACCATTTACTCCTAGGTCGTTTATGACTCAGCCGCTAATTTGGCCTTATCGAACTGATGTCCGATAAGGCCAAAATTAGCGGCTGAGTCATAAACAACCTTCAGTCTGTTGTTAACTGGGACAAAGAATGGCTTGTTAATTTTAACACCTCAAAAACAAAACTACTCTCTATTAATCATTTAGGAGACCTCTTTCTGCCTTCCATCATAATGGCTGATGCTAACTTCCAGGGGAATGACTCATTGCGCCTTCCCGGCTGACATGAAGTAGAAAGTGAATCCATTGCTAGGTCAGCTATCAAGAAAGTTGGTTCGCTGTATCGTGCTAGACATTTTTTTTATCTCTAGTATCTATCTTACATATCTATAAGTCTACCGTTCGTCCATGCTTAGAATATTGTTGCCATATATGGCCAAGTGCTCCTGCTATATATTTAGAGATCCAAAGAAGAACCAGCAATATTATTAGTCCTGACCTGGCGTCTCGGCTTCACTTACTTTTCCACCGCTGCTAAGTTGCTTCCCGGTGCTTTTTCTATAAATACTTTCATGGTAATTGTTCGGATAAGCTCTTCGCTATCATAGAGCCAAAGAGGTATTATAGTGGTTGTAGTAAGAAAGGTAAGTATGAATGTGTTGTTTTGGTGTAAGGAATACTGTTTCGTACGATTGGGTCAGTGCTTGCGGCTAGCTAAGTTATAGTTAAGACAGAAGAAGACCGTCCTTTCCCCAATCCCCTTTTCGGCCTTGTGCCACATTTCTGTAGATAGCAGAATAAATATTGCTCTTCGCTATGATAGGTAGACTTTTTTTCATTTAAGCGCAGTACCAGACTGGCAATGAGGTCTCACCAGGTTACAGTTGAGTTGGAGAGATGTAACCATAAGTTCTACGCTAACATTTTCTTTTCTCACATTTTCCGCTTGTGAAACTCTTTTGGCTTCATGCTTTCCAGTTAACTTTAACCTTCAAAAATTTAAATGCAATGTCAATCACTGTCTTCCTGATTACTCTTTCTTTATTTAAACTCCTTAGTAATGTTTCTGTTTTGTAATTCTTCCACACCCAGTAACCCCTTGTATCTTAGTGGCTTTACTTCGTAGCTTGGGGTGAATTCGATTAAAAAAAAAGAGAACTAAAAACTAAGTCACCCATTTCAGATATGTCAAACAAAAGAATTGAGAGAAAAAAGTTTTTGAAATATAAATGAAGTAGCGTAAAATTCAACACACAGGCGACTTGATCAGCTATACTCAATCAATAACAGACTGTGTAATCAAATCATCCTTTTTTTTTTATTTTATTTAGGCGCTTGTGAAGTAAATATTTTACGGTTCTATTTTTTCTTTTAGTATTTTCTCAACTACTGATTGTTGACAGTGTAACGTTTTAGACGTAACCGAAACAGACCCGTCTGCAGAGTTTTTTGAAGGGAGCGCTTTTTAAGCCTGGGAGTCGCAAGTAAGAATTTTGCACACTAAAATTAGTTCACATCATTTTCACGGAGGTGTAGAGGAAACGATTTTCAGGGTGGGGCGACGGGCAGATACAGCTTTAAAGGGGGAAAACACGCAACTTTTTTTTTCTTTTTAACTCAAACTTAGATTAAAAAATATTGTCAGTGGCTTTTCCTCAGTTTGTCAACTATCCTGAAAAGAAAAAAAACAAAAAAAACTGAATAGACGTCTGCTGTTTTTGTACATCATTTTAAAAAACAAAACTTTTCTCAACTAGTGGATTCGGATAAATCTAAATGTTTTTTTAAGAATTATAATCAAATAAAAGTCGAAACACTAAAAATTAAAAACAGTCTGTAGTGTAAATTGTACATGAACATCTGCTCAACATATTTTACAATTATTTTCTTTTTTTGAGTGAGACATGAAAAAAAAACACTATTGTCTCTGCTGATAGGGATATTTATTTTATAATTTATATCAATTAGACTTTAAGATACAATTGAGGTGAGCATTAAAGTCAGATTACTGTGTAGTGTAGTGTAAATGTTTAGTTTAAGGTTTAGGATTCGTGTTAGGGAAAGTTACGAGGGATTTTTACACTACAGGTGCTGAGTTGATAATCAAGTTTATAAAAATAAATAAATGTGGTAAAACAAGAGTCAAGGAGGTGCTCTTTCCACAATGCTATTATTACATAAAAACGAAATAAATGAAAAGCTTTAGGTACGGTAAATTAAATAATAGGATTTTTAAAAATCCTATTATATTTAATTTAAAATTTCGTAAAGAAAAGCAGGAGTTAGTAAACAAAGTTAATGTTCTCATGCTTGTCTTCAGCACTTTTGTTTACGAGTTAGTAGTACGTTATCAATGTGTAAAAGTGTGTAGTGTAGAGACCCAATGGAATCACTCCCCACTAAGTAAATAGAACTTCAAAAATTGTTATTTTTTAGTCAGGTGTATTTTCCTTTGTTTTGTTTTTATAGCGATCACCATAAAGCAAAAAATAAAAAAGCAGGAATTTTGAACGAATCTAGCCACAAAGATAAACAAGTATATAAACATTATTAAACGAACTAAGTTTTATACTTTTACGACCCCCACCCGACAACTGTTATTGAAACGAGATAAGAAGAGTTTAAGTTTGCTTTGATTTCAGTAGCAGAGAAATTTTAACTTTCAGAATTTTTTTTCGATAAGTATAAGGAAGGCGCAGCCCATGTGAGAAACAAACTCAAAATTCACAATTTACAGAAAACCATTACAAATTTCGTTGGCTCTTCTTCCTTTCGTTTCCGATCCATTGCCTTTTTTTTATTTAACGGTCGTTACTTTAAATAAAAATGATGAAAAGACAACAAAGTTTTAAATTGTTTATTAACCAAGAAAAAACTAAAAACATTTCATTTCGACAATCGTTGTTTAGCAAAAAAAGTTCGTACGAACTAAGTTTGGTACAAGGCCATAAATGTGAAACATTCAGCAAAATGCCTGAGAGAGAAACTAGAGAACTTCTCACAATTTCACAATATGCTAACAAGTTCAGTGAAATCGTTATATTTAATTTCGTATTTTTCATAATACTTGAAACAAATATTTCTTTCTACTAAAACTAAATTAGTTTGTAATATTTGTGACAGCGACAAATAAACCGAGCTTTAAAAAATGAGTTACAATCATCTGAGTGAATAGTTGTAGAAAAAAAGGTGTTATAAAATACAAAAAAAAAAGTCTCACATGTTCACACGAATTGACTAACAGTTGTGAAGAAGAAGAAAAGTGTATAAAAAAAGGGTATTTTGTTTGGGTATAAATTTACGAAGTACTGAACTTTTAAGCAAAAAAAAAAAAATGTTTTCAAATTACAATATTCATGAGTTGTCTCTTCTTGGTATAAATAACGCTACTTGTATTTAGATTTTTGAGAATAACATTTTGTAATTAATGACAAATTCCAGACTGACCGCAAAAGAGCCCATTTAGTTGATTTGTAAATTTTCAACACTTACTCAAATAATGCAAACGTAGCACTTGTACAAGCAACAATTTTTTAAATAAAAAAAAGCTTTGTGCATGATTTATTTACCTATGTTATTAATTGCCTTCACATGAAGTTTAAAAAATGTGAAAACCCCATACGTTTGCATGTTCAATTCCCTCCACTACTGCCGCAAACGTCAGGGTTTTACACACTTACTCCTAAGTACAACAATGTATTGTATTGTAGTAGTACTGCATGACAGTTGGAATCTCCAGAGACCGAGCACACTTTAATTGGTGTTGCGACTCGATCGAGGACGAGACAAGGCCGTTAAGCCCCGACTCCTAAGGAAAAAAAAGGGTGAAGAAGATACTGGTGCAACAGAGTGAACAAAAATTAACTCGGACCTAAATCAGTACATGATTCAGCTTTAGTGTATGTCGATGATACTAAACGTAACTTTAGGTCTGATACAAGACCGCAACGAATGGAAAGCAGTAGTAGTGCCATTAGTCGTAGTAATCTGGGAAATCACCTTTTGCCAACTACATCAGAACGTGAGAATATACGTGTATACCGTCCATGTTGGTTTCTCTGTCTGTCTTTACACCCCACTCCCCTCGCCCTCGCACGCGACGGAAAGAGACCAATGCAGGGTAAAATTAGAACCAGAATTTATTATTCATTACTTGTCAAACGGAAGTCATATAGAACTAAAAAAAAAATAAATTCATAAACTCCAGTCACTGACTTTAAGAGGTCTTTTTTGCAAATGACGACAAATGTAGATTATAAAAATATAAACTTACATAAAAATAAATTTATTAACTAAGCTTGCTTACTAAGTAAGTAGACATAAAAAAAAACTTTCTTTCAATTCAACCAGTTACTTTTTTTTTAAAAATCTTTTAAAAAATACCGACCACTTAGCCTGACAGATTTTAACTTAAAAAAAAAAGAAAAAGAAATAGCGAAACTGGAAACGTATTTAAGAGGAACTTTTCTTTTTTCTGTCTCTACTTTTCATCTACAAAGATTTTTTTAAATTTTATATATAAATTTTTTGATGGCAAAATAATTACGAAACCACTCATTCTCACACAACCATTATTGTCATTGTCAATCATTTTTTTACAACAACTGTGTTTATCGAGTTGGAGTTAAGACTTTTAACGTTGATTTTATTTCTTCGAAATTTTTCATCTTTGTGAATAGTGAATTATACAATAAATAAAAGACAATTATGTTTTCATAGAATTTTTTCAATTACACTTTTCTTTTGTGTTAAATTGTGTCGGTTTGAACCAGTTGCAAAACAAATACGACCTTCACCTTCAAGCTATGGCTTCCGGTTACTGCTTCCTTTTATTAAAGTTATTTTCTTATTTAATATTTTAATTAATTCATTAAATAATAAATATTATAGTTATTATTTTGATTTGTATTTTATAATTTGAAATTTTAGGCAATAAATAGTTCTTAAAAATATTTACAGTAAAACTATTCTTTGCGTATATAACCCAATTAATGCTGTCCAAAGTCGCATCAAAATACGATAATTACATATTTTCTTATAAATATCAAAATTTATGAACATCTAATTTATTGCAAATGAGTACTAATTATATCTTTGTTTGTTGATTGGCATTTTTAACTGTAAATATTAAATAGGTATTTAATTATATTAGCATATATAGATCAACTAACTTCAGGTCATTGTCGTACGGCTTTTGTACATATTGAATCGCTAGGCTGTTCAGAGTTATGCCTTAAACTAATGAGTAAGGAAAATAACGAACTAGGGTAATGCCTAGTTCCACAGTCAATCTGTGAGGAATTTTTGTACAGGTAAAGGTCGTCCTTGGGAACCCGCCTACTTTTGCGGGAGTCCCAGGTTGTAGCGATCTACCTGTGGGGTCAACTGACTCCCAAACTTCAAACAAAAAATAGAAAATTACTCCTTTAAGGAAATTATTATTTTTTTTTTTTTTATCTTTATTAACATTCTTTTTTTTATCAAAAGCAGTAATAATCAAAAGAAGGTAAAAGTAGGAGTTAATTTTTTGAACATTTTATATGATCATGTGTGATGGTTTTAGTTGTTTCCTTTCTCAAGCCAACATACTTCAACATAACTGTCTTTTTTTTTTTAATTTGAAAAAAATAACACAAGACCTTGAAATATTTAAAATAAATTAATGTACGAATAATAAAATACATATAAATAGTTACATCAATAAAAATTCAACATTGACTTACTTTCATTGATTAGGCAATAAGTTACATAATTTGCTGTCCTTCATAGTTTACCTTTCCTTATTTAGCAAACTTTAACTTTTAAGAATATTTTAGAGCATTCTCAAATTTGACAACTTAATGGTATTTTTCCTTCATGTTACTTCAAATATAAATAAAATCTCCCCATTTACCTTGATAAAGTTCCTCTAGGAACAAACTGCATTGATATTGAAAGGTTTCTTTTTTATTTATATTATTTTTACAGATATATATTTTATATATATGAATTTTTATCCAACTAAATCTGTGTATGTTAAAGTTCAATTTCAATAGTGATCCCTGCAAACTCCAACAGAACATATCCAACTATAATAACAGCTTCTAGAGATTTGAATTTTTCCTCAGAGAAATCTACTAATATTTGTCCTTTGGTGATAGTCACAATTGTTTTTTTTTTTTAAGCATTTCACCCCCAGGCAAGGCGAGATGCAACTAGTACGCAAGGGGTGTGAGCGAGAGTAAAGAGGTGTGATAGAGGAAAGGATGAAGAGAAGGACAAGAAATACGTCAGGGCATTCATGATGTGCTGATCAATGTGTGCATGGATTGCACTGAGTTTCAATAGATGACAGGTCAATCTGCAAGAGACTGTGGTGCAGGTGTGGCCATTATAAGTGACAAATACTGACTACAACAAAAAACTTGTTCTCAGCAACAAAAACAAATTAAAAAAAACTAAACAAAAACACCACCAGTCCCTCCAAGACACAAATTTAAAAAATGATCACGGCTAACAACACAAAAATCAGATCCCTTAAACTCCACAAAAGTGTGGGTGAGTATTACCCTGGTTACTTATGTAGGCAAGTAAAAACACACCAACCTAACAGTGTGTTATGTCCTATAATCTCACAAATCCCATATATATCAATTAGCAAAAATCAAATCCCAAGTATATCAATTAGCAAAAACCCTAAATTAAGTACCTCCACAGATTTGATACCTGAGGTTTAAAATGAATTTATAAAAATGAAAAATCTTTCTTAAATCTTTTAATTTCAAGCTAATAGATTCAAAACTAATTTTTTTTTTTTTCTAAAAAAACTGATTTCAGCAACATTTTTAGCTCCGGTTTATTACAATGCAATTCTATTTATTAAAAAATGTTCCAAAAATAAAATATACTTTTCTGGCACTTTATTTAAGGAACATTAACTGATTTAAACTTTAATTAATCAGATTTGAAACAAATATTACTTATTTGAATTTTAAAATATTGCAAAACTGGATTTTTTAACACACCGATATCTGTTTATTTAAGATGTTAACAGCTTTATGACAGATGGATGACTATCTAATGTTATTCTACAGCAGATATATCTGTTAAAAATAAGTGAAAATGTAATGTGAGTGCCCTTTTTTATATAATCTTTAAGTATACAGTAATCCTAAAAATTTTGGAAAATATTCTCTGTAATGTTTTATTGAATTTTAGATTCTTTGGCTTTAAATCTTACTTATTATAAAACGCAGATTGTGTGTGTTTGTGTGTGTCTGTAACGTTTATATATTGGATCGAATTTCCTACATTTTTCAACTGATTTCAACAAAACTTCACAAGACTACATAAAATTACCTTGCGGTGGTTCTAACAGCGCCAAAAATGGGAAAAATACAATTGTTTTTGCACAAAATCAATTTGAAAACATGATTAAGAGACATCATGAGAATGAAAGGGGGACAACTCACATCGGGTTAAAAACCCAGGTTGTTTGTGTGTGTATTCCTTTATATATGGGATCGGATTTCCTACATTTTTCAGCCGATAAATCAAAAATTCACTTTTTTTTTGGCAGGTAGTGTTTCTTATTCTCTTGCACACTTTTTTCTTTATTTTTAATATTCAGAATGCTTTAAAAATTCCATTTACAAGACAATTGTTTATAATAAAATTCTATTCAATTGGGTGATTCATAACAATTGAAAACAATGTTTTTGTTTGAGTTTGGGTTTGACCAATTCGTAAAAAAAAAAAAAAAACTAATAAAGACATGCGTGTCCATCAACCTTAAACAATAATCTAACAATCTCTACTGATTGTACGAATCCAAACATCGGATAATTCTTTATCTTTAGGGAAAGATAATGAAATCTAAACACACACAAGTCCTCCTAACTAAAAATAATAACCGGAAACTACTTTAAATACACATGGTGTCCAATTTTTTTTTACTGTATTCAATAAGTAAAAATCATAAATTGTAAAAGATTATTATTACAGAAAGGCTACTAAATGAATAAGATTTGTTAGATCATAATTAATAAACCCAAATAAAGTTAATATTTTTTGTATTAGAAACAACGAGTGGAAAATATATTCAAATCAGAATTCTAATTATGAATCACCACAAGCAAAATATGCAATTTTTTTTTACTGTATTCAATAAGTAAAAATCATAAATTGTAAAACTAAAAGATTACAGAAAGACTACCTACATTTTTCAACCGATTTCAACAAAACTTCACTTTTTTTTTTTTGGCATGTAGTGTTTCTTATTGTCTTGCACACTTTTTTCTTTATTTTTACATTCAGAATGCTTTAAAAATTCCATTTACAAGACAATTGTTTATAATAAAATTCTATTCAATCGGTAGAGACTGAAAACAATGTTGTTGTTTGAGTTTGGGTTTGACCAATTCGTAAAAAAAAAAAAAAAAACTAATTAAGACATGCGTGTCCGTCAACCTTAAACAATAATCTTTGTCAATTTTATTTTTCAGTCTTTATCATGGTGGATACTTGATCTATCTCTTACTGTTATATCCCCGGGCTCTACTGCTAGTTTATTATAGTTGTTACTCTTATTTTCTGATAATATTGTGTATGAACATCTGTATCTACAAAAATTGGCACATTTATAGATATACAAAAAAAATTAAAATTCTTTTTAAAATACTAGATGACTTAAAATTGTAATAAGCTTTTCCATTTATGATTAGTAAATATAGTTTTTACTTAATAACAAGTACTAATATTTATACCATTGAAACTGAATTTTAAAAGATTTAAAAATTTTATAAATTATTCTAATTAAAATTTAAAAAATTAAAAAAAAAAACAAAATTTTTAACCAAATTTTCAAATATTTTAAAAAGAATTAACAAATATAATTAAATAATCAAAAATTACTTTCTTCTTAATAGTAGCAAAGATTTTGATGACAGAACTTAGTTTTTATCAAGTTTGGGATATTTTTTCATCAAAGCATGCTCTTTTATTAGTAAATTAGTGGAGGTACCTATCCTAAACTAACTGATAATTCCATACTTACCCAGTAAATATAGCATTCAATCTACTAGTGAATTTCTTGACATACTACAATCTAACAAGCCAAATAATGGCATCCTAGCCTCCCAAGACTTAGAAAGCTTATTCACAATGTTCCAGTGAAAGAAACTATAGATATTGACCTAGAGAATGTATAAAATCCCACTTCTTAAAAATAGACCAATTATTCTGTGAAAAAATTCTTCTATCCTGTACAACAGAAGTACCATTTTACAACCACTATCCTTCTTTACAGCAGCGAATGCTGAACAATTTCCTCAAGGATGAAGAAGAGACTCAAGGTGATGGAGATGTGGTTCTACAGAGGGATGCTAAGGATTTTGTGAACCGAGCGTGTCAGCAACGATAAGGTCTTGGAGAGGATGGAGACAAGGAGGAAGCTCATGCTTAACATCAGGAAGAGGCAGCTGAAGTTTTTGGGATGCATAATGAGGAAGGAGGGCCTTGAGAATCTGATACTCATGGGTCGAAGAGAGGGAAAGAGAGACAAGGGAAAGTAGCGTGTGACATTCCCAGCAGGCTCGGACACGTGGATGACAGAATGTGGTTTGGGGGAGATAGCAGAGGGAAGGAACTTGTTGAGAGCTGCAAGGGATAGAGGGTGAAGTGGAGAGCCATGATCGCCTACATCCTAAAAGGAAATGACATAAAAAGAAAGAACACCAACATTTATACACTAGCAGAAACATGTGTCTCCTTAACTACAAAAGTGAATGTCCACACAGATACAAAATAGCTGTTATAAAAAACATGATTTACTGAGCCAAAGTAATCTCTTCTTCAGACATAAAGGAACTTAGCAATGTTAAACAAACCCTAATCAAAAATAATTTCTCTAATCACACTGTCGACAAAAAAATAAAATTAGCTTTAATGAAATTTTGAAAAAATGACGGCAGATCCCACCCTGATACAAACAAAAATAAACACATTAACTTATTCTATTGTAACTAAGTTCACCCTAATTATAAACAGGATGAAAAAGCAATCAAAAACATAATTCACTGGTACATATCACTCAATGATCCTAACAAACACCTAAGATTTTTCATCTACTATAAAAAGATTAATATATCTAACTTAATTAGTGCCAATAATAGAGGGACTCATAAACTATGTATAAATAATTCCCAATAGCCATTACACATGACACCACTCGAGACCATTTCAAATATCCAGCTTCCCAAGATACCGACAAAGGAATTATGACTACCACACAGACACCACAACAGTTCTTGATAATGACTGTGAAAGTCAAAAATACTTGAACAAAAATAACAAAATATGAACTTCAAACAGTTAATCAGTTCATTCATAACTTCGAACACAATACCCACCATCTTGTCCAAAAATTAGAAAAATATAATAAAAAATAAACAGACAGACCTTGTTGGTTCTTTTTAATCAAACTTCTTGGTTGTGTATATATATATATATATCCTCTCTCTCTCTCTCTCTCTCTATATATATATATATATATATATATATATATATATATATATATATATATATATATATATACACACACTTAGTGTCAGAATTATTCAACCATACTGAATATTTGTATATTTTCTAAGGAAATGCAAATATGTGCAAATACTTACTGAATTTGCTATAGATGGTTTATTCCATATTTAGTTTTGAACAATTTCTGAATTTTTTAGATGTTTTGATCAATTATATTCATAGTTATAGATTTTTCTAAAAATTCTTGCAGTCCAAAATCATCCCCCACCTCTTTTGAAAATTGTGAAATAATATTGCTCTATGACAATTGTAGTGTATTTTTTTTTTCTTAATTTGACATTTAATACAAGCACCCTTTGAAAATAAAATATCTTGAGATTATATTATTTAAAATAAACAGTATGTACATAAAAATTTTCTCAAATGAACATGTGAACAAACAACCAAACAATGTCTACTAGACACACACACACACACACACTTACGAATATACATTATCATCTGAATCCCAAATAGACAAACTAGAATTATTATACACTAATATACATAAAGCAATATTTACAGTTTTTCAGCTAGTTTTGGAATCCATTAATCTTTTGGAATTTCAAAGGGACACATTGTCTATCCTTGAATTTGGAATGCTATACATTATATTAACATTTGTTTAACAAGTTGAATGCATGTGAAACCTGATTAACCAATGAAAATCAAACAACACAAAAATAAAAATACCAGAATGTCTTTATTCTTTTTCTCCATATCTCATTCTCTGATGAAGCTTTAATAAAACTGAAACATGTTAGATTGCTAAACATTTCCTGTTTATTCTTTATCATATCATTCTCTTGGATTGTGGTCCATATTTGATCCCAATTCATATATATATATATATATATATATATATATATATATATATATATATATATATATACACACACACACACACACACACACACACATATATATATATATATATATTAGCACATTATCAAAGTAACTAATATACGATATATCTAACTAGACAAAGTCAAAACTAAAGTGCCAATAGATCATACCAAGGAGAAGTTGAAATATTTGCACTATGATTTCTCACCTTCCCTAACAAATCTGATGAATGAAGAATGCATTTAAATTTCTTCCTTTGAAGCCTTGTGCAATTTGACTCCATTTATATGAACCATTAATTATAACACCCATAATGAGGATGTGATATAGTCCAAACTAAAGCTGTCAAAATTCTTCAACTTTTGACTTTGAGTGATTTTCATAGAGGAACAATTCTAACATCCATTTTATTATTATTCATTCTGTTTTTTGTTCTTATTCAATAGTCTTTTGTTCTGAAAATTTTATGCAGTTTTATTTGTCATTGTTTCTTTCTTTCTTGAATTATAATTCATAATTACTGATATCTTGTTAGTAATAAAATACCTCAATGAGGAAATAACATTACATGAGAGTTGATCAATAATTCAGATATGATCCCTGTTGGATATATACATGTCTTTGTGTGAGTGAGAGAAATAGTGTGAAAATAAATCTATATTTTAAGTAATTTTATTTGTAGTTTCTTGAATTTCCTATACTAAAAAGATATTATAAGAAAATTAGGTAAACCAATATTTAAAACATATTTTCAATTAAAGCTATTCAAGTATTACAGAGTCATATCTCAATTACCTGTTCAAAAAGCTTACCACAGAAATAAACCAGTGGTTGTGGAGAAATGTGCATTCACAGATCTATCTATTTACACTATTTACTTTGTTCAAACTGTTGTTCTCATCTTTATTATCTTATTCATGATGTACATTCCAGCCTTCTTCAGGTGATATATGTTGGAATTCCAAACTGAGTCCACTGTGGTAGATTGTTCTAGTTCCACATGCCATACCTTTTCTGGATATCTCAGTTTCAGTTAATTCCCTTTAGTAACTAAAGAAGGCTGGAGTGTATAATGGCCAAAATGTGTTGAATATGACAATATAGATGAGGACAACAGTCCAAAAATGTAAATAGTGTAAATAGTTACAATACCTCATCTCAGAAATATAGACAGATCTATCTATGTTACCATTTTCAAAAGGTCTCCATTTGTGCTAGTAAAAATAATTGCCATTTTTTTTGCAGGCATCATTTCATTTACCATAGAAAAATCATATAATGTATAGGCTTATTTCATCCCAAATAAATAGATAAATGTTAATTTCTGACCCCATCTACATAGTTTATAATGACAAATGTTATGATGTTGATTGTTATTCAATAATATTTTTAAAATTTTCTATGAAAAGATTCCTAATCATTTGGTTTTCAGGAATTATTCAAGATTGTATCCGCTTGTTAATGATTTATATTTCATGTCACATAGTCCTTTGAAAATTATCAGATTGTTTTTATTTTTTGTTCCCTAATGAATCTTATCTATTCCTTCTCATTATTATAATTCAAACATAAAACCATTTTGAGATGTTGCACTGTTTGTCCATTTAAATCTATTTAATTGATTTTATGATTTTTTATTCTATTTTTCATTTTATTTGTAAAGTAGAATCATTTCCTGAACTTTTATTAATCCACCTACATTATTAATCAAGCACTTTGTTTTTCCAAGCTTGTGTTATTCATTTCTCATTTAATAATTGTTTTCATTAATTCTGCTAATACCTGGCAATTTGCTCCAACCTTGTGACACAAATGAAGCAATTATGCATAAAGCATTGGTAAAATAGTTCAAATAAGGTTGTCATAAAAAGTTCCATTTTCTTTACACAACATGCACAGAATACAATGCTATTTTCATTTTCTATTTGTGTTTGTGCATTTTGTTTTTGTTTTAGATAGGATTACACTTGTTTGCTGCATGAAAGCATAAAAGGCTAAAGCAGTTAGAAAGCATAGTGAGAAGACATTTCCTAATTGTATAAAAGGCCATTTTTTTAAATTTCTTTCATGTCAAAAATTATCTTTCTTATTTTTTTTTTTTCTTAAATGCGCAAGGATGCGTATATAAAAAGTGTAGAATAGTTTCACTCAGTTTATCATGCATATATTGGTGGGTAGAGTTGAGATGTGTATTCATGATTGATTTGGGGGTTTTTATGGCTTATCAAACTCTTTCAGGTTATTTAAAGCCAGAAAATATTTTTAGAATATAATAATTTTGGGGAAATAATAATGTTTTACTGATAAAAGTGTCACTGACCCATAGATGGGAGGGAGAGAAGAGATGGATTCATACCTTTCCCAAAGGTATAGGTATTTTCCCATAATGAACACAACTGGAATTGAAACTCAGCTTTCCAATTGCCAATTCCAAGCCGTTATCCATTACACCATATATATATATATATATATAGTTACAACCTGATACCTTTCCAACAATAGATATAAACCAATGTTTTTGATATATTGTATTACAAATAAACTAACAGGTGTTTTTTTTTACATACTACAGACCAGTGTCTTTGCTTGATTAAAGCAGTCAGCTCCATAAACATTTAGATGCTCATAAAACTTTAATTTTTTTCTGATACTTATAACAAACAAACTTTTCAGGGATTTAAATAAAAGCAGCCATCATAATGCAAATTGTCATGTACAAATATAACTATAATTTGACTCTGCTTCTATAAGTCTCTGTAATATCTTCAATCTGCTTTTAAAAGGCATTTCATTTTTATATCTACTTGTATTTTAATTTCATGTTTTTATTCTTAACAACCTCAGCTAGACTGTCTGTAATATGGAAAAGTTAAAAAATGTTCTTCTGGATATATGAAACCAATGAAGAATTTCCAGTATAAAAAAGCTTAAGTTATTCATGTGTCTCAATTTAATTGAGCAAGGAGAAAAATAAGTGAAGATGTTTTATTGCCTGATCAAAGAGACTTTTTTGGTTCTGATTATTACAACAGCTGAAAGTGATTACAGAAATAACAGTGAATTGTTCAGAGGGAGTAGGAGTGGACAAATTAAGGTGTAGGGAAGGTCAGAGAAAAGGGTAGATTTAAACACTCACTATTAGGAAGAAAGAACATTACTGTATTCAATACTTATTTAGTGAAAGAACATTTAAATTGCAATGTGATATTTGCTTGATGAAATTATTCACTAAACATTTGTTTTACCTTTTAAAGTCCTATTTTGGATTGCCTGACAATAACTTTTTGAAAACATTTGATAACTTTAAAACTTTATGAATCAATTTTAAAAGGCATTTTTATTTTTGAAAATAAGAATAAAAACTTACATAGACTTTACTTTTATATTTTCTTTTAAATTCAGTGAAGCCATTTTTATTTACTATATATTCAAATATTTAAGATGATTCCTTGCTAACTTCTTGCTATTCTATCACTATTTTCATGGTAAATGTTCAAACAGGCTACATTTTTTAGTTCTGCCAGTTCAGATTTTTACAGAAAGGACTTGCCATGCCACTTCCACAGGTCAACTCATCTCTATTTTCTTTGTATTCTTTTGGCAAGAAGGAAGTTTCATTCAGAAAGTTTCTTGTACAGAACAGTTACTTTGTAGAACAGATTCCCAAGAGGATACTTCCTTGATCACTATGATCTTAATCTCTTCAAGTTTAAGGTCAACTATTATTTATCCTACATATCTTCATAATATGCACTTCTTATTTCTCCCCTTTATGCTCTTACAACAGCCTCAGTCAGTAACCTTCTACCTTGAGTGGCTCTTAGGCCTTGTATTAGGTGAACAATAGTATTAAAAAATATCCTGATAATAAACATTAGAAAATAAAGTGAATTATATGAAAGATTCTTTTTAAAAATTGCATATAAAACTGTATTGCCAAATTCCCAAACCAAAGATGCTTATATAAAATATGCTGACTAATACAAAAAACTGACAAATGATTGTATGAAAGGAGAATGCTTAAACCCTTCATTTGCATAGCTAAAAGTTGATTAATTTGATTTTTTTTATGGCTTATCAATACTTTCTGGATTATTTAAAGGTGAAACATATTTTGGAGTGTAAGAATAATTCCAACATTTGCAAATGAATATTGCATTAACAATTCTTTTGAGAACAACAATGATTTTTCCAGATACAAGTCCTACTATTTAATCCACAGTTGGTGGGAGTAGATAGATTCATACCTTTCTCAAGGATATCTGCATGGGATCTTTTCTGTGAATACACCCCAAATAATTTAAAGTTACTTATCACAAATATTAATTTGACCCAAGAAATTATAAATTTTAAATCAAAGTTTGTTTGTTTTTTTATTAAATTTTTGGTACTCTTTTGAAATTATAAATTTTAAATCAAAATTTGTTTAGCTTGCCTCACAACAACTTCAACCCTCAGAATGAAAAATTAGGAAAAATGAGGGAGTTATTTTCGTAAGTGCAGATGATATTCAAGGTACTTACAAGGAGTATTTTTACAATTTAAAAAAAGGAAAATTTTGTTTTTGACTTGTTTATTAGGGTGAACGTAAATGGAGAATGCACACTTAGAAATAGTGCACCCAAGTTGCCCACATTTGGGATGATCACAAAGGTCATCCCAAATGGAGTGCAATGGAAGAGCCTTGCTCTTGGAGAAACTGGTGTGAATTTTAGTAAATATAAATTCTTTTTATTTTGGGGTGAATTAACAGAATCAATTAAGATCATTTATATGTAAGTGAATCGAACAAATCCAAATGGAATTCAAACTTGGCTTTCCAATTTCTTACTTTGAGCTCCTATCCATTACACAACCTGCACATCCTTTCCATAGCTGCAGTTGGTATAAGAGATTATGTTCATGTTAATACCATGATATTATGACCCTGTTATATACAGATAATCCAGGAAGGTAACAATGAAAACAAATAAAAACAACTCCTCAGAAAAGAAATATATAATTCAATTTTATTCTTTATTTTCTCAACAAATTGAATAAATTTGTAAAACAAAACTCAACAAATGAAATACTGTTAATTATTACTAACTTTTTACTTAGTTCTTGGTCTGACCCCCTTACCAAAATCTAACATCAAAATTTTTTGGAAGGACTGAGAACATTTCAGTACCTCCTTATATGGTTAGTTGTTAGTAATTACCAATGATCTAGAATAATGAATATATTTCCAGTTGCATTCAGACTTGTATCTCTTCTCCTTAAGAAGCTAGACCAGAGGCCATAAAAGCCAACTGGCTACATAAAGTCAAATCTAACTCAGTCTTTATTTTCCCCCAAATGTCTCTTCTGCTGCCATTTTGTTTAAGATGAAAGGGATACTAACAAAAAAATTAATAATAATTATAAAAATAATTAAAAGTCAACAAATTCATGGAATTTAAATAATTTTAATAATGCAATTAATTTTACTATTAAATTTATGTAACTGTTAAATCTTTCCAAAACTAAATTTTATGCTGTGTAAATGTTTTACTTTGTCTTTACATAAAACCATTAATTTATGATAAATGTTTCATCTGTAATTAAAATTTAATTCAAATGAACAAATTCCACACACTTAATAATCATAAATAATATTTCCAAATAGATTCATTTGTTAAAATTCTTCTATTTACCTTAACAAAGAAAAAACAAAAAACTATAATTTAAAAAGGAATCAGGACTGGTTGTTGTGGGGCGGTGGATAACTAAAATGGATAATTGCTTACCCCTGATAAACAGAAGGTAATCCTAGACAAAAGTTGAAGAGATTCAAAAGACTTCTTATAGGTGTAAAAATGTTCTTCATTCTCTTACATGATATGCAAATAAAAGTATTTCCTGCAGACAAAAAAAATTTGTGTTACAAAACACATAAATGGACATATTTGAATAGTGAAACTTTACATGAAATCTTTTGGTTTGTGGCTTGATTTTCAATATACATATATACTTTTCTGTGTCTCAGATAAGAAACATGAAGTTCTGAGATTTTAAAATAACACAAGATTAAATAATAGTAACCTTTTCTCAGTTTGATATATATATATATTTAAATTTTACAAACCAAATCATTAAATTTGTTTGTGATTTTTAATATAAGTAGAAAATATCCAGCAAAAACTTTGTCACTTTATGACAGTTAAAATTTACAAAGAAATGTATGTTTCCTATGCTCTAATTTAAGCCTGTCAAAAATATTTTCATTAATATCCAAAGGATGTAAATCAGATAAAATGTGTTAATTTTTTATCATTGTGGCCCAAGTGAAAAAAAAAAATATATTTAAAATGTATCTATTATTTAGCTTGCTTAGTTCTTTTATGCGTTCTTTGGGGACAATTATGAGATTAGCTAGGAAATGGATTTCAGGCTCTTATAGTATTCTTGCTGCTTTATTTTTTACTTATGTGACTACGATTAATGTTTTAAATTTTTTTCTCAAGGCTTTATCAAACTTAGAAATTGTGAAAACTACAGTTAGTTACCAGAAATATTTTTCATTACAGTTATCTATGTTGAGGAAAAATCTTGAAAATGCCTTGTATTTCTATTTTTATTTACATACTACAATACTATAGCTATATACTTGCCTTTAACATAAAGATGGAATAAAAGAAAAACAGTTGGCTTAGTGGTAAAACAAGAAAGAAGATTTTATTTTGTTTTATTAGATGTGTGCAAAAGTTACCTGAATTTTTTATTAAAATATATTTTCTTCTGTCTAGACTGTTCTCTAGTTATCAAAAAAGGCAGTGCTAGGAATTTCTTAGTTATGAGTAGTTTGTACTAACTAGAAGTAATATTCTGATTTTAATTCAGGACAAAAGTTTTATAACTTTTATATAAGCTGTGGCTTAGCCACAGCACTCATGGCATCTATTTTCTTTCATTATTCACTTAGCCATCACAAAGGATTAATAAGTGAAAGGAAATAAATACATAGAAGGTGTAAAATGATGAAGAGTTCAGGTAAGAAAAAAATAAAAGGTAAGAGGTTTCTTTCATATATAAAGATCAGGTGAATAGAATTCTCTTTAACAAAAGAAAGGCAGTTTATTTGGTCAAAAGCTTTGGATATTAGGGAGTTAGACACTCAGTACCTGCTTCCTGGAGTTGTTGCTGTTGCTACTGGAACTAAATCATAGTCATTCCCCCATATTTATTTATACAATTAACTGTTTGATTCAAGGAGACACTTCCTGCAATCACAAATGACAAATAGCATTCATAATTATTTATCAGCCTCTTTTTAACTTTTGCATCACACACACACACACTTACCTACCTATGCAACGTTACTTACTTGCCCATTTCTAAAGGAGGTAAACAATGGCTTTGTTGGCATCTTCCTGTCCCCTGTTCAATAACTTATAATTTATCTCACATTTTTTCACTAATGTGTAATATTGGCTAGTAAAGAAATACATAGCTGAAGTCAACAGTGTTCAGATCTTAAGCTTTCATCTCACAAAAAAGTCAAGTGACAAAACCACTTGTGTACTCTGTGCCCACCTACAGCCTAGACATCAAATGAGAGTTTGTTTGTTACGCCCACACTTTATGACAGTGATATATCCATTGTTTTAAGAAAACTGAAAGATCTAGCATACAATAAGCACACTTAAGTGGTTAAATATTTGCTTGTCTGAACATGAATTTAACTACTGTTTGAAATACTTTAGTTATGAATAAAATGATTAATATCTGAAATTGCTTGCAGTTAATTGGTAATAACATTCAATAAAGCAGTGTCTCAAAAAGTGATTGTTTTGATTTTTTGTGGTAAGTTGATGTTATAAACCATTGCTAAATCTTATTACATGCTCAATAATAATGCAGAATTGTATAAAACAGGTTAATTTTAATAAACATTTTTATAAAAGTATTGTTTTTAAATGTTTGCATGTACACATATAGCTGTATATATATATATATATATATATATAAGCACAGGTGTACAATATTTGGGAGTAAAAATATTTGTTTGCATACCTCCACCTGTATATACATATGCATGTCAGAATATATGTTTTTCTTTTCCAAGATGACTGAATTAATTTCAACCAAAACTTATATGCATTGAACATCCACATGAATTGAACATCCATAATATTAAAAATATTGAATAATGTTTAAAATCAAAATATACCCAAACCAACTTTATCAGCTTAAAGATTATTTCATTAATCCTTGCCATTATTATTACAATTATACAACTTTTTATATTCTTATTTTAATTATCACAAGATATTTCCTCTGTAAATATTTTTCATATGTATATCATACAAACACTTGTGTATAGATTACTGTTCCAATTTCTTTCTTTCTCTTTGATTGACATTGAGTATTTCTTCACAATCCATAACAACAATGAATTTATTTCCCATTAAGATGGTAATGGGGTAATGGTCCAGCTCAATTTGCAC
Organism: Acanthosepion pharaonis; assembly: GCA_903632075.3. Lineage (NCBI taxonomy): Eukaryota > Metazoa > Mollusca > Cephalopoda > Sepiida > Sepiidae > Acanthosepion > Acanthosepion pharaonis. The sequence goes on from CAHIKZ030000108.1 coordinate 134,565, forward strand.
ATTATTTCATCGGGTTTGTGTAATAGTAATAGCAATTAACTCATGAATACTATGGCTATTAGGGTTTCCATTCTAAAGGAAATGGCAGATTATGGTTCTGCTACCAACATGTTTTTGTGCTTATTTTAGTGTCAGAGATCATAAAAATGATTATAAGTATATATAATTACATATATAATTATACTTATATTATAAAATATAATTATATATTAATATAATTTTTATAATTAGTTTAATTATACACCTTTTAAAAATATATAATAAAATATTTAAAAAATATGCTTCTGATAAATATTGAACCATAAATGCACAAAAGAGAAAATTGTATTTTAAACAAAAGAGAAAACTGAGTCTATCAGTGACATAATACTAATAGTAATATTTTGAGCATAAAGACTAATATATTAATTAGTAACAAGACACAACTTATCTATACTAATTTATTACAATACTTGCAAGAATCAATGCATGTGTGTATCTTCTTTAAGATGTCTAAATGATTTCAGTTAAACTTGAAAATTTTCACTACATAATCCAGGTTTCACAATTAAAATGTTTAAGGATATTACATTTATTTTGTAAAAAAGAATTACTATTTTGCCATGGAGAATTAAGTCTTGAAACTATGAAAATGTAAAATTGTATAAATAGAAAAACATTGGTATGGAATGTATACATACATATTGTCAAAGTAAAAACAGGAGAATATGATGAGTATATATATATATTCACACAGACACAGACACACACACATATATATATATATATATATATATATATATATATATACATAGACTGATTAGTAGGACTACAATGAGAAAGTCACATAAATATATTTACACAATAGACATCTTGTTTAACATAATATGACATTGTAAATGGAGAATAAAATTTTAACTTTTGCAAAGATAGTAAATAAATTTCATAGTCATTATGACATATTGTGTTTGTTTTTGACAAGGTCGGTTTAATGCTAACCTCTTTTGGCTCATCTCCAGTTCAAATTTTTACATTTTAACAAAAAGGTAGGAAGATATTTAATGCTGTGTATTCAAAAGACTTTCAGAAAAATCAAGTATTTTTACATTCCTTAAATAGAGTCTAATGGCCCACAATGTAATTAGTTGTACTTAAGAAAACTAATTATTAGCACTGAAGAAAACTATGGCAAAAAGAAAACATCAGTGAATAGAGAAATTACTGTTTATTATGTATAATATAAAAATAAGTATATTTAGTGTAAGAAACTAATTTTTATAAAACTACCTACCCAAAAAGAAAACACCATTTAGCTTTGAAATGTTGATATTTTTTGAAGAGTAGGATGATGAATAATGAAGAAAAATCTAAGGAAATTTCCTAAATTTTATCTTTTTATGATCCCCTATACTTTTTAAGAATCTGCAATATTATTGATCTTAACTTGGCATCATGGCTTCAGTCACTTTCTCATCACCTGTAATGTAGCTTCCCTTTGCCTTTTCTATAAATATTTTCATGGTAATCATTTGGATTAACTCTCTACTATAGTACCTAGACTTTATGAATTTAAGTGCTGTACTAGATTGGCAACAAGGTCTCATCATTTTACAGTTGAATTGGCTACATGTAACTGTAAGTTCTATGCTAACAGTTTCTTTTCTCATACTTCTTGCTATATGGAACTCTCTTTGAGCTTCATGCTTTCTATCCAACTTTGATCTTAAATGCAATGTCAATGATTATGTAGTGTCTTCTTGATTATTCATCTGCTATTGTTCTTATTCCTTTTTTTCTTATTCTTTCACACTCAGTAACTCCTTGCGTTTTAGTGGCTTTCTTGCCTTTTTTGGGATGAAATGATTAAAAAAACAAAAAAAATAGTTGAATTTTCTCTGTCACAGAAGATGAAGTCATGTAAATTGGAAAAATAGTACCATAATTTGAGGGTATAACTGATTTGGTTAAAAAAATCAAACTGGTTATATTCATCCAACAAACTGATCAATTCCAACTATAAGTTTCACAGTCTTAACCACATAGGTTCTAGGTTATAATTACAAGCCTTTTTCAATTCAGTCAGTCAGTTATGTGCCATGCATGATACATGCTTAGACAATCATGTATCTTTTGATACATAACTGATGAGGCAGGTTTTTTCCTGCAGTAGGTTGCCATTTCTTTCTGTGGTAGACCAGTTGCCATCAAAGGCTACAGAACCCGGTCTGTTCTGCTATTTATCCATAGCTGGGGGAGAAGAAGAGGATTCATGTCTTTCCCAAGGGTATTAGCACATAAATGAATGTAATGGATTCAACTGGAATTCGAACTCAATCTGAACTGCTATCAATTACCACACCATGCCTCCTATAATATAATTTAATGCATTTTGATTACAAATTCGTAAGTTTTTTTCAGCTATCCTCCAAATAAAGTTGCTACTACTATGCCCTACAGAAGTGTCATCCGTCTTAAAATATTCCATGACTGGTGCCATATCTCTATGTAAATTACAGGATACAAATTTTGTTTTGAGTGTAGGGAAACTTAGCATAAAGATATATTGAGATTCTTGACAAAATTCAAAGAAAGGTTTGAAATGTAATCAATCCTTACCAGGCATCTTGACCTCAGTCACTTTCTCATCAATGTGATGTGGCTTTTCTCTATCTTTTCTACAAATATTTTCATGGCAAATTTTCTGATGAAATTTTTCCCCTGGTTCCCCATCTGCGTGAATTTAAACACGCTACTAAATTGGCAACCAGGTTTCACCATTTTACTGTTGAACTAGCTGGATGCAACTGTCACCTCTACTTTAACAGTTTCTTTTCTTGCACTTTCCACCTGTGGAACTCCCTTCTAGTTTCTTGCTCTCTTGATAACTACAATCTTCAAAAATTTAAGTGCAACATTAATTGCTATCTTCCATTTTTTAGAACCGTGTTCCTTTTTGTCCTTTCTTCAATCCTCCCCATTCTAATTCTCTTTCAGTTTTGCTCCTTGTAACACCCTGTGTTCTAGTTGCATTATCACCTTGCTTGGGGTGAAATGATTAAAAAAAGAAGAAGAAATCTAATGAATATCACTTTCTGAATACATTTTTTTTTTAATTATTACTCTTTGATATTTTATTGCTCTACAGACATTAAAGAAATGCTTAAGATATTCAAAATATTTCCTGAAAATCAGTGCATTGATTAATAAAAATATTATTGGAGGGAAATTGCTTATGAAAGAAGGTTAATTCAATTATATAAATTGTTTGTATGACACAGTCTTTAATGAAATATTTTTTTTATATTGGAGACCATCAGAATTACGGAATGTTCAGGTTATAGGTGTATCAACTGAAATGTATTTACAAGATGTTTGTCAAGAAAATTAGGTTTTATTGTCTGAAATTTATATAGGATATTCAATTAGAAATAATCCATTTTGACATTGGAGAATTAATACCACAAAAATCTGTCCTCCATTAACAACCAAATTTACATTTATATTTTGCTAAAGTTTACTTTCTTGTTTTGGTGTTACACTTTATTTTTTCATTTTTTGTTTTTTTAATCAATTCACCCCAGGCAAGGCAATGATAACACTAAGATGAAAGGGGCAACTGAGAGTGAAAGAGAATGAAAAAAACCTTTAGAAAGAACCAGAAACTGAATCCTAAACAGGAAACAAAGTATAAACCTCTACTCCTGTTCAAAAGACCAGGGAAGAGTATGAACCAGACAATAGGTAGACCTATCAACTCCTATTGAGGAAAAATAAAATTAAATAAAATTTCAGAGTTTGGGTAGAGAGACATCTAGGTTGCTGGGTCTGTCCTATTGTCCTAGAGATATAAGCTATTATTCACTCTTTTTATGTCAGCTCTGAAACTTAAGGGATGTTGGGTCAAGAAAACACTTTATTATACAAGAACCTCAACCAATAATGAAAATTGAAAACTGTCCCAGTTTAAAGCTTGGAAATTATGGTAAGCTTTACTCCCTTACTCAAATGATTAAAAAACCTTGTTCTATATTTCCTTCTGGAATTTTGAATATATCTTTATCATCTAAATAGTTGTTTGTTATAATTAATTTTTGATCAAGTGATAATAAAGAGCAATGAAATTGGAATATTTGAACTCCAGCTTGATTTCTTTAAAATATTCTAGTTAATGATCTCCATGGTTATTTTATAAAAAATTCTTCAAATAAAATAAAAACCAATGACAATTAGCAAATCTGTCCAATTCTGTAATTTCTTCTTGAATTAAGAGATAAATTGAAAGTAAAAGTATCCAAGGAAATAGCATTCTGTTCATTTTTTTTCTCCCTCTTTTGATTTATTAAGGCGAACATTAATGTAAATGCTTAATGATGTTTTGGTTTTATTAGCATTTTACATGTTTTCTTGTGTCTTTTTTTTTTTAACAAATGAAATTCTCACAAAGTTAAATGTCTCTGCCAACCTCTCCTTATTTCCTTAGTAATTATTTTCTAGTTTCAAGAGCCAATACATCAAATTGCTGCTTCTTTTATTACTTAATTATAATGATTTTTATTTGTCAAATATAAAATATAAATGCAAATAGTATAAAGAATCATTATATTTATAACAAAAACATCAGAAATTTTAGCATTATTATCCTTGTTAGTATAATTATCATCATTTGCATTATTATTACTAACATCAGTATTATTTTCTATTAATTTTATTATCAAGATATTGTCTTTTAAAATTATTTTATTACTTTTTAAGAAGACTTATTTTATTATCTTTATCATTTATCACCATAATTAGCATTATTATCATCAATATAAGCATTATTTTTATCAGAAATGCTTTCATAAGACAATTTTATTTTATTTATATTATTTTACAATTGTCATTAATGTATTTTTTATTATAACAAAACTGGCAACAGAGTATGATAAAATCACCAGGGTAGCTTTTTGTAGAAGCTCAGGAATGTATATGAAAATTTTATCAAAAGTCTGGGTTGATATATTATTTAAATAAATTTTTCTTCATTGCTTCATTTTCCCTTTAAAATTAATCTCTATCAAACCTGAGGCAAAACTGGAATTAAGCAAATGTATTTTTATGTGGAGATTACATTGAATTAAAAATAGAATTCAAAATTAAATATAAGATAATGTTCTTGTAAATAAAAAAAATGAAAATCCTAATCTTTAATAAGTAAGAAAATGGCAAAAATAGAATTCTTGGCCAAAGCAAATGACAAATAGAGTTAAAAATTTGAAGCAGTTTTTGCATTTTATATATTTGGCACATATTTCTGTCTTCTAATTCACATGTAGATAATTTAATTTGCAGTTAACAATTTAAATTCAGTATTATATAAAGCAAATCCAAAACACTTTATAAATTCAATCAATACTTGCATTGTTTGAAATAACTATTTAGTATTTACTTGGATTAAAAAGATACTTTCTCCAAAGACAGCTTCAAGAAAATAATTTTCTTTTAAAACAAATTTTTATTTAAAATTTGTTGCTTAATCACCACCACAAGAAATATTTTATTTGTTAATGCAAAAAAAGCCTAGAGTAAAGGAGAATGATGGAGTAGTGGTAAAGTCAGTGAGCAAGAATACAAATCCAAAACATTGCCTGTGCATACTGGGTACAAATACAGTTAACATTAAAATACATCAGTGATTGTTGTTTCATTTTTTATCCTTACCACCAGAATTTAACATGACAAGTTAGACTGTGTCAGATTTATTGTGCAAGTCAATGTTTTCATAATAAAGTTTGTATTAACTGATATTGGTAAAATACTTACATTTATAGGATAAATATACCATATGAATTTCAATGTATATGCTTTTATCCCACAATAAGATTTTATTTTTGAAGATGAAGTCATGTAAATTGGAAAAATAATAACATAATTTGAGGGTATAACTGATTTGGTTAAAAAAATCAAACTGGTTATATTCATCCAACAAAATTTTTTTATTAGTAAGAATTTATGATATAACTCAAGGGTTACTCATTATATTGTATATAAATATACGTAATAGTATAGTTACTGATATTTATTGTTTTTAATTTCATATATATAAAGATTTACATGGGTTATAACAAAGACATAACTTCAAAAATAAAAAGTCCTGCTCTATGAAAGTAACTAGTGACTATCTTCATTGATACATTCAAGCCTGTTGTCATTACATCATTGACAATGTCCTTTGTCATTAAATTAGGATTCTTTGAGATATTTCTCATAATTTCCTTTTCCATTCTTTCAGAAATTAACTGTTTTCTGCTAGTCCTTAATTTATTCTCAACACAATGAGTCTCATTGTACTTCTTGATAATGCTACAAATTGCCACTGTAGAAACATTTAAATACTTGAAAAGTGTTGTATATCCATCATCTTGGTGTACGCAATGGAAGCTTCTTGTCCAATACAGCAGTCGTTGTCATGGTTGCAGAATGAATTGTCGGTGTAGAAACATTTAAATACTTGAAAAGTGTTGTATATCCATCATCTTGTTTGTATGCATCAACTATCTTCATTCAGAGCTTCTTGTCAAGTTTAGCCATCTTTGCCATTGTTGTAAAATGAATGAGTTATTGCAGTACATGGTACTCACATATTGTCTTCTTCATTACCTTTTAGAATGTTATAGAATCAGGTCAATACTATTTCATTTTCTAACAGTGTTTGTATTAAATGTCAAATTAAGAAGCAAAAATTACAATTGGGGGAGTATTATTTTATTATTTCCATAACGATGGGTGAATGATTTTGGACTGCACCAATTTTGAGAAAAATCTATAATTATGAATATAATAGATCAAAACTTCTAAAAATTTCACAAATAATTCAAAACTAAATATGAAATAGACTATTTATGGTAAATTCAGTAATTGCTTGCAAATATTCACATTTCCTTAGAAAATATACAAATATTCATGGGGTGAATAATTCTATCTACAATTGTATATATATATATATATATATATATATATATATATATATATATATATATATATATATAATTATTTATTTAAAATATGATTCCATCGCTACATAACAGTTCTCATGTTTCAAAACAAGAGCCAAAAACTTCAATATAATTATTTGAATTAAATTGAATTAAAGTACCAAGCTCTGTTCCATCTTCAAGCGAAATTCTTTTTTGAACTGAAATTTACGCGTTTTATAAGCATATTCATTATTACAATTAAAATTACTATGGTAACAGCTAGAGCAATTATTTAAAAAAAAGGAGCGTAAGAGTTAATAATTTGTATCAATATCTCAGTTACATTCAAAGAGGTCAAGTCAGGGTAAGGTTGGGGTGTCTAAATTAAAAGCGTATGATGACATCGTCTAGTCTGGTTAAGTGTCTATGGAGATTTATTTATTTTTTTTTTTTTTTTCCTGTGTATATAAAAAAAAATAATTCGCTAACATTTGTTTTTTTGACGACTTTATAAATGGTTATTTTTTATATTTTTTTATTGGGTAGGGCATTTAAACTTTTTATTTAGACTATGGAGTTTAAAATTTGTATTTATTATTTTATTGTTTGTTTTTTATGCTAATTATTCAATGCGAAAATTTGATGATGTCGGCAAAAAACCGTTAACTCATGACTATTGTTTAATAAATTTTTATTATTTAGAAACTTGATAATGTGTAGTTTTTCATGTAGGCATAAAGGGCATGGGTCATCCCAAGTTTTACAAGTTCTAGTTTTGTTTATAATTTTCTATTTTACTTTTGGTGTTTTATTCATTTCCTTCAAATACCAAAAATATTTAGATAGAGATGTCTGATTTCTTTTATTAATATTGTTGAAGGAGCACTTATGCTACCTCCATCTGGTTTTAAATTCCTTCTTCGTAGACCCAATGTATATCATATTAGTATTAGGACTCTCAATGGATGGGATAGTACATTGGTATACCACAGATTTTACGCAGCATATATTTTCCAATAGGCAGTCTTCTGGGTTTCTACAATCACATAATTTATCACTATTTTTGTCTAATTTAAGTGTAGGGTTTTTATTAATACTATTCTGGCATGGGGGTTTATTCAGAATTTTATTATTGTGGTTTTTTTTTTTATTATACTTTCTAGATTTTCAGTGCAACTGTAACTTAATTTTAGGGTGTTTTTATTAAATATTTTACTAAGTCTACTATTAGTAGGAAAGTGTTTTTCAATTAAAGCTAGGAATTTATGTCCTAGCTTAATACTAACCATTTGGTTGAATGGAGGGGTATACCAAATGATTTTTCTTTTCCTGTTTTTCTTCTGGTTAGTACAATTGTTTCTATAATTGATGTTAGCATTTTTGTATCCACTATTTTTTAGGGCTGCGTTATAAAAATGACTGTGTTGTTGGAATATTTCTTTATTAGCAGAGTTAATGCTGATTCTATTCTCTATTGATGAGGGTATATGCTTAATTATGGATGGAGGGTGGTTTGACTTAGGGTGTATATACAAGGAGTTAGTATTAGGTTTTCTATAAGGTAGGTATGTGTTGTTTGTTAAATCTAGAGTTATGTTGAGGAAGTTTACCCTTTTTAATTTAGTACAGACTGTTGTTTTTAAATTTAGATTTCTAAATTCACTATATATAATCTTTCTAATTTTCTCTATTTTAAAATTAGTGGAACTCCTCACTACCATGAGCCCGTCATCTCTGTACAGCCCGATGTCCAATGCGCAGTCAGGTTGTACAGTATTAAAAGACCGACAAGGTCAGAAGACTCTGCAGAGTCTAAAGATCCTATAGTGATGTCAAAATGGTCACTATTGTCTTTAATCCATTGGTCCCCATTATGAATGAGGACAGATTTTTTTGCACTGAGAATTATATTTATTTCTTTCTTTGTCAGGTCAGAATACACAGCAACAAACTCCAGGGCAGTCATGAACAGATCCTTTGATATTGACGTGTAGTAATCCACAATATCGAATTGTAATAGGGTGCAATCAGGTTTATTATTAATATTGGTAAACCAATTGATGACATTTTTGGTATTAATCCATAATTTTAATCCAAGGTGGTGTTTAATTTGCCAAGTAACTCTTTCTCGGATTCTTTTGCTTATCTTACTGATGTCGGGCCGGGTAGGGTTAATCATTCTTGTAGTAGGTTTTCCATAAAATCTTGTTTGTGGTCCTTAAGAGTTATGTAACATTCCTTTTCAGCAAGTTCGCCTACTCTATCGCTAATTTTTAATTTATCAGTACTTTTTTTTACTAGTTCTGTTAATACTATCAACCATATTTATGTTGTTGTTGTAAGCTTTTTTATAAGTCCTAGTTAAATTTTTTTTAATTAAGTTGTTGTAGTCATCTGCTGTCAATTTATAGAAGTTGATGCTTTTAACTATTTGGTCTAGATGTTTTTGGAAGTGGCTTTTCTTTTTTTGAAAGGAGATGTTATTGATAATGTTGAGTAGGTCTTTTTCAAATTCATATAGCTTTTTGTTGAATGGTGCAACTTTTTACTTTTAAAGCCGTAAACTTTGTGTTCTTTATTTGTTGAGTTATTCCCTCGAAAGGAGAAGAATGCTTTCCATCTCATTCTTCTAATTAATTCCTCTGATTTTTGTAAAAGTTTAACAAAATAATTTCGTTTGTTAGTGTGTGGAATGTTCTTCAGAGAAATTCCAAAATTTACTTTTTCCATATTTTTAAAGATGTTATTTTAAAAATAAAGATTCAGAGTGCTCGACCTTAATTTGGGAGCCGATATTCCAAGTGTAGCTTAGATGTGGCACAAGGCTGAAAGTATGGGGCACCCAGTGAGGATCGAACTCACGACTCAGTTGTAATTGTTCTAGCGAGACAAGTAACCATTACACCACCTCGAGGTGCCCATATATATCCTGGGTATGACGATAAACTACATCCGGCAGCAAGTTTTCTCAATGGGAGATTGGAGGATTTGAGGAGCGTGGAACCATCTTTTAATTGCTGTTGTTCCCAGGTCTGCCCTGACCCAGGGTAGTAGCACCTGTTAGGGTCCTATCTATGGGCAAATAGTGCCTACCAGGGCTGACCAAGCTCTTTAGTGTTATAGAACATGACTGGTCTAGGAAATGGGAAACTCTTACACGAAAAGCTTGAGGTCTATTGTCTGCTTTGCCTGCAGCATTTATTTGCACCGACTGAGTGTATCAATAGTTCCGAAAAGTGTGGATGGTTCTGCACAAGCCTTCACCACTTTAATAAAATCATTTGTGTGGGTTTTCTGGCGGTTTACCTTGATTGGTTCATTCTTATCCACACAGTTCACTTGCAAGGTCCGTTGGCGAGAGAGTGAAGGTGACGGGGTCAGGTAAAGTATATTACTGGAAGGCTCTAGCAATAGCTCTACACAGTGGCAGACCGATCGGTGATGGCCGTTCTTTCACAAACTCCTGAGCAATTATGATGTCCATGTCCTCCATCGGTGACAAAGCAGCCCTATTTAGGATCTGCACTGCTTTCCTTATTATGGAGAGGAGGCAATAAAAGGAGCCCTAAACATTGCTTGCTCACATAGAGACTTGGCAGCTCGCTGCAGCTGTCTGGTTATCCAATAACATAGTTGAAACAGTAAGAAAGATCAAAAGAAATATAAGAAGAATTTTCATTTTGGATCCTGGAATGTTTGTACTCTCCAGGACAATGATTCTGCACTAGAGCGTAAAATAGCTCTTGTTTCTCTCGAGTTGAAGAAGTATAACTTCAACATAGTGGCCATTAATGAAACACGTCTGGCTGGCAATTCTCAGCTTAGGGAAGAATAAGGTGGATACGTGTTTTTATGGGCTGGCGAGACTGAGAAAGAGACACACCAGTCTGGTCTTGGCTTTGCCATCAAGTCAGACCTTGCTAGCTCACTGCCTTCCATATCTAAAGGTGTATCAGATAGTATAATGGCATTAACTCTCAATCTGGAGGAAACACCCGTGTGACGATGATTAACTGCTACGCGCCAACTTTAGGTAGTTCAGAGCAGGAAAAAGATGATTTTTACAATCTCCTTCGGGATGTCATCTCCAAAGTTTAACATAAGGATAAATTAATCCTTACAGGTGACTTCAATGCTTGTGTTGGCAATGATTATCATTCTTGGAAGGGTGTTTTAGGTCGCCATGGTATTGGTCATATGAATTCGAATGGATTACGCCTTCTCACTATCTGCATAAAATCTGACCTTAGTACTACTAATACCTTCTACCAGCAACCCAGCTGTCATAAGACCATGTGGATGCATCCTCGTTCGAAAGACTGTTATCTGATCATCTACATCATCACCAAAAGACGGGACATAAAAGATTTTAAGATAATGCGTTCATTCCACACAACATGCTATCTGTCTGATCATGCTCTACTTTGGAGTAAATCTACACTGCATCTGTAAAAGCAAAGGATTATAAAATCTACAGTGCCCAAGCGCATTAATGTACTACCTCTTAAATTGACTGAAACAAAAATTGAGCTCTCTGACAAACTTGATGCTGCACTTGATTCTGTAAACATTACCAATGATATCAAGTCATCTTGGAAGGCTTGCGGGATGCAACACATTCTACATCCCTGGAGGTTCTCGGCCTACCACATCATAAACATCAAGACTGGTTTGATGACAATAACACAGAGGTTCAGCAGCTTATAGATCAATTGCACTCTTCTCATAAAGCATGAATTGAAGACAACTCATCTGATAAGAAGATCACCTCCAAGAAGTGCAAAAGTCAGGTTCAATGAGCTCTCAGAGCCATGAAAGAGCATTGGTGGTCTGAAAAGGCCACTGAATTCCAAGAAGCTTCAGCTAGAAAGGATGTAAAGGCTTTTTATGTTGGCCTCAAGAGAGTGGTATTGCTCCAATCTCCACAGCAGATGGTGAAACTCTCTTGATGGATAAGTCAGAAATTTTAGATCACTGGAAAGACCATTTCAAAACTGTTAAACACCACTTCAGTAACTGATATGGAAGCCATCACATCAATTAAGCAAAATCCAGAAATTCTGGAGTTGTCTTTTGAACCTACCTTTCAAGAGGTAAGTGACTCCATCAATCAAATCTCATCTGGAAAACCACCTACTCCTAAGGATTCTATTCTACCCAAAGTGTATAAGGATGGTGACCAAAAGTTGGTAGAAAAGTAACATCTCCTTTTCATGGAGATATGGAAGGCAGGCTGTGTCCCTCAGGATTATAAAGACACCTCTATCAAACACCTCTACAAAAACAAGGGTTCCAGGTGTTTCTGTGATAATCATCGGGGGATATCACTACTTTCAATTGCAGGCAAAATCCTAGATAGACTGATTCTAAACAGAATCATTATACACCTTGTTGACAACATCTATCCTGAATTGCAGTGTGGTTTTTGGTCTTGTCGTGACACCATTGACATGATATTTTCTCTTCGTCAAGTTGAAGAGAATGTTCGTGAGAAAAACCAGGAATTGTACATGGTGTTTGTGGACTTTACGAAGGCCTTTGACACTGTGAATCGAGAGGCTCTTTGGCAAGTCTTGAGGAAACTCACCATCCCAGAAAACATGCTAAAGGTCATCATCTCCTTTCATAAAAGAATGAAAATTAATATCGTGTCTGATGGCATGATGTCAGAATCCTTTGATGTCACAAACGGCACCAAGCAAGGGTGTGTCATGGCCCCTGTCCTTTTTGCCCTTTTCTTCTCTGTGATGCTGAAATATGCATTCACAGACATGGAGAGTGGAGTCAAGTTTCAGTTTCGAACAACTGGTGGTCTCTTCAATCATCAGCGCTTCAAAGCCAAGACCGACCTTTGTACACAAATTATTTGTGATTTGTTGTTTGCTGATGATGCTGACACTAAATCATGCATAACTTTTGTATTATCCTCTCAAATTACACCAAAATCTCAGACAATAACAATTAATATTGTATTTATTGTCTGTGAAAATTATAGAATAAAACAACTTTGATAAAAACTTATACCTACTTTTCTGACGGAAACAATGCCGTTCTGAACATTTTGGCCGCAAATATATATATATATATATATATATATATATATACATATGTATGTGTTCATTCTTGAATGCTTTTCCTATTCTCTATTATGAATTTTCATTTCCATTATTCATGTTCTGTTTAAAGAAATAAAACTAACTTCTGGGCTAATAAACTATAACCTAACGTTTTTATACAAATTTCTGTGATCAAATAACAAAATTCACTGTCATTTTGCTGTATTTGCAGCTTTTAAATTTTTTCTAAAATAGAATTTCCTCAAGAAGGAAATGTCCATGATTTTCAGCAAATGGTCATAATAAAGTTGAAAGAGAATCAATGAATCTCTCATGCTATCCAGCAAATGAAAGAGGAAATATATAATTTGCATTTAAATACCTCCATTCCAGTGGAGAAAAAAGTGGGTATTAAATATATTTTATTAACATAATCTCTGGAATATCCTGATTTTATTCTGTTTTTTCACTATTGCTCCAGTGAATCCAATTCCAAAGATTATAACCATGCGATTGAATTGCATTTACAGAATCCCTGATGAAATTGAGATTTCCTCACTTGTCAGCATCCTTTCTGCTCCTGAGACAAGAAATTCCAGACCAATGCTAATTTGCATTTTCCAATTACTCAAGCTTCAATAATGGCTCATAAATGGGAAGAGTTCCTCATTTAGGGACCAACAAGACTTAAATGATACCCACAGCTATAATTTACCATGATTGGCTCAATCCAGGAATCTATTACTTGGGACTTGTTAAGAATAATATTGTTGATCAGAAACCAATGCATGTGAGGGGGATTAGTAAAAAAAATCAAAAAAAAAACCTCATAAAATTTGTTAGGTTTAAACAATATTAGTTCAATGGAATATTTTTGGTGACAATACATTTAATCTCCAAATAAATTAAACAAAATACAAAGAAGACATTCTCAAATGTATTTAGCTGTTGGAATTTTAAAATGATTACCAGAAATGGTTGCATTGGGACAAATGAATTAGTTTCAATGAGATACACTCTAATTTGGACACAAAACAAAATCTGGTCTCAAATTTTCTCTAGTTATTCTGGCTAATTTTCATTTTAGAACTGATTGTCTCTTTCAGGTAATTCTTTTTTTCTCTCTTTTTTTTTTATCTCCTCCCTCTTTACAATTCTTTCTTTTTTAAACTTTTTTTATCTACCAGCTTGTTCATACTCTCTCTTTCTTACTCTATATTTTTCTGTCTTCTCTCTTATCCACACTTTATTGGTTTGGCTTTTGTTCTTACCTCCACTGTCTTGTTTTCCCTTTCTTTCTTTACCTTTTCCTCCCAGTCTTCACAATAACAATTGTTATTTTTTACAGCTGTTTCCACACTATACTTAATGAAAATGACCCTTCTTGAAGTGATCTCTCTGCAGCTTTCTATTTTTATTTCTTAAATAACTGCATTGTCCACATTTACCAACCCTTGGCAGTTCCTTGCCCACATCACCTTCATGTATTATACAGCCAAACATAGTCATTAACTTTGCTACTTACTTATTCCAAGTAGAAGACAATTCAAGAAAATATTTCTTTTAATCAATGAATAATTAATTGTCTAGTTATAGCAAATCTTGTTTTAGTAGATTTACTGTAAATATCTAAGAAGACCAAAGTTGCATTTCATGAATTTTTTAATGAATTTTCTAATTTTAAACTAAGACATAGAGAATTCTCTCAGTCAAAATAGGTGCCAAATATCAATTATAAGTTTTTAGAATAGTATAAAATTTTATGTGGCTCCATAATTTAATTTTAAAAGAATTGCTGTAAACTGTGTTATTAATTGTTATGTCAAACATATGGTCGATTATATCAATTGTACATTATACTATCAAAAAATATTCAAATAGATGTTCATATGACAATAATTGTTTGAACCAAAATTTGGATATTTTCATATTTTTTTTATCATTTCATCACAAGAAAGGAGGCAATACCACTAAGATTCAAGGGGTTACTAAGAGTGAAAGAAAATGAGAAAATGTTAGTGAAAAGAAAACCTATTACAAAAGAACTTACAATTACATCTAGCTATTTCAATAGTAAAATGATGAGACCTAATTGCCAATCTAGTCAGTCAGTTATGTGTCATTTCATGATTCACGCTTAGGCGATCATGTATCTTTCGATACATGACTGTTGGGGCAGGTTTTTTCCCGCAGTAGGTTGCCATTTCTTTCTTCAGTAGACCAGTTGCCATCCAAGTCTATAGAACCCAGCCTATCCTGCTATTTACCCATGTCTGGTGGGACAAGAAGAGGATTCATACCTTTCTGAAGGTTATTATCATGTAAGTGAATGTAACGGATTCAACTGGAATTCAAACTTGGCTCTCTGATTCCTCAATCTGAGCCGTTATCCATTACTCCACTGTGCCTCCTCAATCTAGTACTACTCTTAAATTTCTGATGTCAAGGTATCAAAGAGGAAAGTTCATCAGAACAATTGCTATGAAAATATTTATAAAAAAGGTACAGGAGAGCTACATTATGGCAGTGGGAAAGTGACTGAAGCCAAGATGCCAAGTTAGGACTGATAACTTTAAAGATTCTTCTTTGCATTTTGCGGCACTAGACCAAATGTGGCGGCAATATTCAATGCATGGATGAATAGATTTATAAACATGCTAGATGAATTCTGGTGAAAAAACTGTTTGACACAACACAGTGAACCAACTTTCCTAGCCACAGATCTAGAAATTTACTTTTTTTATCAATTTACCCCAAGCAAGGTAATAATGTCACTAAGATGAAAGGAGCTACTTGGAGTGAAAGAAAATGAGAAAACTTTAGAAGGAACTGGAAGCTCAATCCTAAACAAGGAACAAAGGATAAACCTCTACTCTTGTTCAAAAGACTGGGGAGGAGTGTAAACAAAATGATAGGTGAATGTGAAACCAAGAAAAAAAGATTTCTAATATATTATTTTTTATTTCTTTTGCTTTATGCTAACTTTAGATCTTTTTACTTTTAATGATTTAGAAGAAAATTCTTTTTATATATGACAATTGAATTTCGATAAAAATCCTAGATTACAGTGCCTTTGTAAAATTACTTATATATTGCCATTTTTTTTATGGTATAGGTAAACTTTTATTCAGCAATTACTAAATTACATTTCAAAGTTTTACTGGTCAGTGTATGTAGCTATCTGACTGCTGGCAACAGAACATATATGACTGAACAAATATTAATGTAAACTGAGACTTATAAAAGCCTTTTTGTTCTAGGTAATATTGGGGAATGGAGACATTTGATAAATTTATTTTTATTAGCACACATTGATAGCTTTATATTAGGGAAGATGCTGAAAAGTTCTTAACCAGACCAAAAAGCTTTTCCTCCCACAAAATTCTGATGTTTTATCATTTGATCAGATTTTGGGAAGTGGATTGGTTCAAGAACTTTTTGCAACCCCCTCATATATATATTCAAAGATCTTAAGTATACACACAATAAATTGTTTTAGATGTTTATCACAAGACACTGAAAATGATTGAACAGCCACAAGTTTTCTGGTTGATATAGAATTTCATTTAATGATAAGTGAACCGATTGTAACTTTTTTCGTTTACAATGATAGATGATTTTTTTTTCATTTTCTATTATTGAAGGTCTGTTAATGTACATATACATTTGTGTATGTCTGTTCATGTTTATGTGGTTATATTATTCTATGTGTAAGTATATGTGTGTTCATATGCATCTTCATATGTGTACATGCATTAAGTATCTTTATATTATGAAAAATCTTGCTTGACCATAAATTTAAATGAATAAAAGTAATATTTAATAGGCAGTTATACAGAAGACAAGGCTTTTGTAGAATATATTAGCTACGTAATCTGCAATACATACATACATACATGATGGTTGTCAATTTGCAAGTGACTTCAATGCTTATTGCAGCTGTAGCAAACTGAATGGTTTTATACAGGGTCTGTTTAGCCTGCTCATGAGTTTTCATGTGATGGGTGATACCAAAATGGTTTCTACAGGTTTTCTGACACATCTTGCATTTTATTTCCAGCATGATACTCATCATAATTTGTGAAAAATCTACCAATATAACTGTTATAATGAATATTACAAGGCCTGCATTGGAGAGATAAACACTGCCACATTCATCATACATAAATTGATGGATTCCTGGATCAATGACTTCTCCTTTTTTAGCTTCACAGTTAACATTTGCCTAATTCACTGCATATTCTTGGACGATCTTAGTACCTTCATGAATTGTACACCTCCACTTCTATCAATCACAGGCAGCAGTTTCCCCATTCAGGATCACCTACATTGCAGACTGCAAGAAACTCTTTTAAACAGTTCTTTAAGCACTTCCTTTGTTCATGCTCGGATTGAGTGCCATAGAACAATATACCACAGAGTATTTGTTTCAGTATTCTGCTATCATCAATGCAGTTGACACGGTCTGTCCCGTAAAGCCTGTAGCATGTCAATGTTGATTGTATTCACCTTCATCACAGTGTCTGGTATGTGAGATACATAGTGGATACCAAGAATCAATGTTAAAAACCATTGGTAGAATCTCAATAGAATGTCTAATTTTTTGCAGTACATAATCCATGTTTCACAGGAGTACAGCAAGCATGTCAGCACGCATACATACATACATACATACATAGTCAATTGCTGACACCCACCTGAAGAGTGGATGGTGTAATTTTCGGAGGGTCCATCTACAAAACTCTGGATTCTGAATGTAACATTAATCAGCTAAGTGACAAACCTATCACATATATTAATTATATATATATATATATATATATATATATATATATATATATATATATATATATATATATATAAAGAATTAACAGATTTTTTTTCATCTGATTTATTTTTATTACTTCAACTGTTATTTTAGTGTAGACCTGTATTTGAGTAAATACACTGTTTTTTTAAATAGTGCTTATTTCATATTGGCATGCACACTAGAGAAAACTTAGTAAAGAAATTGTGTCCTCTGACAGAATTTGAACCTGCATATCCCTTTGCAGGAGAAACTACCACCTGATCTTGCAATGTTTTGACTGCTCAGCTATGGAGGACATCACAGTCAAGCAAGGATTTATTTGCCTCAATGTCAGATGGCACATGTTCTTTACTAAGTTTTCTCACATGCACAGGCTAGTAGATGAAATGAACACTTTTTAAAAAGTGAAGTGTCTACTCAAATACAGGTATTTACTAAAAATAATGTTTGAAATAATAAATTATATATATATATATATATATATATATATATAGATAGATAGATAGATAGATAGATTCAGTTTTTACTTATCAGTTTCCATTCTAAGAGAAGCTATTTTCAAGACTACATTTTAAATTTGGTTTCCATTTTTAAAATAAAGTCTATAAGCTTTTGCTTTCGGAAAGCAAATTTATTAGATTCAGATTCTATAACTAATCAGCGTTTATAGTATGAATCTTTCTGTTTGATATCATAGCTTCAACACTGAATAAAACAATTTAATTTCCCAGCCCTCAATAATCTTCACTCTGTTAACAGCTTTTTTATCTAATAATACAGTGTAACCTGGATATAAGAGAGTTGTCGGGACCGGAGAAGAAGTCTCTTATATCCGGGTTTCTCTTATATCCGGGTTTGGTCTAATTTATATACATAAACACAGATTCTAATTTGGGACCAGATAAAATCTCTCTTATATCCGGGTTTCTCTTATATCCGGGTCTCTTATATCCAGGTTACACTGTACAAACATAAATTTCTTCCACACTGTCTCTTCTCTTAATGACTAGGTTTTTTATTATTATAATAAAACTCTAATATACCTACCAGTTTATTATGCAATTTAGGTTATCAAAACCCTCTTTTTGGTTTCATATTCTGCATAAATATTTTTTAATTCTTAAATCAATATCATTTAATAGATAGTAAGAAATAAATATAAACAACATACAGACTATTGTTAATAGTGTTGTTGTAGTAAAAATAGTAACTAAATTGGCTTTGTTGAAAATCTTATCACACTTTGATTGCTGTTGGATTATAAGATGTCATCCAAGGCACTTTCGTGCAGTGTAATGGTTAGCAACGTTGCCTTGCAGGATCATTTACAACTGTGTAATGAGTTTGATTCTCCCTAGGTGCCATATATTTATGGCCTTGTGCCACATCTAAGCTATGCTTAGTAAATCATTATATTATTTAAGAGCACTTTGCTGTAGTGTCATTTTTAGCAAATTTGTTTTGTTTTATCAGTTATGACAGTGTAGTATGTTTGATCCTAACTAGGTCCACCTTAATCTTGGCCTTGTGCCACATCTAAACTGTGCTTAGTAAATCACTATTTTGGGCTCTTTGACATGGTTAACAAGCTTGTCTTGCTAAATCAGTTACAACTGAGTAGTGTGTTTGAACCTCACTTGGTGCTCCTTGCTTTTGGCCTTGTGCCACATCTAAGCTATGCTTATATGATGTCATCCATTGGTGAATATAATATATATTAACTTTAAAGATTGAAACTACTGTTGTGTAGAGATTTATACAGCATCACCCTTATTTTCTATTTTGAAACAAAGTTAAGATGATTGGAAATTTGAGCTTATGATTTTATGAAGTACAAAAGAAAAAATAATACAAGTCAATGGTAATCAGAATTTTTTTTATTTTTCTTTAACTTATAAGTAGATATGCATCATAGAAACAGTTAATGGCAAGTGAAATAAATTAATATTTTTTTTATATATCATTAAACAAAAAATTCATTATCAATTTGTAAGTAGTATCTTTGTACAGAGTTTGATAGCTGATCAGATTAATGGTAGGTCATTTTGACTTCAGGATGAAAACAAATTAAACATTAAGGGATAACATTTATGGCAGGTTAATACACAAATATGACAATGACTGTAGTTAGAGTTCTTCCACTGGCTATTTTATTATCTTTGTTAACATATTTTGTGCATATAAACACAGTGAAGCATTCATGTTATATTAAAATCATTCTGTTGCAATATTTTCTATTTCTTACATCTAAATGCACACTTTTATATATACTCTGCTATTTTATTCTTAATAAATGAAAGTGGAAACCATTCAGTTAGAATATTTTCTAGCTAAACACACACATATATACATATGATTGTGTGTGTGTGCGTCCTACTTCTACTTTATGCTTTATAAGTGAAAAGCATCCAATTAGAATATTTTCCAGGTAACCAAATTTTCCACTATATATATATATATATATATATATATATATATATATATATATAAATATATATGTATGTATGTATGTATGTATGTATGCATGCATGCATACATATATATATATATATATATATATATATATATATATATATATATACATACATACACACACACACTTACACATACATACAATGAAGCACAGATACATACAAATACACATGAAAATACTCATATATGTACACAATTTCATTGCATGCACAAGCATATAGATGCACAACTTAATATAAATGCATATATGCATGCCCACACTAACAATAATATATATTTATTACTGGTTATTTATTGAAAAAAAAAACATTTGCTTGATTTGTCTTGTGGTCTTTCTAATTCAATTTCCTTTCTGCCTGTGTCCTTGTCGTGGTTGGCTGATTAGATGACATTTTAAAAGTCTGTATTATATTCAGCCTGCAATCTTGAGCTTAACCAGTATACATTTTCTGCTGTGTTAGATTAAGTAAATAGACTCTTCCGAATTGCTTATTTTTGGCTCAGAGATTTTGAAGGATTAATGTCTGTGTTTATTCAGCTGACTCTAAAGATCAAAACCTCTGCTCAAATGGTTTGAGGAATCAAAATGAGTGGATCTAAAGCATTATTAATCTATCCAGTTTATCATTTTGTGATGTAAAAGTTAATGGCACATTTTGTTACTCAAGAGATGTTTGGCTCTTATTAGATTCATATGCATGAAGATTTTTCCTTTTTAGAATTTATTTAGTCTAGCTTATTTCATTTATTTTGAGCTACTGATTTCAGTGCATATGTGCAGGTTATTTTATAATATTCTCTTGTATGTTTTTCTTTTCATTTAACTTAATTTACTGAACAGTCATTATTGTAATTCAGAACCATTTGGGTAACTTTTCTCAGAGTTTAAGATAAAATTCGATTCCATTAAGATGCTTCTACCCAGATCCATTGACTAACAAATCAAAAACATCTAACCCAACTCAAGATTTTCATTACACACACACACACACACACACACACACACACACACACACACACACACACACACACGTGTGCTCACATGCACAAGCAAAATATCCAAGGTCAAAAATTTATTCAGTTGCTTTTGTGACTCCTTATAAATTGTGAATCATGATGTTTAAAGACAAAAGCTCGTATTTATATTTCATTATGTTGAGCATCAAAAATTTTAAATCATTTGAAATATATATTTACAGTGATAGAGAGGCAAGACAGATGGGCAGAATAAAGACAAAAGAAATTTAACATTACTTGAAATGTTAGGAATTTTCAGTGTTTAATAAAGTGTCCAATCATGCATGCAACTATGCTTATATACAAAAAAAATAGTATGCCTAAACTTAGTTATCTCCATTGCAGTGGTGACATGAAAAGTTACAGAAAATACAACCAAATATATATACAAATACATTTTTTTAAATGATTTCATCCCAAGCAAAGCAATAATGTCACTAGGATGCAGAGGGTTACATGGAATAAAACAGAATGAGAAGACTTTAAGTGAAGAGAAGTATTGAAAAGGACAATAAAGGAACAGGATTCAGGAAGATCGAAGATGATGACTGACATTGCATCTAAATTTTTTGAAGAGTGCAGGTGGCAGAGAAGCAAGAAATTGGAAGGGAGTTTCACAGGTGAAAAGTGCAACAAAAGAAACTATTAGAATAGAACATGCAGTTACATCTAGCTAGCTCAACAGTAAAATAGTGAGACCTAGTTGCCAATCTAGTAGCACGCGTAAATTCATGTAGTTGAAGCACTAAGGAGAACAGCTCATCAGAACAATTGCATTAAAAATACTTGTAGAAAAGACAAAAAGAAGCCACATCCACATGGTGAGAAAGTGACTGAAAGCAAGATGCCAAGTCAAGATGGATTACATTACAGACCCTTCTTTGAATTTTGTCATGAACGTGTGTATATATATATATATATATATATATATATATATATATATATATATATATATATATATATGTATGTATGTATGTATGTATAGTAAGAGCACCAGACCAGATATGACAGTAGTATTCAATGCATGGATAAATGGTAGATTTATAAATGTGCAAGAAAGATTCTGACGAGAAGAATTATCTGGCACAATAAACCAAATTTCCTAGTGGTAGACCTACCAATTGATTCAATATAATCGCTTCACTTTATGTTAGTGGAAAAAGTGAGCCCAAGAAGATATAAAGTGTTGCTCTCCTGGAGTTTAATATCAGCTATACTGATGGAAAGCAGAAAGATTCTCTGTAGTGATTAAATGAAAGAAGTTTTGTTTGCAGGTATCAAAATTTACAAGCCATTCTTTGCCCCATTGACTGAAGTTTCATTTTTGAGAGCAATTGCCAGTTTTATTTTGTTGTATCTATCAGACTTACTACTAAGACAGGAGTAAATAGTTGTATCATCAGCATAGATGCATAGTTGGGAACTGATGACAGCAGGAAGATTGTTGATGAAGATCAGAAACAGCATAGGTTTGAGAGCCCTGGAGAATGCCTGCATTAATATGAAATGAGTGTGTCCATTAAACATAACCTTCATTACATTATTTGTTTGGAATGATTGAATTAGGCCAAATATTTGTCCACAGACACCGTAGCCCTTGAGCATGTTGAGAAAGCCAGTGTGCCAAATCCTGACAAATGTTTGAGGTATCTAGGGCCACAGCCTGAGCTTCACTGTTCTTATTTAAAGTTTGATAGATAAATTCAGTGATGGTCATTAACACATTCACAGTAGACCTGGAGAAATGAAAACCATTTATCCGAAAGGAGATTGTGTGAAGTAAGAATCATAACCAATTCAGAATTGATTAGAGCCTATAATACTTTGCCAAAAAGAGGTAAGAGACTAATAGGGTGCTAATTCAAGGGGTCAGATGGTTCCCCACAGTTCTTAAAGACAGGAACTTCTGAAGAGGACTTACAAGCTGGAAAGCAAGAAATAGTGAGGTATTATGGTGACAATATTAAAAGAGATGTATATAAGAATGGAAAATAATATACAAGCACAAAAGATCTCTAGGAAGGATTAAACATTTCTCTAAGTAAAACCTGTCAACCCCAAAACAAATTATTATGAATATTTTTAATAAGGATAGATATTATATGATGAAACTTACACAATATATTGCTGTTATAAATATATATTGAAAAATTTACCTATTTTATCATGAAAACATTGGTTTGTATAATAAAATCAGACACAGTCTAAATATAAATGTGCTTGTGCTAATAACTTTTATCATTACTCTACGGAAACCATTAAGCTTACAATTATTCTTTATAAGAAAATTATGCTTTGCTTAACAGATTTTCAACAAAGGAAAATAAATTTAAAAAACTGAGAAAGATAGCAAATGCGTATTTATTAATAACTGTTGTTACCATATTTCTTCTTCCTGGGATAATGTGTGGGAAAATTGTTTTGATTAGTTTATGGAGACACACAGACAGACAAATTTTTGTGATATATAATTCTAGTTCTGAATTTGAAAAATTTTTGTAATCACAAAACTGTTGAAAGATATTAAAATAAAATACATGATGCAAACAAAACTCTGATTTGGAGTATAGACTTGCGCAGATTACACATGCACACACACACACACACACACACATATATATGCATGTGTGCATACACAGAATTATATTGATAGTTTTACATGCACACATGGATACACAATCAAAAACAAACAAACCTTGTGCTATACATTTTTCTTTTAGCCAGATGCTAAAATATGAAATCCTCAAGAAGTAATTGATGCTGCTCCTATGAATGATTAATGCCTTTCTATCTGCTTGGCTGTCAGCCTGTCTGCCTGTTAAGGGTCATTTTTCAAAGAGCAACCAAACAAAGGTACAGTGGTAAGGAACCAATCTCAAGTTGCACGCTCAGAGACAACAATGTCATTAATCCTCTCCACAAATAGTGTCAATTGTCATCAATTTTTCTTGAATTTATCATGTATGTGATGATTGGAATAGAAGTTCTTGCCATGTTCTCACAAAAGATGTTTGCAATGAAATGCAAGTGAATGGAAAGGCCACTTACAGACAAACTTATTTTCTTTTAGTAATAACATTTATCACATAGAAACATCCACATGCTCTCAATGAAATAAGTGTGAGAAAATATTCATAAATTCCTTCAGTTTTTAAATTATTTAATAAATGCAGTTAAACATAAGTTACAAAATACTAATAGATTTTCTAAATAATTTACTGTATATTATTACTTTTGATAATACCTAATACTGATTCCTTAATGACCTTTCCATTACATTCCTTGTCAACAATTAAGTGAATGTTTATTTTGTATTATTTTCAAATTCAACACTTCAGCAGCAGTTTGTCACAATGTACAACAATTCATTAGCCCTTTCACTCATCTGTCAGTAAATGTATTTTTTGCTTTTTAATATTCTTTTTATATGACTTTTCCTATATTTTTTAGCTTTATAAATGCTAGTTACCAATTTTCTTACCTTTTTTCTTTTCTTAAAACTTAATTATTTTTGTGATTGAAATGAATAAAAAATATAGTGATCATCAAAATCACTACAGTTTAGTGATCAAAATGGTAATTTTCTCATCATAAGAGGCGTAACCTTTAAATTCGTATTATTAATGTTATATACAGCCTCTGTAGAGCATTAGTCAATAAAGAAAATAGTGTAATTTTTCTATACATAACCTATTGTATTATCTTATATAAGATAAAACAGAAAAATGAGTAAGTTTTGATACAATTAAAATAATAAAAATTTAAATTACAAATGAAATCTTTTGTAAGGAAATAGCCTAATATGAGTTGAAATCATAATCTTTTATCTAATAGTTATTTTTCAATCTAAAACAATGTTATAGTTTGTTGAAATAATAATGTCACTAATAATTTTGAGTTAAAAACAAGTATCAATAGATTACTAAAAAATTCATGATAAAACATACACTTAAGTTGAATATGAATTTAATGTATTATGATTGTTTTGATTGGACAATCTCTGCATTTAATAAAATATATATCCATAAAAAAATTGTAATTCAGGTACTGATTCCAAGAGAAAATACTGTTAATATTATTACGCACACACCTGTGGGCACATACACACAATGTTTGCTCAGAATTACTTTGACTTTAAAATGTTACTATAAATTATTCAATGTGTGAGTGCTTTTAGCTTTCCTAAGCCATTATCAAAGAGTTTTTCTATGAATTGTATTTTATGTGTTATATCAGTTTTATCATTTTTCAAATATTACATCTTCATGCATCATGATGTTAAAGTATTATGTCTTTACACATCAGTTTGTTTTGTTGAAAATATAACCCAAACTCCTATACAAAAAACTTCAAACTCTATCAATCAAGAACCAAACTTCAAATGCACACAAAATTACTAAATCTACTAAAAGCTAAAATGTATAAAGAACTGATACAAATACTAAAAACAAAACTCACCACTAACCAAGAGATTAATAAATGCAACTAAAGAACTAAGTAAAATTGACAATATTATAATTACACTCACCAACAAAAATAACACCTATGTCCTATTAAACAAAAAAGACTATGAATAAAATTTATTGTAATTTTAAATGACAAAACAAAATTTATGTTAACTACATAGAAGACCTATTGATAACCTTACAAAACATAAATAAACTTATCACTGCTAATAATACAGAAATAGATCTTTGAAACTTGAAAAATCATTGGCAAATACAAACCAGGATATTTATGTAAAAAAATAAAAACCTGGAATCCTTGTAAGACCAATAATGTCACAAGTTCTTACATCTATCTACAAAAATATCTCCAAAACAACCAACTCATCAAATCATATCTACTCTCTAAATACAGTACTAACTCTATGTCTCATTTCATCTAAATGCTCAAAAACCTTAAATTAAACAATGGCATATTAACATCATTGGATATGAAAAATTTATTCACTAATGTACTTATCAATGAAACAATAGACATAAAAAATGTCTATAAACATCCATCAGTTTCATCTCCAAAAATAATGGCAACAGTTCTCAAAAACTTACTAGCCTGAATCACAAAAGTTCTCTTTTATGATCCCTTATGAAACATATATATACACACAAACTGACGTTGTCTCCATGGGTTCACCTATCATACCAACACTCTCAGAATTTTACATATCAATCTTATAAAATGAATTTTTTTAAAAACACCCTAACCTAAAAATTTACATCTACTATATTGATAATATATACTAACTAGGATCTTGGATGAAGTAAAACATCTGAAAACAACCTTTTAAAATAACTCAGTCTTTAATTTCACATATGAATTTGACATTCATTCAAAATTTCCTTTTTGAAGGTACTAATTGACTTGAATAATGATATCTTTAAAACCTGTCTATAAAAAAACAACCAATTTAAACCCATAACTTCTCAACTATAAAAGTGAATGCCCATACAGATACAAAATAGCCATCATAGATAATTTAATAAATAAAGCACAATTTAATACTCTCTTCATGCACAATATTCTATAATGAACTCAAAAACATAAAACAAACATTAATTAACAATAATTTCCCTAACCACATAATTGATAGATAAATTAAACTAACTTTATAAAAAATAACAATGAACAATAATACAAATAATAATGATGTAAAAAATATAATTATACTATTCTATAGAAATCAACTACACAATAACCACAAAGAGACAAAAATATATGAAACTTAATACATTAATATATATCACCTATTGAGAAAAACAAACAAATTAAAATAATTACTTCCTAAAAAACTAAAAAATAAAAAATACCCACAACATGGTCACTACTGATGATACAACAAAATCACAAACCAATGTTGCCTATGGATTTCCTTTCCCACTTGAAGAATCTCTCTAATCATAATAATAATAATAATAATAATTCAAATAACAAATACATTGGTTATAAAACCACAACATTATTATGGTAATTAATTTGCCATTTATCCATTAGTTCAATTAATTGCATATCACTAACAATGGAAACAAAACACAAGAGATCTAAAAAATTTTTATCAATACACAAAAATACTCTGTCATATAAACTGTAAAAATGACTACAACTATTAGCAGAATTAACTTAAAGAAAAACAAACATCAATAAAATTTTATCAAATTAATGAAGAAACATACTAAATATATTTCATAACTGAAAAACAAGAAAACAAAAAAGTTCAAATGACAAAACACAAGAAGCCAACACATAAAGAAGCAATAATTTCAAAAACGAACATGATGGATGAAAATATAATATTTGATAAAAGGTAAAAGTGATAATACACTAAAAATAGGATACAGACATTATTGGTAAAAACTTAATGTACTGGACATATATGGAAATGAAAAATATGTATATCTTTCAGCAACTTACTGACCATTATCAATAGCACAACCAAAATCCTTGAAAATGGCTACTAGATTAGATGACAGTGCTCAGAATGAACAATCATTTAGAGAATTCTATACAAACTAAGTCATGTTTGCACACAAGAGAAATAATAAAACTTAACAGAAGTACTTTTTCATTTTTAATGAAATATATTTGTATGTATCTGTGTGTGTGTATATATGTGTGTGTGTGTGTGTGTGTGTGTATGAATTAACCAAATATAATAAAATTGAATCAAGATCCAAAATGTAGATTTTATGCACAGTTTTTATATAACTTCCGTTAAAAAAAAAACACCATTAAAGTATTAAAAATATTTTGGTAAAAAGTAAAACACTCATTTTTAGTACTGGGAAAAATCAAGTCATTTATATTTTGGTCACACAAAATTTCCATTTCTCAAGTGTTTCTCCAGAGTGAATTAAAGAATTCCCAATGGAAAGATTAACATTCGATAGCAAATATATTGGCTGAATGAAAACTTGCTCATTTTGTCAATTCCATTAAGTGTTGAGGATAAATGAAATGTGCTGTCCTTATTGAATACTGATATTGTCAAATTATTATCATGCTTAAAGAAAATAGATGACTGTGAGTTGACAGGGAATGAATTTGTTAAGTACTGTAGCTAGTTTGTGATAATATGCAAAGTAAATATGAGAAATTATATTATAATTGAAAATTGATATCACAAAGATTTTGAATACATATTACAACTAGACTGACTGTTTGGAAGCAAAGTATATAATTTACCTCACTTCAGTAAGATTTTTCTTTTTTGTGGTAAGAAGTTTAACCAGTATAGCACTTAGAATGAAATATCAAAGCTCTTAGTTTCCATTCTTTTCTTCCTCTAGACCAGAAGTCTACTTGTTCTGATTAGAAGATGATATTCATAACATTGAATAAAATATCTTTTGTCAATTTTATATTGGCCATTAAGAAAAAGGCACTACATCCCAATTTAAAATCAGTTTTGCTTGTTAGGTTAAGTTAGGTTGATTTTACATATGAGACAGTAACCAGACTAATCTCACTATACGAAGGTGCCTAAAAATAAATTTTTATTTGCTTAGGCTAACTTTGTCTTTTACAAAGCTACATTTGTAAAGCACTCAGTGAAAATCGAATTCACAATCCATTGCTTGCATGAACAATACATTCACAATTGTAATGTTGAAATAAGAGTCATTTCTCATATAAAAGAGTCTAACAAACCAAAGACTTGGAACATGAATTCACTCAGCTTTCAGCTCTCTCTAATAAGACTTGAGCTAAGCACACAACAGCTGGAGATGATAGGAGTTCATTATTTTGTGATGTTTTAGAATTTCTCTATTAATATTGAGAATTTTCAAATAGTCATTCATTGCTTTTGACCAAACAAAAGAGCTAATTATTTCAATATCAGGTCACCTATCTCCTTATTCATTGAATAATATCCAATCACAATTTTTTATTTCATTTTAAATTCAATATATTTATATTTATTGCTATATAATTGAGAAATATAATGTTAAGCATTTTACAAAGAGATAAAGTTAAAATCAATAATCTTCATTTGGTGACAAAAATAAATGATTTGTATTCAATTCTCTGCCTGTAGAAATGAAGCAAAAGTCAGTTTTACTACAAAAATATCAGAATGTTCTTGTACATTTCAAATCTGCAATATTTATGTGACATGTGTCAGTATAGATCTGACTGAACAGTAATTAATTTAATAGATGAGAAAAATTTTAGTATTAAGAAATTGATAAAAGGTTATTGATAAGACATGGTTGTCATATATTCTATAAGAATATATGACAGTTAGGAGGGGAAGATCTCTGCTCTGATATAAAATGAGATTTATTAACTGAATGTGAAGCAGTGATTCTCATGTGAATGAAATCATGGGCTTAAAAGTCCAGCTCTATTAAAATATAACCCTTAGCATTTTAGAACTAATCACCAATTATTTTAATTAATTATTGCTTATGAAAATTTTCAATTAAAAAATGTGGGTTAAACTATACCCCTCCAAATATAACCTTTAAAATTTTAAGAATGTTAGCTCTGTAGTAATATTCATAATTTAATAATTAAATGAACTATCAAAGATTTCAAAAGCATATGAAAATGAAGATCAAAATAAACAGTAGGTTCCAAGCAAAAGAAGCTTTCAAAAATAAAATCTAAAATAAGATTTTAAACCTTTTGAAAAAAAAGAGAAATTTCAACCAATCACTGTTGGCTTGAGTATATTCAAAAACCTATGAGTTTGTTTCCACTAAAAACAGATAAATATGAGACTCTGCAACAAGTCATAGTCAACTAAAAATACCAGCTTATTTATACAAATATATACCAAGTAATTTCCTATCATTAAAGAGATAAGGAAAGGTTTTTTAGGGATTAAAAGATTAATTAACAATTGAAACTAGATGACAGTTTCTTGAAATCAATATGCTTGCACTTTCTTTTCTCTTGTAAACTATAATTAAAGACATTTACTAAAATGTATGAACTTTCTCTATATCATGTTCATTACTACAAACATTTTGTAATAATAAGACTGCTTACTATAAAAAGATACATCCACAAAAATCAGTTTACACCATTATATATAAAAAAAAACTTTGTTGTAAAAATCTAAATAAATTGCAGTTTTAAATTTTAGGTTTATTTGTTATATTAATTGTAGCTAATTGCTTACTTATTATATTATCTGTAATAAATACTGCAATATATCTATTTGTATCACATGACAGGTATGCCATTATGAAAGACATGAACCTAAAAAGTTATAGCCAACTAAAAGTTACAATAAAAATAGAAGTTGGCTGAATTCTATCATATTGCAATTAGCCACATATGGCCCAAATGCTGTCAATCATTAACAGATTTCTAAGAATCAAATTATCCTTATGTATGTGAAAATAGATGACTTCAAAAACAATAGTATTTAATCAATATGAATATCAGTCAAGTAGAAAAACAATCTATGACTTTCATAAGTAGATGTGATATTTAATCACAAAACTATACTAACAATTAAAATGTAATACTATCTAATATTTCTGCAATATTCTAAAACAACATAACTGTATAGTATCAGCAATGATATGACTAAAAGGATTGTTCATATCTTCTCAAAAAAAGAGATTATTTAAAATTTAAATTTTTCTATGTTAAAATCAAATAAAAATTTTATACAGATCAAGTTCAGTGGTTCAAAAGCAATGAACATTTATATGTAATTTGATCCCAAAAATGCAAGCAAAATTAAATAATGGATTTTTTTAACTGTGTCCTTTACAGAAAAATAATGTTATATAAAAACTGAATTTTTGTTTTTACAAAAGTTAAACAAAAAAAATTCTTTTTTTTTTATCCAAGCTACTCATAATTTTTTAAACTGCTAAACAGATTATTTAAAATCTTAATTTTTTTCTAGATTCACATCAAACATTTCTCTTTTCTAGAGACGATGTAACTTTTTTGCTATGAAATATTATATTTTAAAGTTCAGTGTCACCCTAAGTTTTTCAAAATCTATCATAGCAATTTCTTATGATTAGTGCTTGTTACAATGTTAATTTCTCAGTATTTATAATACTTTTGATAAAGTCATTATGTTCTTTATATCTATCTACAAGATAGATGGAAAGAATCTAGAGTGCAAGCCAACATTTTATACAATTGAAATGAATGATTATAAAAAAAGGTAATAAAAAACAATAATAAGATCTTTAATAAGCCAAGATTATGAGCTTTAGTTGTTGTGAGATTAGATTTTAAAATTCAAAAGTAAATAATGTTAAGCTTTTATTCTGAACCACCAAAAGAAACCAGTGCCGAATATTTTCTTCATTACTAAACTAAACAATAATGTATAAGAAAGTTCTTAGGGTAAATTTTAAGGCGGAGATTTATTAAAAAGAAAAATGTCTCCAAGCCAATAGGAACTTACAAAATGAATGATTATTCAGTGCAAGTTTACAATCCAAGAAATTTAAAATAAAAAAGCAAATTCAGAAAATATTAATGAAAAAAATTATGGTTTCTCCCTAAGGAATTTAATACATCATAAAAAAATTATTTTAAAAAATTGGAATATACGAATATATAGAGATAAGTAGGTTTTTTCCTTCTCTATTTTTATGTTTGTTCTTATCATTTAAGTTGAATTTTTTTTTTACATGAATAGCAGCCAGACATCATTAGAAAGGTGGGATTTTATAGTTTAACAGAAATGTATTCTGATCTGAGAATAAATTTATTTTGAAATTTTTTTATTAAAAGCTGTCTTATTAATGATCTGCTAATTAAATTAATTTTTTTCCAAAACACTTTTCAGAAATAATTGTTTTAAAATTTTTCGTTTTCTAATTTTTCATTTTTTCCTTTAAATGAATTTTAATTCTTGACATGAAATTTTACTTAGGCATTTTGGTTTCTTGCATATCAGAGTAGAGTTATACATTCACTCAGTATTATTAAAAGAGAGAATTTTATTTTAATTTACATTTAAGAAAGTGTTTATTCTATGATGAAATAATAAATGTGGACAAAAGTCATAGTAATAAAAGTTTATGTAAAATTCTTTTCTTGACCTTTCAACTAACAAACTACTGAACACCATAGTGTAGTATCTATGTTTTTTCTTTCAACAAAATAATGAATAAAATTTTGTTTATTGAAATTTTCTCTTAAACCTATTTAAGATCTTACATTTTACTATGAAAACCTGAAAAAGTCAAATGAAAAAAAGGAATTAACTTATCAATATTGAACAGTTAATAACTAAAGTTTTTTACCTTCTGAATTCTTTGTATTGTGCACAGTGCTTTTGAGAGACTAAATTGAGCTTGAGTATAACTAAAATTACAATGTCAATTAAAAATTAAATCATCAATTATGATAAACAAGAAAAAGTGGGTTTATTCTTTATTTTACTTACTGATCACTGTAGAATTATGGGCTAAGAGTTGCAATTAAAAGCAATAACAATAAAATGAAAGAAATACAAGAAAAAATTGATGATGATGATGATGATGATGATGATGATGATGATGATCGTAAATATAACTTCTGGTAATATTTCTAGGTATTTTAATATTGAATAAAATTTAAGTCAATTACAAAAATTAGGCTAAAATATTTCAAGGTGTCATTATGTAATTTACAATCACAACAATTTCATTTAGCAGCAGCTCTTCACACAGAAGACAAAAATTTAGCAAAAATATGATGTCATATCTATTAAGGAATATTTATGCAGAAAGGGAGGAATTTAACTCAGATGTAAGTGGCAATTTGAATACTGGATTATTTGGTTAATCTATCTATCTATCTATCTATCTATCTATCTATCTATCTATCTATCTCTCTCTCTCTCTCTCTCTATATATATATATATATATATATATATATAGAGAGAGAGAGAGAGAGATAGATAGATAGATTTATATATATATATATATATGTAGAGAGAGAGATAGATAGATAGATAGATAGATAGATAGATAGATAGATAGATAGATAGATAGATAGATGCAAAGTGATCCATGGTGTAAGTAAGAGCTGAAAGTTTGTAAAGCTTTGTATCTAATTAATGTAATTATAACTAAACTGTCTCGAACAATGTGACTTGAAAGTGGGTCTTTTTTCTTTATATAATATAAACTAAATCTGGATTAAAAACCTTTTGTACAAGTAGAGTTGATATTTTTTTTATTGTCAATTAGAAAGTAAATTAAATATTAGTTTCTAATCACGAGAAAAGTACTTTTAAAAAATGATTGGATTTATTAAAATAATATTTACTATTTGGGCAATAATATAATTCTGTCTGCAGTTTATAATGATTCTATCAGCAAATGAATTTTAACCAAGACAGAACTAAGAAATAATTAATAGAAGCACATAAAACATTTATTTTTGCTTGTTAGTTTATTTTTTTCTCTTCAAGTTAAAGATCTTTTTCTCCAGCTCTCTTTGCATTTTAAACACAAGCCTATCTTTTCTAATTGTCAATCTTTGATATATAAGTCTGCTGGCACTTTTAAAAAGAAACACAGAACTTCTATTTCCAAAAATGGAAAAATTGTGCCATTTACTCTACTACCAAAAAAGCTGGCAGGCACCCTGTAATTCCAAGCATATAACTTTTTTTTTCATTTGCAGAAAGAAAGAAAATCCAATCAAAGACAAGAAACTTTATTATTTTTGTAATTTCATCTATCAAAGAAATTTGTGGTGGAGGCAGGAAATATAACAAAAAGGAATAATTCTAATTTTTTTTTACCTGCTCTAAAAGACACTCACAAAATGATGCCCCCCAACGCCTTCACCTATCAAGTTTAAGACTGAACTGATTCCTAATTTTCAATAACAGTTATTTTGTTCAGCAAAAGCCTTCAATCATTCAATTTTTGGAAAATTGCTTTCACAAGAATCACATTCGTTTTAAGAAATGATTCTTCGTGCCTTTTGTCATGATTACAACAGACAGAGAGAGTTTAACACACTAAAAATGCTGTAAGAATTTCTTTTTGCATTGTGTTGCACATGCTATAAAACATCAGAGTAGAACTGTGTCTGTAAAGTCTGAGAGGGCAGGCGAGTGATAGCAGCACTCTATTAAATGCATTTAACTGAATACATAAAATAGATCAGAAATTATATTTTGCCATACTGAAACTCTTTAAGATAAATACATTTATTTAGATATACATGTATGAATGTGTTCAATACATAAATACACTTATGTAGGTATTTAAAGAACAACATACAAACATATATTTGTATAAATCTATATATAAATATCTATTCACACATACACATGCAAAACACACACATATATATATATAGTAAGGAGTGTACATAATACATACATATATATATATATATATATATATATATATATATATATAATCTAGATATTGTATTGATCTGCTTATATTTATCAATACACACACATCTCTCCCTCTATATATATATATGTGTGTGTGTATGTATATATATATATATATATATATATATGTATATATATATATATATATATATATATATATATATATATATATATATATATATATATATATATATATATATATATATGTATATATATATATATATATATATATATATAATCTTTATATATGAGTATTATGTATATATATGGATAATAACATAATATTGATAATCTGTATGTTATTATATCTAACTGTATATATTAATCAATATATACATATAACAATTTCTCTTTCTATCTCTATATCTCTCTACACTCACACACACACACATACCTATCCATCTATTATTCCACCAATCTATCTTCATCTTTTTTTAGGCAGATAGTTAAACATGCCTGTCCTCATATACATATCTGCATATATTTAGAAATATCCACATGCACACATACATACACACACATATATATATATCAGAATTGATCAATAATTTAGTCGTCTGATACATAGTTCTTTGTTGAATTTAGATCTGAAATTTTCATTGTATAACATTTGATCTGTGTGATTATTATTCGCCACTGAATTAAATGCACTGACAAAAAAGGAGATTACATGCAAAAATAAACATTGTGCAAAATAAATGATTTATGATTTTTTCATTTAGGCAATGGACTTATTGTTATCTCTCTCTCTCTCATATATATATATATATATTCATATATTTCTCTCAATCTATGTTTATTTATATCTTACCCTTATATATATATATATATATATACATACACACACTAGTGTTAGTTTACCAAGCCTGATTGGAAGAAAGGAATTATGTGTTGCACAAACAAACCAGCCACATGATATGCATATGGAAAGACTAATGACAAAAAAAAAAGAAAATATTTCCTCTGCTCTGATGAAAACCAGGAACAATAATGGATATATAAAAAAAAATGAAAGGGAAAAAAAAGAAAAATGCTAAAACAACCAGAACCAATATAAAATAAATATGTATATGTAAGCATTTAATGTTTGCTTTTGCTTGATTTTTTCTCTTTGCCATTTTCTTCTGTGATTAAGTGAATTCTAGGATTATATCAAAGTTGCCCTAAATTTTGTCCATCCACCAGTTTGAGTATTCAGAGATTTTACATTGGGAAACTATGAATGAGATGCACAGATTCTTGGGTTGATCTTTCTTTTTCCAAATCCTCCCATCCTTTTCTTGATCTCTTTCTTTTATTTGTCTTCTTATCATTTCTTATTCTTGTTCTTATAGTCTACTTTTGTTGTTTTTCTTCCATTCATATGATAGCAGCACCAACAACAGCAATACAAGATTTATACATAAAAATAACATGCCAACTTCTTTAGAGATCCTAAAGAAAATGAAGCTACACTGTGTCAAATGAGTTTGTGTTCAGATTTGATAGATTCTTAAGCTTTCTTATAGAAATAAAGACTTGTTGCCAGTTATGTTGTACAAAACAAACTTCATCCACACAGATTGGAAATACTTGAATATACATGCATGCTCAGCATGTTTCTAACAGAAAAACTTTGAATGGTAAAAGGTGCCTGATGTTTATGAAAAAAAATGACTAAAAATATACAGAGAAGAACTTTGAAGAAATGAACTTTAAAATAAAGAATTAAGAAGTAGAATGGGTGATTAAAGGAGATTAAAATGTAGACAACTAAGAACATCCAAAGAATTCAGTATATGAATATATATAGGTTTGTATATATAAGTAGGTATGGATGATTAAGGATTGAATAGGTATAAGTGTGTGTGTGTGTGTGTGTGTGTGTACTTGCATATATGGTATTGACAGATATATGTAGTTATACAAAAGAATAAGAAAGATATTATGCATATAAATTTATAAGAAAATACATGTGGTTACATGTCTATATACTACTGCAAATATTTTAAAGTAGTGCTATGGTTATATGTCTGTATGTTTTTATATATGCATATGTGTG
This sequence comes from Acanthosepion pharaonis, assembly GCA_903632075.3. Lineage (NCBI taxonomy): Eukaryota > Metazoa > Mollusca > Cephalopoda > Sepiida > Sepiidae > Acanthosepion > Acanthosepion pharaonis. The sequence goes on from CAHIKZ030000108.1 coordinate 171,226, forward strand.
TGTATAATTTGATGTATGATGTTGATATCTATGTATTACTGCAAATATTTTTAACCGGTTGCTACAGTTATGTATGTATGTATATGTGTATGTATGTATGTATTATCCATATGCATAAATATATGTACCTATTTAAGTTTGTATGCATGCAGATTTCTTTTAAAGTGTAGTTAGATGATGAATATCAGGAACTATTAGTGTATCTTTATACGGGACATTTTTAGCATCAATGTACATATGAAATCATGTGTAGAACTATATATGCATATGTATAAATGGAGCATTTCATATGTAATAACAGATAAGTTTATAAAAGTAGGAAATTTTGTAAATATGTGGTAAAATTAAATACATAAATATATATATATATATATATACACACACACACACACACATATATATATATATATATATGTGTGTGTGTGTGTGTGTGTGTGTGTGTTCATGCATATGTGTATTATGTATTTGTGTATATGCATGACTAAATACATTCAATTATACACACACACACACACACATATATATATATTATGAAATGGACAAAGTCCGACAATTATTTTAAGACATTTTTATATTTAACATTTTTTTTATAGATACAAATATTTTAAGTAAATGCTCTGTTTATAATCAACAGTATTAACCAACATTTACCAGCCTGAATGTCCGAGAAATTTTCATAGAAAATATTTGTCCTTCGACAGGATACGAACCTGTATCCTATACGGAACCATCATTTAGCTTGACGTGCCTTTACCGATTTGGCCACGAAGGAGCGTTCGGTTAGCAAGGTTGAATTTACTGTATTTAAACTTCAATCTTCCATGAATTTCTCATGTGCAATTATATCTGCTCATGGCGTATCAAATGTAAACAAATGACGTCACACTTTAGGAAATGGACAAAGTCCAACAATTATTTTAAGACATTTTTATGTTTAACATTCTTTTTATAGATACAAATATTTTAAGTAAATGCTCTGTTTATAATAAGTTTAAATACAGTAAATTCGACTTTGCTAACCAAATGCACCTTCATGGCCAAATCGGTAAAGTCACGTCAAGCTAAATGACGGTTCCATATAGGATACAGGTTCGAATCCTGTCGGAGGATGAATATTTTTTAGGAAAATTTCTTGGACATTCAGGCCAGTAAATGTTGTTTAATACTGTTTATTATAAACAGAGCATTTACTTAAAATATTTGTATCTATAAAAAGAATGTTAAACATAAAATGTCTTAAAATATATATATATATATATATATATATATATATATATATATATATATATAATGAAGTGAAGCTATTTGGCACAGATTGACCTTTAACACTGTTGTGCATACACACTAGGTTATCACTTTCTCACTCATTTCTGTTGTTTATAGCAGTGCTTGGAAAGAAAGTGTACAGAGTGTGGACGTCTCACTCCACTACATGTTCCATCAGTGGCTATGGCTTGTGCAGCAGTTTTTGACTAAGGACAATATTGCCCAGGTCCAACAACCACCATATTCCCCAAATCTCATCCATTGTGACTTTTTCCTCTTCAAAATTCAAATCCCACAAAGAACAAGATTTTAAGATGTTGAGGAAATTCAAGACAATGTGATGAGGCAGATGCTGACTACCCCAAATAGGAGTTCCAAAAATGCATCCCTCAATAGAAATAATGCAGGATAAAGTGTGTGACTTCAGAAGGGAGCTGCTTTGAAGAAGATTAAATGCTGAATTGATATGTGCTGAAGTTTTCTTTTTATAGCATCTGTCCTGATACTTTCAGATCAAACCCTGTACACACACACACACACACACACACATATATATATATATATATATATATATATATAAAAGAATAACTTAGAGACCTTAATTGTGATGTCTAAATTGCAACATGAGTTGTGCTATCGTCAGTTTCAGAATATAACAAATTTATTTTAAACACTGACAGTAAATAAAGTAGCAATAGTAGTCAAATGAATATACTCATATTTCTAGATGACTACATAGTACAAATGCTCACTAAGATCAATGCATTATAAGGTTTGGTTTGGTTTGTTTTATGGCATATCAACCTCAATGGGTTATTCAATGCCAACAAGATTTTTATTGCTGATAAATTTTTTTTTTTTAAATGTATTGCTGGTAATTTTTTTTCCAAAATGTATTGCTGGTAATAATGTACTGCTGGTAATAATTTTTTTTTCAAAAATGTATTGCTGGTATTAAAACCTATTTTTATAATTCAGTGTTTTGATCCCAGTTTAGGGGTTAACTATTTGCCCATAGCTGGGACTAACAGATGCTACCACCTCAGGACAGTGTGGACCTGGGAACACCAGCAATTAAGAGGTGGTTCCGCACTCTTCAAAACCTCCTGATCAGAGGCCTTGCTGCCAGATGTAGTTTATTTTCATACTCAGGATGATGCATTACAAGGGCAACAGTAAGAGACTATACAGCATCCACAGCACAGATCAAAGCAAATGTGTGCCCAAGTGTGTTCACACAGAATGTTAGGAATTCTTAACTTGTAACAGGACTGTGGACATTGATGCTTCTAACCAGACTTTCAATTATGCTACAGTACCATTGTGTATATTTCCTGTGTGGAATCAAATGCATTCTGTAGTGTTCATTGATGAAAACAGATTCTACCGTCATACAAGTGATAGTCATTTGCTTGTACAACATAGAATTTGGGAGTGATATTTTTAAGTATGTATTCACCCATGCATGGAATCATGGTGTGAGGTGTCATAAGTTACAAGTCTTGCTCACCTTTGATCTTTGCAGTTGTAGGTCCAGAACATTGTTCAATATGTTCTACTATTCCTGTAACAGGAAAGTGATGTGCTGTTCCAGCAGGATAATGCCCGCTCATATGATACCTGTTTTACTCAATATGCTCTGCAAAATATTTGAAAACTTTCCTGTCTGACATTAAAATCAGACATGTACCCCATTGAACATGTATGGGGCATGATGTTACAGCACCTGACTCATTCAGTTAGTCCACCTACAATTCTTGCTGTATTGTATCAACAAGTGACAGAGGTATGGAATAAAGTATTACAGAGGAGCATCTTCCATATATCCTGTGTTAATGCTCAAGGACGATATGCAGGGTATTAATATGAAGCCTGAATACTGTTCATGCACCCATCTTATTTTGGAACCTGTGCACATATGGATCTGTACAATACATAGGATTATTTACCCTAATCCAATTGTATTACCTATTCATTTAATATGAGTAAACAGAAGTACATATTTAGAGTGTCATAATTTTATTTCTATCAGTGTGTGCATATATGTACACAAGAATGTATGGTGTGGCAGAATCTTTATGTAAATAGATGTAAGATTCTATAGTTGTACATATATGCATTGAAGTATGTGTTTCTGAAATTTGGTCTGTATGTAAATAATGGGAAAAGTAATCCTTAGACTATGTAATCTATTCAATTAGTTAAAATAGATTTAGACTTTGTTTTTTAAAAATAATAAAAGGATTATTTCAACTAAGATAAATCATCAAATGTAAGCCTTATAAACACTTGAACAATAAAATAACAACAGAGCTTACCATATTGTCATGAAGGAAAAACAGGTTCATTTTTAAATATTTTTTAAAATATGTAATTTAAAGTAATATAATAAATAAAGAACAGTAATTTAAAATATTTATTGTTATAAATCAGTGTAAATAGTTTAATTCTTCTTAAATGTTTAAAAACAACACAAGTATAGCATAAAGATTTTAGCCTTATAAAGCAAAATTATTTTGTAAAATTATATAAGAAATTTGCTAAACATTCTTGAAGTATATTGAGTTTAGAAATGAGAGAATTTATTTTTACATCTTTGCTGCCAATAAAGTGGCTGTTTATTGAAGGTTTTATTGCTCATGCTTCATTAACATGACTTATTAAATACTTTTACAGAAAAAGTAAAATTAATTTACGAAACAAAAAACTACATCCTTTAGTTTAAGTAAAATGTGTTATACTAGTAAATAGGAATAAATTGAACTTGTAAAGAAATTAATATGCATGTGGATATCATATTTAAATTGAAAAAAAAATGCTAGAATGAAATAAAATTATTTTTAACTTGATATTTAAAATTTGTAAAACACCTATCAAGTCACAGAAATTTCTGTATCAATCACAGAAAATTGTATTAAAAATAAGATACCGACTCTGTCAACAAAAATCTAAGACTAACTTAAAAAGATTCTAACAAATGAGATTCCTTTTTCTATTTTTTCATTTTCTCAGTTCCTTTTTTCATGCGTAAAGTGGATCAGAAAAATGGATAAGTCCTCATTACAGCTTAAATATAATTTTGAATTTAAATGATATCACAAAAATTGGGTATCATTTTGTAACTATACTAGTCTTCTCTCTATTGTTCAAAACAGTAAAAAATTTACTCTCAATTATAAACAAGTTATGAATTCTACATTATTTTTTAAAAATAAAAGATTACTTTGGAATTCCTCTGACTACCTGTATTTAAACTTTTTAGGCACTTTTCATTGCTACTAGAAGAAACTTTTGCATAAATCAATTTTGGCAGAGTGATTATCATAACACTGAATGTTAAACACATAATGATTTAGAAAGTGAAGAACTTGAAATAATATTTTTAAAATTTTGTGACTAGCATTTATTTAATGACATATATTTGCCAAAATTTTAGCTACATTTTTAATTTAATATAATTGGGTGTTCATCATGTATGAATAACTCATTTCTGGCTTGCCCTGTGACTGAGATAATTGTTTATTTCCTACTAATAACAGTAGTCAGTGTTCATGTCCAAATAAAAAGTCAATGATGATTTCTACTTGTAAGATTGAAGCAACACAATCTTCCTACCCATATTTCCTCTCATCTAGCCTTGTATGGAACTAAACTAAACTTAGTAACTATCAATAAAAAAGGCTTTTATAAAATAGTATCAATGGCTATTCCTTTTTGATTTCCTTATGGTAACTTTGAAATCAATTTCCAAAGATTTATTTATAATGTTAATACACACACACAAATATATATATATATATAAGGCCTGTGCAAAATTTAACAGTGCTTTCTATTTTGCAAGCTAGAAACTGAATACACAGTTGAAAACACCTTTTTCACTTGAAACTTTTGCACATCTAATATTTTTCTTTCATTCAATTAGACTTTTTTCCTACTGAGTTTGGAATAAATAAAATTTGACAAAATACGTATCTGTATTAATAATAAAGCCTTCAATTGTCAATAAATAAAATTTTAAAATGTTGATATCAAAACAGGACAGATATGTAAATATTTACTTTTGAAAGTTTTAAATGAATAAATATCATTTATATTGTCTGTTTATTTATGTCAGTGTTTTTAAAAGTTTTCAATATTTTTAAATATGAAAATTACAAACAATATATTTTCATTGGTTTTAATAATGTTTACACCAGAAATCAATAATGGTTGAGTCAATAAAAAGCTATTTCATTCCTAAGTAGGAAATCATAAAATTAATCAGTTTCATTATCACCAGTTTCATTATATTATTTGTGGAATAAATTTCACTATGAATAGAATTACTTCATCAAAATAACAAATTTAGCCTACAATATATTTTCAAAATCATTTTTTTCTTTCTAAGAAATGTAAGATATTGTGCCAGTTTTACATTTTTAGTAGAATATTTGTAATTATCAAAGAAAAATAGTTGCTTTGAAGCTCTTTTATATTTTTGTTAAAATTTAATATTTTCATAATATTCAATCAAAATTGATGCTACTTTAGTAAATGGTGATTTTTATACACTTAGAAATGTTAAAATATTTTGTATATGAAATCATGACACCTATTTTGTCTATCTCTATAGAAGTGATGGTTAACAAGCACATCTTGCCAGCCATTGCTAGTTAAATCTTTACTGGTTGTCTTACTATAACAGTTTTATATCTACACTTTGTATGTGATTACTTTTGTAAGAATAAGAACTAAAAGATTATGAAAGTTGTTTGATGATTTTAATATACTTTACTCTCTTAATGATTGCTAAATGTTAGAATTAATATATCAAGAAACATTTCATACCCATCAGTGCTTGTGTATATTTGTGCACATCTGTTTGCCTGATGTATGGGGAAGGATTTTGTTTGTAAAATTTAAAGGGCCATTTTCAAAAAATATTTGCATTTCAGTACCTTTATTTTACCATATAATTGTTATAGCTTGTATTTTTTAATTTTGCCTGTTGCTAAAATTTAAAATTCAGAAACTTGTGTAATTTTTCACAAAACCTTTTATTTTATTTAACTATTCTGTTAAAAAGTTTGTTAATATTTTACAGTTAAAACTGGAATTGAATTTTTTCTTGTATTAAATTATATAAAATTATGAATTTTCTAGTACCTCTAAAGGTCAAAGTAGATACTACACACTGATTTTAGGTAAGGAATTTTGAATTGTTTTCTTTACATTTTAATTTTTTTTTTTTTGTTTGTAACCAGCATATTTTAATTTCCATGTTTTATTTACTATGGTAAACATGGATTTACTAAAATGAAATCATTTGAGAATAGTTGCTAATGTTTTTATCCAGTCAACTCTAAATAATCTGGCCAATATAACAATTACAATAATTTTTAGGCATTTTTATAAATAATTTGAAGAAGTTATGAAAGTTTTAAGAATAATTTTCCTTGAATATAAGTAAATACAATTAAAATACTTTATTAGACAGAATAAAGAACTATCACTGTTTATAAGAGATTGTTGGATATTTACTAGATAATTATATAGACTTGAGCAAATACTACAAATACTGATATAGGCTTAAGAGAAAACACTACTGATATTTACTGGCAAATACCCTAGAGGATACTTTTAAAAGCTTAACAGATACCTCTAAAGACTCTTAGATATTTCTGCAGATTGGGGTTTTACAATCACACAAGGCTTATCATATAAATATCTTTACTGTCCCTTTAAAGTCAACAATTTTTTTAAATATAAAATAAGGGAAAGAAGATTGTGTTATTACTGCCAAAATTCATAAACCTGGTTTTCATTTTCTTACTGAGGGTAACGGGATTATAGGGATTGTTAGATTTGTGAAATATCCTAAAAAAATAAAGAAATGGAAAATGAAGTTGTATTTTTTTTGAGTTTTAATCCCTGATTAGGGGCCACACAGGGGATTACTTAAAAGCAAAAGTAAGAGAAAGATTTTGCAATTTTCTTATTGTTTCTTATGTCAGATAGGTTTTGTCAGGATTTACAGTTTAGTAAATGTCTCTCTTGATATTTAAAAGTTCCACGTTCTCCTCTCAGCATTGTATACAAGCAATAACAGTCTGCTTGAAACAAATCAGAAGACATTACCTGTCTTAGTATCTTTATGACAAGAAAATTGTTTTTTATGTCATTTATATGCTTATGCCCAAATCTTTTTTAATCACCAAATATGCCAGAATATGAAACTGTTTAAATCTATTACAGAATAAATAATTCATGTATATTTGTTAACATAAATTATTTATAGAGTTTAGTTGAAGATTTATTAAAAATACACATTTAAAATATTTAGGGAATAAATTTCATTTATTTGTGTGTGTGTGTGTGTGTGTGTGTGTGTGTGTGTGTGTGTGTGTGTGTGTGTGTGTGTGTGTGTGTGTGTGTGTGTGAAATGAAATTAACACACATGTAACATATAAAGAAAATTTTTACTTTATACATAGCCATTCACATGTTTAAGTAGACAGATGAAAATATTACTTAATATTTTTATTATGAAAATACATTTATTTCTTACTGCAGCCTTACAAATTTAACTAATAATAAGGCATTGCTAAATTTTTTAAATTACAAAATTTAGTTACGTATTGAAAATATAAACTAAAAAGTTATGCACCTTTATTGCATTGCCTGGTCAGTTCATAATATTTTCATTTTAGAATTGATTTCTGAAATATTGAAAAAGTAAAAATGTTAAATGCTTTTCATAATGTGAGAAAAAAAATACAAGTAGAAAATTTTAAGAGACCTAATGAAAGATAAATGAAATTTAACCTTTTTAGACAGTTTCAGATACTAGTTTAAAACACTATACTTTAGGTTGCAAAATTAAAAAAATGTATATTTACTGTTGTATTGTATTTTTTAGAATTCATCTGTAACATAAAACCAAAACTGAACTGCCTTGATTACTACTGGAAAAATTCAGTTATGATTCCAAGTATAATTTCAAATATAGATATCTATTGATATATATATTTGTATCAGTAAGTATAGTTATTTTTTTTTAGCTGTTATCTGTTATATTGCCTGGAATGCTTCTATTTGAAGTGCACATTTTTTTTAACACTATAGATTTATCTAGATATATAGATGTGTAGGAATAATTTATTTTTCTTCATTATTAATAGATATAAAGCTTAACTGATCATCTCCTTGATTAGGCCTTATTGGGAGTTAATTAGTTAACCTTTGCAAGACTGCAGGCTACTATCCAGATTTTAAGATAGCAATTTCACTAACACTTTTGACTGGAATGTGAGGTTGAAGTCTTTCTTTAGTTCAGTTATCATCTTTCTCATTTCTTTCTTTTTAAATCTAGGAATAAATTTCCAGTTTTATTTACAATTTTTGGGATGTCTAAGAATGCTTACAATTTCAAGCAGCTTTTGATTCAATAGAAATTATGAAAGAGTAAATTTAAAAAAATGTTTTAATTAAATATAATTGATCTTTTTTTTATAATTACAAGGAGGATAATGTGATATAATGCTGTCAAAGAAATGTATTAATATATGTCCATGCTGAAAAATGGCAGATAATTTTTATTTAACAATGAAGAATATCTTTGTATGGAATAATTAACAATAGATTGATTTACAAAATATTATCAGAAAGCATCAAAATGAAGAAAAACATCAAAAAGACAATTCTGTGATTGTTTGTATTTTTAATTATGTTCATTTTACTCAGATATTTTTGTTTGAATTAGAAATTGTTTCTGGGAATAAAGCATTTTCCATGAGACAATGAAAGGGCACATTTGAAACAATGCCTGAAACGTAGGAAAGGAAAATATACAGTTTGATGTTTTACTTGAGAATATACCAGGAGTTAGAAAAGAAAGAAAAATATATTTCCCTAAATCAAAGATCTATAGCTTTGTTTTAATGAACTTATTTATTCAGGGTATACAAAATGGCCTACTGTCAGAAAAAGGAATTAGCAAAAAGGTTTTAATATTGGTTACTGAACATTATTTTTATGTTCCAAGAGAAAACACAGTCATTGAAAACTCCTCACCAAAATAAAACATACTTGAATTTGTTATTACAATAAAGATCAGGAAAGTCAGAAAACATTTTTGCTTGTATTGTAAAACTCATAGATATCATAAAGAAAGGTTAAAAATCTCAAGAATGATACACAAATAAAAACTAAAGATCAGGAAAAACAGAGAAAACTTTTGGCACATATTGAAAAACTTCAAAACTGTATGTTGCCTTGGTGGGGGTCACATACTTGAACTGTAACAAAGGTCTACTTAGAATAGTTTCAGAATAAACTACAGGTTTGTTCTGTAGGTGTTAAAGAATAAAAAATGTGCTTGAGCAGACAGGCATAATTGGAAACAAGGAGTCATGCTGGAGATGAGAAATGACACTGATTTGCAATGTACCTTTAAGTCAAAACAGCTCTGATGATGACTGAAAAAATCAGTTATTGTAATTAGAAATATTAAGGATCAAAAATTGTAAACAAATACCTGTTGAGGTATTTTTATTATCATAATACATTGAAGCTATATCTACAATGTATTATGATAATAAGAATCAGGAAAGGCAATGAACATTTTCTGATTGTTCAGAAAACATACATATACATTGGAAAGGGTATGGATCAATGGTGGTAAACAAATACTTATTGGGAACTTCTAGTTTAGATGTGATATGATAATAAAGATCAGGAAAAGAGAACATTTTATGGTTGTTTGTAAAACTCAGATGTACCAGAGAGAAATTTATAAGGCCTTTGGGGATTTAAGAAAAAATCAATAACATGGATTTGTTGGATTTTATAAAATTGAGATTGATTTTTAGCAGTGTATATAACTCTTTCCTAATCCCTCAGTGCTACTACACTGTTTAATAAAAAAAGATTTTATTTTTTGAAAGAAATATCATTCTCTATTTTCCTGGACTATATTCAATTGTTTGAAATTTTTAAAATTGAAAATGTAATAGTCTGAAATTTATATTTGTGGCATTTTATTAATTCAAATAAAATGCCACAAATATAAATTTCAGCCCATTACATTTTCAATTTTAAAACTCTCAAACACTTGAATATCGTCCAGGAAAATAGAGAATGATATTTCTTATTTTTTTTACTTTATATAAATTTGAGCCCATTCAAATTTTGATGAAAAATAATTTAAGAAATCTAATGTATTCATAGAAATCTTAAATAAAATATACTAACATATTATATCCTTATTTCTAATTTTAAAATGCATATAAAATGTTTATTAATTATTCCTATCTATAAGTGTCTAGTTTCTACTTTTAAATTAATCAGGTCACGTATACATGTATGAAAAGAAAATAAAGAGAACAAGTCAGGCATAAATAATTAATCTAAAAATAAACAATTTTGCTGAGATCTTGTTTTTCTTTCTTCTCTTTTGAAGCAATCAAATCAACAAAGATGTTTATATCACTATTAAGGAACTTTCATATAAAAACAAAAATTCAAAGTAATGCAGTTTAAGAAAATGCAATTAAAGAATTTTACACAAGATTGATACAAAGCCATAGCAATGGAGTACCCAATTAAGATTAATCTCATGATCAAAGGTTAGTGGGATTAGAATAGCCATTTAAAGTTTAATCTAAACTGGGACAAAGTTGAAAGTTTGCCCCAGAATATATATATGATTGTCCATGCATTTGTAAGGTTAGAGTTCGAGGTGTCTGTGTGTTTCAACATGGACAGTGACTTGGGGCTCATGTCATCTGATATTAGTGTTCTCTAATATTAATTTCTATTGGGCCTACTGAATCCGCAGTGTTGTCAATTTCCAATTTTTCTGGTTCATTACTCACCAGACCGCAGGACCTGCAGAGGTATCATATGGTTCTGGCCTAGATGTGGTTAATCTATTTTCTGTGTTGCTATTTTGAATCAGCTGTAAATCGGGGTGCCATGTGATCGAGAGACCCGCTCCCTGGGTAGAATGATGTGGGATATCAACAACTGGGTGGATCTTACGGAGGAAGTGACATGTGCATAGAGTTACCCAATTACTTCCATCCACCCACGCATGGTACTGCCGGTTACTGAGTATCTCCGTGACTTTCCATGTTTTTGTCCACCATTAAGGGTAAGGGCCATCTTGATTCTGAATTTGAACAGAATTGCCAATTTGTAATTCCTGAAGTGGGTGACAATGTTCATTGTAAAAGTGTTCGTGCTGCAAGTGCCTTTTAGACATTGCTGTCTCTCTCATTTGTAAAAGCCAGGGCTTCACCTTTGACCAGTGCTTCAGTGGGAGTCTGCATTGTTAGTAAAGCAAGATCCAGCCAAAATAATTTTCCAGTGACCATCACCCTAATTTGGGTTCACTTTGCCAGGACAATTACAATATTTTTGAAAAAGAAAGTAACTGATTCCTGTTTTACTGTAATCTGTTGAAAGATGTTGTTTTATTGATCTCAAACATCTTGACTCCATCCTCAATTTTCCACATGATTCGACTCCTCAAAAAGTTGGTCAAGCAATTTTGTTCCAATAAACAAGTGCAGTTATTCCTGGATGGGGGCTGGCCATCACCTCAGCTTGCAAGAATACCTAAGATAACTGATTTACTTGTCCAAACTAGGACCTAACACCTGTGATATTTGTGGGTGTAGTAAAGTGAAGAATGGCCTCAGTCATTTTCTTTGTTGGTTTCGCATTATCAGCCATTATTAAAAACCTGGCAAACTCCACCTCATTTTCTGCAAAATGGAATTTGTCAAGTTTAAACACAATTCAATTCTTCCCACAATGAGTTATGTATTCCATTGTGTGCCAGAATGAGGACTCTATAGAATTGTCCCAAAAAAGGCTATCATCTGTGCAATGGGTTTTTCGAACCATGTCCACCAATAGGTATATCTGTCTCCAGACATGTGAAATCCTTGGGGAGCACAAAGATACCTGTACTGGCCATATTCAGTGATAAGTGTAGTGATATTTTGTATGGCTAGTGAAAGTGGTAAGCTGTGGTACCTGTTCCATGCATCCAGATCTGTTCTCCTTGTCTGAGAAGGAATGATGGAAATCTGATTAAATTGGAACATGTGATAGGTTTCTTTCATAGAGGCAGCATTCAATCCTTTTAAGTCCACCATACATCTGTGGGGGGGAGCCATCTTTTTTGGTTGCAACTACCATCCTTGAAAACCAGGTTGTAGAAGAGCTCACTGGTACTGGTTCAATTATACCCAATGCTACGTCTCGATCGAGGTTTTGTTTCATTCTCTTCTTCACATGGTGAGAGGTATCAGTGTCACGTCAGGGGTGAAGATAATGTCCAATGGCTTTCCTATCATAGTCTGTAAGGGTTGGTGTGGACATGTATTAAATGAGCTGGACTTGAAATAATCACATATCCATCATTCCAGTAGGTGCCTGTTGGTTTCCATCAGAAAAAACAGGATGGTACTAAACATCACTGGAATTGATTTTCTGCATGAGCATGAGCACAGGGCATTTTCCTTTGTGCCCTTCAATGAGTTGAGCCGTGATGTATGGGCTGGGAAATCAGGTAGCAACAGATGTAGATACTTCAGGGAAGATTCTGATAAGTAAAAACTAGACATGTTGTTTGACACATACATCACCTATCGAGTCTCCCTCAAAACAATTCTTATATGCATGAACAATGTGCCCTTTATGTAAAAGTGATTGTCTATGATGCCACATATTTGATGACTAGTTGGCACGAGGCACTCGTCTGGGCACCTGAATAGTTTTAATATCTCTGGTCCACGTGAACAAGTTTGAACAAGTATTGACGAATGTGAGGATGTGATGACTACTGTGGCTAACTGAACCAGTTTGGGTGCATCCAAATGAAGCATGGGTTTGATGCATTATAGTCCCTTCTATTGTCTGTGACAGCGGTGGATCTGCTTTCCATTCCACACAAGATGAAACACAGCACCAGGCAGTATTGAACTAGTTTTACGGCTCCGTTTTGATCTGCTAGCATAGTGAATAGCATGAGTGATGGAAACTTTCAGACTAGTGTTTGTGAAAGTGTATGAATCATGCCCTGTCTCACACCTTGTTGGTCTGTTTGTGGTTGTTGAAGTGCATGCCAATCATGGATGAGGTTGATGGGCTAACATCATTTAGTAACCATATAGCTGACTTGTGCATTGTTTCCAAGCTGAAGAGTCAGTTGAACTTATGCTTGTGTGTGGTGAGATTAATCGCCTAGGCCAAAACTCACCTCTGGTGTTCTTTGTTGGTGAGTCCCACAATCATCTGCTCAGCTATCATGTTGCACAATGAGCAAAATTTGGCTTGAGCTAGAAGCCTTGCTAAGAAATGATTGATTGACTCGCCTTCCATTTCATGTGTGCAATGAAAGGTCAACTGGTGAACTTCATTGTGCAAGCCCTTTAGCACAATGAATCGGATGTGCGATAAAAGCCTTTCCTCTATAGCTGAATTTAAAGTTTCAGCTCCTATAAGGCTGAAATTGAGTCTGTTGACTTTGGGCAAGCATGCTGTTCTCAAGTCATTGCTTATTTGGACTGGGTTGGTAAGTTTACACATCTCTTTATACTGATTCCAAACATCAAGGAATAATGCCCAGTCACTGTCTGTTGCATTGGGTTGGGTTCAATGACAGGATGGTCTGGGTTTTTTTGTGTTGGACTTAATCTAAATTGGTACAAAGACACATGAATGGAGTACCCAATTGAAATTAATCTCATGATCAAAGATTAATTGGTCTAGAATAGCCATTTAAAGTTTAATCTAAAGTGGTACAAAGACATATCAATGGAGTACCAAATTAAGATTAATCTTATGCTTAAATGTTAGTGGGTCTAGGATAGCCATTAGAGGTTTAATCTAATCTGGTACAAAACCACATCAATAGGGTACCCAATTAAGATTAATCTCATGATCAAATGTCAGTGGGATTAGAATATCCATTTAAAGTTTAATCTAAACTGGTACAAAACCACAGCAATGGTGTACCAATTAAGATTAATCTCATGAGCAAAAGTTAGTGGGCCCAGTACAGCCATTTAATGTTGTTGTAATGTTTTTTACAAGAAAATGTTGTAAGTTGTCTCTGTTAATATTTGTTCTCATTTAAATTAATTAAAATGAAGTCATGAATACTGAATCATGAAAATTAATTTTGCCACTAATCAATACTTGATAAAGAAACTTGTTTTGTTTACTTACTTTCATCTTTTAAAATTAATATATTTTTCATGGAAATAAGTTTACACATAATCAAATATCCTTTATACCTAAAGAAACTTTTAGAGTAATTGTAATCTGAATTAAAATTGCTTGATAGAAATATTTTTAGGTTAATATAGTTACTTTAACTCAAACATTTACTTCTTGTACTTCATGTGAGTATTTTTATGTCTACCTATTATAAGTTTAACATTCTATTAAGAAAATGAAACTACTAGGAAAATAGAATTTTAATGGTAGAATATTTTAGTGGATAATATCTGTAGAAATGATGAGTTTTGAGGAACTGAATCTGATATTTTGTTCATCCGTTTATTTTTTTTACTAAACAGATTTTAATTTTTAAAATAAAAATGTAAGAGAATATAAATACTAAATGAATATAATTTACTTTTCTTTATGAAGGATTTGATTTCTCTTCACATACATGCTTTTAATTAATCTATCTTTTTATTCTTATCTGATTTAGTCTACTGAGACAAAAACATATAAAAATAAAAAGATTTATGAATTGACCAATCAATATTTAAAATCCTAAAAAATAAACACCTTTAGCAAATGACCCCCAACACTCACCCAAAATTTCTTTGAAAGCAAAAAGTCTATTTCTGCTCAACCTAATATAGATTAGTTGGGTATATATGTATTGGTGATATTTTATTCTACTTGACCTGTTTGCTTGGAGCTAATTGGACAATGGACAAAGTCAGCAGGTACTGATAATGAGCACTCTTTGCACCCTCCCACAATAAAACATTCTGCACTGAGTGACACCTTGTTGATTGTAGACATAAGAATTCATCCTCATTAACTTTAAGAGGTTTGGAGAAAGAATACAACAGAATCAAGAAGTCAGTCAGGTTGCTCTTTTAAAAATCAGTGAACCTTTTTCAGAACATAGAAAAGCTTAAAACGTTGAACTTAAAATCACAACACAAATAAGTCCAATTTGTTCTGTTTTTGATATAGATAAAATATGTAACACCATTGAAATATAGAATAATAATATCAGGAAATTAGGAAGCTAAGAAATAAAATTTATATAAGATAAAATTCACTTCCATGCATATATTTATTTAGCTAATTCATTAAACTGGAAATTGTAAAATTTCTTGAAAAAATATTACTCTCAAAATTCAAGTCACATGTTTCTTTAAAATTTTATTATGACAAAAACAATAAATGCTAGTTGCTTTATGCCAAGCACAAATAAAGGATTTTGCACTACACTAATAAAGATTATGGTTTTACATTAACATGTCTCACTTTATAGATATTTTGTTACATTTTCTTTTTCATATTTTTATTGTTAAATGAAATGTAAATAACATATAATTAAATTATTCGACAAAGTAAATAATAATGCTGTTCAATCTTAAAAATATTACATAATCTTGCTTGCAACAATATTAGTGTCTATATTTATAAATGAGTGGACATAAGTAGAAAGAGAAAAACACAAACTGTACAGAGTACATAGAGTGAAAACAGGAAATTGCTAATTTTATTTTTAGTTTGATATTTGATTAAAAAAAACATATGTAGTATAGCCTGCATTAATCAGAGGTATGAATTTTGGTTTACTTTTTGTATTGTATTGTCACTTGTAATGAAAAATGATATTTTTTGTATAACAAGAAAAGGCCTGAAAATGATTAAATTTAAATGTGAAACTGATGTTCAAAATGTTTTGTACTTTTAGTCTTTTTCTGAGTGTCATTTCTTTAGTTAATTTTAGAAAATTTCAAACCAAACTATACCATAGGAGTAGATTTTTCTTATTTAACTGTTTATGATAAAAAATATCTCATATCAGCTAATTCATTCTTGTGATGCCATTATTCACTTCTGTCCCCTACTAAAATATATGAATTTTACTGTTTGGTCAAGGGATTGAATTTATGAACACCATATGTATATTTAATCCAAATTTATATCCATGAGACCATTCTCTAAGGACTATCAGGTCATGGAATTTTTCAGTTTTAAATCTAATGTTTGTTCTTTGTTAATCAAAGGCTTTCATATGATATTCAGTTTTATGTCATTCTAATGAGAAGGTCATATATTTTTTTTTTATTTTTGAAATGGTAATATTTTAAATTGATATTTTCTTTTGAAATAATTATTTGTTATTTATTAAGTAAAAATTTGATTTCGTTCCATTACTACCTTTTTCAGGAAATATGAAATGCATCTGAACACAAAATATTCACATTCTATATGTGTATACAGTCAAGCTGTGCTATAATAAAGCTTGAAATTATGAGGAATATAAATTCCTTATTTGGGAACAATTCTGTTCTTGAATGAACAAAGAAAGTGTTTGGCTTTAAAAATTTGTAAGTGAGAATTTTAGGTTAGAAAACTAGGTGATATACTGGTCAAATTCAATGATGATAATTATGAAAACTGACAGGAACAATTATTCCAAAACATCAAAGAACATATCAAATTTGTAAACATACAATAGAGATTCCACCAATCTTCTCACATACTTAACACATGAAACCACATATTGCATTATTATTCTATTTCATGTCAATGTGTACCAAAACTGGAAAGGTCCATTTTAAAGTCACAAGAAAACAAAAGATGAAGATAAATGCTATACAAGAAATGAAAACACAAACTTTGTTTCCAATATATTTAGATACTTATTTAGGGATTCACTTGCAAAGTCTTGATGGGTGACACTTAGGAAAATTCTTTTACTTCTGACATCTCAGAATTACAGCTCATTTTTTTCCCTCTTAACTCTTCCTCATACCAACTCTCCTCACTCGCAATTCTAATGGGTGACATTGAAATTACCCCAATGGACAGTCTTTTTCCATTAATGATTGGTCCAAAACTGAGCTTAATCCTAACTGTGATTGTTAGTATAAGCCTGCAATTGGAAATCCCCAATGCCACATATTCCCAAAAGTTTTCATTTATTTATCTATTAGCTGAGTAGCTGCTCTGATGACCCCAGTTCACAGACTTATCACTGGTCTAAAACACAAAACACTTGAGACTGAGATAAAAATCACACATCAGCCCTTCTATGTGGATATTCCAATCATTCTGTCACAAATCTTAATGTGGAAAGCCTTTTAACATGACTTTTGTATTTTACACTTGTAAGGTGTTGATGAAATATTTTGGTTTCAAAATTTTGCAAGTGGAAATTTCACTTGCAAAAACCAGGCAAGAATTCATAATCCATCAATCAATGATGAAGAATTGAAAGCTGTGGTAGAAAATTATCCCAAAATTTCAGTTAGAGAGGTCACTATATCAATTAGAATTATTTTTAATTATTTAAAAGTGATGGATAAGAAAAATGTTTAAAACATTTTATTTGAACTGAATAAAAAACAAAAGAAAAGAAAAAAAGAAACAGATGTATTGTAGCTTGCCTTAATCAGAAGTATAAATTTGGTTTATGTTTTGCATTGCCTTGTCACTTGTGAGATTTTTGTATAACCAGAGAAGTCCTGGAAATTATTAGATTTGAATTTGGATTTGGATGAGAAGCTGAGACATCAACAGGATGAAACATCATTCTTGGAAGGCTATGATGAATGTTTGGTGGAAGAGAGGTGACGATGTTTAAAAGCCTTATTCAAAGTTGCCAAACAATGCATATAGATATGTCAATCAACTTAAAATAAAACATTAAAAACATCATCAAACAATACCAAGTTTGGTGATATGGAAAGATGTCATACTGCATGATTATGCCTGCTCTTATAATATTATTAAAGTTAAATCAGTTAAAGATAGCAACTTTATTGCATCTTGTTTATTTACCTATCTTCTCTTCCTACAAATGAACATTTTTGTAAGTATCTAAACTTCTTTCTTACAGGTAAGAACTTGAATAAGATCAGATTGAAGAAACCGACAATAAATTTATTAGTCCTTTAATTCTTTTAGGAGGTAACTGATAGTTTGCTGCTAAGATAGAATCTATGAATAACAGTCAAGAGATAATATTTTGATTGAACAAATAATTTTTTATCAATTTTAAAAGATTATTTCCAAATATACAATTTCATTATGTAAACTTACAAAAACCCCCCAAAACAATGGAGTTATTTGTTTACACATTTAATATTCTATTTTAGACTAGATATTTAATCTACAGAAATAAAAGCCTATAATTGATATATCTATATAATTGTGTCATGTTTATAAATGTGGAGACACTTGTTTGTTGTGAAAACTTTATAGAAGTAATAGCAACTCAGAAATTAGAATCTGTGTACAAAGTTCAAATTTTGATTGCAGCCACTGATGTTTTTCTTGCTTGAATACCTTGAGGAAATATATGAATTCAAATTTCCTTGTACTCAAGTCCTATTGTCAGTCATTTTGGTCAGGGTATTTTCACTCTCATGCTATATTAGTATATCAATATTAGAGTGTAGAGGCAATCTCAAAAATGAAAAGTTATATCATTCCTCAAAATGAATGAGTACCCCGCCAAAAAACTTTTTGAACCTTTAGAAAAAAGCATGGGCATTGGCAACTAATATTATTCATTATCTAATTTCTATGTTCTTCTCTTACTCTTTGACTGTATCTTTTCATTCTTCCCCTTATCCCTTCCAATCTTTGTTGCTTGTCCATGTTTTTATCTAAATGTTATGCAAACATGGATTTGTTTTTGCCTTTGTTTGTTTTTGTTTTTTGTTTGCAAAGGAATAAGGAATATAGAAATATTTTCAATGCCATCTTCCATTTTACTTTTCTTTTGTTCTAATCTCCTCAAAAAGAATTTAACACCTTTTAATCCCTATCTGGCTTTTATAGATGTGCAGGATGGTTTAATGGATAATGGAAAATGCTGCTTATTCAACAGTTAATAATTACACAAGAGTTTGAAAAAGTAACAGAAATAAGATGAAAGAAGGATTAGTCAAAAATTGATAATAATGACAATGCTTCATAGACTATTACATTAAAGCTACCATGTTGATAAAAGTGTAACTCATTAAAGAAGTAATCCCTTTGCAAGATAAGTCATATTAACCTATTACATAATGTTCTGACTTGCCAATACTTTGTAAAATTCTAATAACTCTAAGAACTTTTTTTTAATCATTTCATCCCAAGCAAGGTAATGAAGCCACTAACATGCAGGGGTCTATTGAGTGTAAAAGAATATAGGAAAAAGATTATTAAGGAACAATAACAATAAAAGAGAAGAAATTAAGAAGACAGAAGATAATGAGACATTGCATTTAAATTTTTTTAAGATCAAACTTGCCCAGAAAAAAAGAAGCCAAAAGAGAGTGCAAGAGAAGAAACTTCTAGCATAGAACATACTGTTACATCTAACCATTTCAACTGTAAAATGATGAGATCTTGCCACCAATCTAGTACTGTGCTTAAATTCATAGAGTCTAGGTGCCATAGAGGAGAGTTCATCAGAACAATTACCATGAAAATATTTATAGTAAAAACACAGGGAAGCTACATAACAGCAGTGGGAAAGTGACTGATGGCAAGATGTCAGGTCAGGACCAATAACATTGCAGATTCTTCTTTAGATTTCATCAATGATCTCTAAATATACAGCAGGAGTACCAGACCATATGCAGCAGCAATATTCTAAACAAAGATGAATGGTAGACTTATAAATATATAAGATAGATTCTGGTGAGAAAAATTGTCTAGCACGATGCAGAGAATTAACTTTCCAAGGAGCAAACCTAGCAATTCATTCAATATAATCTTTTCACGTGATGTCAGTGGAAAACATTAGCCCAAAAAGGCACAATGAGTCCCTCTTTTGGAGGTTAGCATTAACCATGCTAATGGAAAGCAAAAAGGGTTGATTAACAGAGAGCAGTTTTGTTTTGGAGGTATTATAATTAATAAGCCATTCCTTTCCCAGTTAACAACAGAATGTAGATCATTTTTGAGATCAGCTGCCAATTTGACTTTATCGAACCGATCAGACTTACTATTAAGAGAAGAATAAATCGTTTTGTCTTCAGCATAGATATCAAGTTGAGAGCTGATGACGTCAGGAAGGTCATTGATGAAAATTAAGAACAACATTGGTCCAAGGATAGACTCCTAGGAGATGATTACATTAATGCAAATAATCTACAAGTGTGGCCATTCAAGACAACTTTCATTTCACGATTTGATAAGAAAAACTAAAACAGTTTGGAAATTTGTCAAAAAGTACTATAACCTTCCAACTTGTGAAGAAGACCAGTATACCAAACCCTGTGAAATGCCTTCAAGATATCCAAAGCAATAACTCAAGCTTTACCATACTTATCTAAAGCTTGATAGACTCTTTTAACAATAATCATTAAAACATCAGCAGTTGATGTAGAGAAGCAAAAGCCATATTGCTTATCTGAAAGAAGACCCTGTGAGGTGAGATACTTAACCAATTCAGAGTTAATTAGAGCCTCTACTATTTTGCCAAAAAGAAGCAGAAGGCTAATAGGCTGATAGAAGGATCAGATGGTTCATCTGAGTTCTTAATAACTGGAACTACAGAAAAGAATTTCCAACAAGCAGAAAAGTAAGAAGCAGCAAGGAACTTATTGCACAGTTTAGAGAGAACAAAATCCAGTTCAGGAGCATGTTTCTTAAGAACTATTGCAGGGATAATCTCAAGTTCACAAATTTTGTGGGGATCCAATTTAGATACGATAGGAGAAACCATGGATGGAGTTATATGCATATCACTCAATAGGGATTGAATTTTAAGTGGAAAGTCAGGCAAGCCTGTTAGAGGCTATATGGTGCCTCATTCTATCAGCAAAGACTTAGCCTTTTTGAGGACATAAATAGGCATCTGTTGTGATCAGAACTATCATGCTGGAACACCTGGATGAAGTGATTCCTGTGGGCTATAGCAGTTGAAGAAGAAGCGCCTGTGGCACAATTCTCAATAGGAAGGTTAAGAATCGCAATCCAAGGGGCTTCTGAACTAACGTAAAACCTAATGACACTTCCTAATTGTTTGGTGTTTATCATGTGATTTGTCTGCTGTCTACCTGTTGGTATGTGCAGATATAGAAACAATTACTTTGCTGTCTGTAACACAGATTATTCACAGACAACCACCTGCTTACAGCTTTAATATACACATTTTTTTATTGTGTAACATCAATATCAAGCCATGCTATATTTCCAAAGTTAAATTTAAATGAACTTATACAAAAGAAAAGAAACATTTTCAGTTTCTATTTTTTAATATCCTCTATATTAATGAAGTAAAAGGTTTTAGTACAAATTATTTTTATTTCACCTCATCGGTATGATGGGTTTTATAAGCATACAAATGATTCCTGGTTGGAAGGCTCTACATTTTATAGTTAGAAATCAGAATTTTCATTTTTTAGAAAAATTTAAATAAGTTAAGGTGTTCCCAATCTAGTACTGGAAATAGAACCTAAAACCTACTCTATTCTGCAATTCCAACATTGATTTTGTAAATCTTATATAGACCATTGGGGAGAAGAGTCTTATACAGACTTTTGGAGAGAAAAATCTTACATAAACTATTGGGGAGAAGAGTCTTATATACAGGATGTGATGGATAAATTGTCGTTTAAATTATGCAAAAATGAAAATAACACTCATTTCACTAGCAAAAGTTATTGGCAGATAATGGGAGATTAACTTAGATGGAGAAAGAGGGAAAAAAGGAAGCAGAAGGATTTAGGCATTCACAAGGAAGATTTCAGCTGGTTCTGGGAGCTGAACTTAGATGAGTAGAAAAAAGAAAGTTGCATTATTTACAAGGAAGGCATCTACTGGTTTGGGGATCTGAACAAAGAAA
The DNA here is from genome assembly GCA_903632075.3 of Acanthosepion pharaonis. Taxonomy (NCBI): domain Eukaryota; kingdom Metazoa; phylum Mollusca; class Cephalopoda; order Sepiida; family Sepiidae; genus Acanthosepion; species Acanthosepion pharaonis. The sequence goes on from CAHIKZ030000108.1 coordinate 193,538, forward strand.
AAACTAAAAGCTGTCAACTAAAATGATGAAAAGAAAGAAGCTGTAAGAAAAGAAAATGGTAGTAACTTAGAATAAGAAAAAGAATAAGAAGAATAAGAAGAAGAAGAAGAAGAAGAAGAAGAAGAAGAATGAAAGCTAAAAGAAAGGAGAAAATTTTACAAATTTAGAGAGATATATACGATTATCTTTCTATAGTTGTTTATAAAGGTTTGTCACATAAACAGAGGTATTAACCCTGATTTTGAAGTTTTCATGAAAATATGAGAATTATCTCATCTCAGTTTGTAAAAGTAAACTATTATCTAAACAAACCAGAAACTCTGCTTCTTCATTTTGCCTTCAATATGTTCTGTGGGTGTTAAATTCTTCAAGCTTTCTTTCCTCATTATATGCCCAAAAAGAAGTAAAAAAAAAAAAAGCATTCAACATTTCAATGTTCCTAGCCAACATTTAAAATCTTCTGGTTCAATCCCTCTGCTATGAGCCACCAGTCTCATTGTTTCTATTGGTTGTAATATACATGAACTTATGATCATGATAACAGTAAATGGAGAGTAAAATTATCTTTGAAATGAGGATATGCACTGGAAATAATGAAATTAATGCAAACGGAAAAAATGAATTTTAAAGCAAGATCTGTTGAAAACAGAAAATCTTCTACTGCTTTTTTGATGTGAATATTGACAATCATCAATATTCACATCAAACAAAAATCAAATTTATAAGAGTATCACAGATGATCTAATCCATTTGCAAATAATAATAATAATAATAATAATAATAATTCATAATGACAGACATATAAAAGCTAAGATAGCAGATGTAGAGAAAGAAAAAAACTGGCCTTCTCATAGATATGACAATGACATCAGATAAAAATATATCTGTTAAAGAATGCATCAAAATAAGTAAATATACAGAGTTAAAGAAATTAAAACTGAAAAATATAACACTTAAAAACTACTGTTATACTTATAATAATTGGCACTCTGGGTACAATCAAGAAAGCCACAGACAGGCACATTAACAGGATCCTTGTCAGCCACTGTTTACAAGAAAATAAAAAAATTGCACTCTTTGAAATTGCTCATCTACTCAGGAAAGTATTATCAAAGTAAAGAAAATATAAACATTGTATATGTTAAGTAGCACTTAACATCTGAATTTGTGTAAAAAGAATGTGTATTTTTACTTAACTATCTTTACTTACCCTAAATCTTTGGTAATGACCTAGTAAGTGATTGTACTAAACAGCAAAAGAAGAAAATGATGATGATGTTGCAGTCATCACTTTAAAGTCATCACTGGCTGACTTTATTTCTTTTGCTCACTTGATTTCAATCCTGAATGTATCCATAAAGAAAATTGACAAAGTAGATAGATCCTGGGAATATCTACCTTCCTAAACTACAAAAAAATGTAGTATCCTTTCTGATTCCTTTAATGTATTGTTTTTAATATGACAGGTGTCTTCAATCCTAATTAAAATCTGTCACTTCATCAAAAGAAACTTTCTAAAATAGAAAACCTTGTAACACTTGATTAAATAGTACAAGTGATAATAATATCTGAAAATCAATTTTCAGTATTTACATTTGACAAAATTGGTTTTCATCAATTTTATACCTTTCTCTTTTGACATTGTACAAAAGAGAAAGTAGCTGTTTCACCTTCAATAATTTATAAACTATATATATTATTACTGGAAGTCACAAGAAATATTTATAAAATGCAAAATAGTTTAAAGGAAAGTGAAACTAAAACCAACAAAATCATTTCAAACTATGATTCTTAATCAATATATACTATTTGTTAAGTGATGTTTTTTTAAAAGACTTGAACTCAAATTTCCTTACTAACATTTGCTGAAGTAGGTTGATTAGCAAAAAGCCACATTTCTGAAGTACATGAATTGAAATAAACATTAAAACAACTTATCAGACTAATCTACAAATCATTGCACTACAGTAAAAATGTCAATTTCTTTTGAATGTACACATGTCTTTGGATCTAAGTATGCAATCAACTTGGGTCAGTAAAAATCAAATTATTATAAAATAATATTTTAAATATTTAAAAGCAATTTATCATAAAGAATTATATTAAAGTGAGAAAAATATGTTAAAAAGATTCAGACATGAGTAAAACAATATGACACTTTTCAACTAATAATCAAAATATTGTTGACTGTTTTGAAGGTATTTCCATATATAATATATTGTCCCTAGCTTATTATAAGTAACATTCCTATAAAAATAATTGAAGAAATTTTTTCTAGCTGGGTTGATTATTTATAATTTTGATATCTTTTATTTATAAATTACTGAGTTTAATAATTTCAAGTCTATAAAGAACTGTACCAAAGAACAGAAACCATGATTTTTTTTTTATAATATAGTACCTTATGAAAATTAATCAATTAATTTCTTATTTTAATGGTATCTTTGTGATTATCCCTTTGGGGCTGTTACCTGCAGGTTCATTAATTGATAAAGGGAATAAAGAAAACCACTAATTGCATTTTATTCCAAAATAGATCATGAAGACAATTACTTGTAGAAAACAGTGTTTAGTGGATTATGAATATGTGTTTAAATAACAAAGACTTGTGCATGATAGATCCATTTATTGCCCACCAATGCCATTTCTGTGGGCAGGTCTGTTTGTTTATGTTGTGACTGGGGTTATGATTCTGTGATAGAGGAGCCTTCCACTTGTAAGGATGAAGGCAAGCTGAAAACAGATGGGCGTTCACACAACGCCTACTGCTGCAGGCTGTTATTCTTCTTGACAGTGATCAACTGCCCTCACCAGCACTACCACCACCAATATGATGGTGACAACAAATAAATAAAATAAATAAGAACAAGGTGAGAGAGAGAAAGAGATAAAAAAAAATAAAAGGTGAAAAATTTTTACACTTGAATTGAGAAATAATGTCAGTAATTTCTCACAGCCACCACAACTCCCATCATTTTATGAGCCAACTACAAAGTGAAGACTGTTTTCCCAAAATGCACAGAGATCAAGTTAATTTATAAAAACAGAAAAATCCAGAGGTGAACGAAGGTTCTCTTTTTTTTCCACACTCAGATAACTAGCATGTTAATGGCACCTACATCATTGCAGGGGTTGGGCATGGGAAAGCAGCTCAAAGCAGAAGGAGTAAACTTCTAAAGACAAAAAAAAAACAAACAAAAAAAATAACAAAACAAATAAGGAAAAGATGGAGCTTGAATATCAAGACAATGTCTGACTTAATTGAAAGAGCAGGCATCTTGTGGTGATACGAAATATATCTGCTAAATATTTAATCAAACATTGGTGGCAGACTAAGCAGCTGTCTATGTTTTGTTGTAGCATATTGATCGAGTTCATCAAGCAGTTAATTAGGTCCTATGAGGATTTCTTTCCTAAATGGTTATGGGCATATTATAAAAGAAGAGAGAGAGACAGAGAGAGAGAAAAAAAAATAACAATAAACAAATTTGTCCTTGGAGGAATGTATTTTATTTACTTGCTAGAGAAAATTTTTGCAAACTTCATAAATATATAATGCCTATAATGGCATTTATATAATTTTTTTCTTCCTAATTTACTGCATCTGTTTTTGGATATCTGTATCTCTTTATAATATCATCTCCTTCGTTCCTCTCAGTATTCCCTTCATTTTACTCTCCCATTAACATTCCCTCCCTCTCCTTATCTTTAATAATTCTTGCTACAGACACTCTGACAATGTTTTATAACACTGGTTTTAGCTTGATCACTAAAGTTGGGTACAGTTTAGCTTGATTAATATTGAACCAGTGATTATATGAAAATTCCAGATACTGTAAATAACATCTCTTATATGAATGGACTTCATTTATTATCTATACATTTCAATTGCTAAATGCAGTGGGATCACATCTTAATACCAAAGACAAATTTCTTATATACTGTAATGACTTTTATGAGATTGTTATCATCATATGATCAATGATACTAAGGTTGTTACTGCTATAATCTTCTTATAATATATATAAAGGGTGTTCCAATAACTTGGACCAATTTGAACTTAATTCACATTTAAAATAGGTCCAAGTTATTGGAACACCATTTATGTGTGTTATATATATATATATATATATATATATATATATATATATATATATATATATATATATATAAGAATAAGATATATTTAGGCAGCAAGTATTCATTCAAACAAGTTTCATTAAAAAGAACTGACATGGTTAGTTTGTTTAATTTTTTATTGTATTTTTCCAATTTCCGAGTATTGTGCTTGAAGTTGTAGATAAACTGTCTGATATTCATATTTTGTTAACTTTGTAATCATTATCAAGAACCAATATAGTGTCTGTATTCTTTTGTCTTCATCCTGGTATTCTTTGGGAAGCTAGATATTTGAAACATTTGAAATATGTGTGTACATTAATTATATCATATGTACTTGAATATACCTTTTCCTGTGGTCAATGATATTTTATTTAGTGTGCCCTGCTTATTTTGTATAATAATAGCTTCTAGAGTTTTGAGTATTTCTTTGCATTGGGTGGTGTATAGTATTTTGGTATTATCTACTAGTATTTGTCTTAAGTTGATAGTTGTACTTTGGTGATTCGTGATGTGCTGGTCGATGTGTGCACAAATTGTACTAAGTTTCAACAGGTAACACATCAACCTGAAAGAGAGTATGGTGCATATGTGCCCAATGTATTCACATATTTTATCAGTATTATAATAATACAAAAATAAGAAATAAAATGAAATAAAAATAAAAATTTTAAATTAAATTAATAAATAAATAACATTCTTTTTGTGCAATCATTTTACCAAAAGCCATTATACATGAGTTCACACTAGACTATTTCAAACATCCAGCTTCCCACAGAATGCCAGGATGTATACAAAGGAATTCTAACTACCACACAGACATCACATCAGTTCTTGATAATGACTGCAAAATTCAAAAGTACTTGAACAAAAATAACAAAATATGAACTTCTGAAAATTTATCCACAACTTCGAGAACGATACTCAACACTTTAGCCAGAAATTGCAAAAATACAATAAAAAATAAAACAGACAGACCTTGTTGGTTGTTTTTGATCAAACCTGTATATATATATATATATATATATATATATATATATAGACATGGTCATAATTTATTCCATTGCAATCGTAAATACGATCCAATTCATCAGTCTGATGAATTGGATCGTATTTACGCATTCCAGTGGAATAAATTATGACCATCGAATATTAGTATTTAAGCCTTTTTATTATATCCTTACTCTGTCCTGGACATTGAGTTCTACCTGGATTCTATCCTCTTGTAATTATTTTTTATACATATATTTATGTATGTGTATGTATGTATGTATATATATTTATATATTTTAGATATGATTGCATATGTATGTGTATATTTACCACTAATATTATCATATATATATATATATATATATATATATATAGAGAGAGAGAGAGAGAGACATTATTTTATATACATACATTATATATATATATATATATATATATATACAGACATTATTTTTGTGGATACCCATGTTTTTTTTCATTTGTTTTTAAACAGTGTGTATTGCATTTAGTGGCCTACACATTTGAAAGACTTAATAAAGAAAATATACTCACTAGCAGGGTTTGAACCTGTGTTCCACTTTGTAGGAGAAACCTAATCCAGTTTGCTTTAGACTGCTCAGCCTCAGAGATTGTCACAGCCTAGCAAGGTTCAATTACCTTTTTGAAGAATGCATATCCTCTCATTCCGATCTTCTTGAAAGCCCATATCTGCTTTCATATATGAAATGTAAACAATGTTATTTCTAAGGAATCAATGGATTTGGGATTTTTTTATCTGACATTATTTCCTACTACTGCAAATGTTTGAAGTAGCAGGAAATAATGTGTGATACAAAATCCATTAATATATATATATATATATATATATATTACGTATAGCACTTTCTGCAGTGAACAGTTTGTAGACTCATTCTAGAAAGAAGTGCAAAGGAGTAACACTGATACTACACAAAATATACAGATATTCTGGGTTCAAGGCAAAAGTGTCAATCTATATGTAAATAATCAGATCATATTTAATAGGTATTATGCTAGAGCCTTGTGTTTATGTAAACAGTGAAAACAATTGAAATAAGGCATAACTCATATCCTTAAAGGAATGTATAAAATATTGGATGAATAAAAAAAGCTAACTTGGGATTTGCCAAAAAGAATTAAGTAAAAGATCACTGGGGAAGCTTTGAAAATATAGAGCTGTATAAATGTTACACTGAATTTTTTAATACACACTGACACGGTAAGAGTGATGCTTGCACTGGGAATACTTGCTTGTGAATTTGTTCCTTGTTGAAGGTATGAAGCCTTAAACTAAAAATTCCTTACTCCACCAAATATTTACAAATATCAGGTATCATTTTACAAACCAATTAAAGTAAGAAATAAATTCATCCATATGTAAACAAGTTGAATAGAGATACTTATTAACACTGAAAGCAGTTTGATAGACATTTATAAAAATTAATCAAGAACTATTAATTTGTATTTCAGCAAAATACATTTTCTTTTTTAACTTATATTAACTTTTTTAACTTATATAAATTCAATTAAACTTTAATAAAAGCCATCTGAGAGTTTAAATACTATGAATAAAAGTAGAAAAAATTCCATTTGAAGTTTGGAGAAAGCAATGAAAAACCATATAATTTGTTCCAGGTATTTATAATAATGTTGAAATACAACTACAAGACGGAAGTAGTGATTGATCATACCATTTGAATTAATATCATAATATGAAAAAAACTAAGTTTTTATAGTAATACCTTGAGCCACTGCGGCACATCTTGACTCCTTAGCTGTACACTATGTTAAATTTTATTATGCAAGTCAATGTTTTCAAAATAAAATTTATAGTAAACAATCAATGTTGGTAAAACTTTCTGGATATAGTTATATTTTGATTAGCAAAATATCATAAGTTTCAGTTTATATCTATCTTTATTTTATTTTAGGGATGTCAGGTTATATTATACAAAAAATTAAGTGTAATATTTTTTTATTCATAAATAAATCCAGAAGATATAGGCCATAGTAACATATATTTGATTAACACAAAAGGTCTTATACCTGAATAAATTATTTTATATGTAAGTTTCTTGACATTATGTAACCTTTATCACTGATTTTAAATTTTCTACTATTTCAAATTTAACATTACTTGCAGCAGTTTTTATTGCTTTCCAAAGTCCTTCTTTACTTGAATATTATTCCCCATTTCCCTATACATCTATCTTAATGATAGATCACAAGTTTTCTATTCAATTAATATATGGTGAGACTAGCAGCCATTTCTTTAAGTTGTTATCATTGAAAGCAAACCTTTTTTTGGAAAGATAGACAATAGTTATGTTTGCATAATGTAAAAAGCATTGTTCTGTTGATTGTAACCAAAACTGTTTTGTCCAAGAACTTAAAATAATTTGCTACATCATCAATTTTGAAAGGACTTATAATTTTACTATTCATAATACTAGTGCAAAACATTATTCCACCTTTCCAGTGTTCTCTTCTAAGTCAATTAGATATTGAAATTCATATAGTATATTTATCACATAAATACAAGTATAACATCAAAAGTTTATTAACATTGGTTGGTTAATGCCAAATTTATTGTGAAAGTATTGACTTGCATAATGAAGTCTGGCTTAGTGTATTAATTGAGCTTCTTTGTTCAGATTCAAGTATAATATTTAGACACATTTTAAAAAGTTTCTAATAGGTTGCTAAATATGGGCTTAATCACACCTAAACATGATTAAGTGTTGATTTAAACATAAATAAAATATATAAATATCTCCCCTTTCCTCTTTTTAACAATTGCAATATCTGTTCCTCTGTCTGCCTCTGTATATACAGAGAGAGAGGGAGGAAGAGAGAGTGAAACACAATGTTAAACCAGTTCACCTTTCACACACTTCCTGTGGTCTATACAAAAGAGCCCATACAAAGAGGAGTAACACATGGTTTGATGATTACTTAAGATGTGAAATTGTCAGTCAACATACCACATTGATTCCTATGTTCACACAAATATATATATATATATATATATATATATATATATATATATATATATATATATATCAAAACAAAAAGAAAGAGAGAGTAAGAGAGAGGAGGAAAAGAGTATCTTTTAATGCTATGCAAAATGCCAGCCACACAAGTCTTGTGACTGATTTTTTCTTCATGACCTCTTTGAAATCCCCTGCCTATCATGTTGTGCTCAAAATTGATATATGAATGGCAAGTTTGCAGTAAACTTGGTACTAATTGCACCTTAGTTTATCTCTTTCAATGTGGGAAATAAAGCTTCAGCTGTGCAGACCATTACTTTCTCTTGTAAAAGCTTTTACTGCAATGAACTCATACTGAAAATCTCATGCAACCTTTTAGGGTTACATTTTACGCAAATGGAAATACTTTTAGGGAATTTTTATTTGTCCCCATATTCTGAAGAAAAATCCTTTCACTTTCAAAAGCAATTATTCATTTTGTTGAAAATATTTTTATAAGATGTGATTGACAAATTGTTACAATGTTTTCATGATAGAAAGACTGCCACCATACTTAAATGTAGTTTCTTATTTTTTAAAAAAATAGAAGAATAAAAATGTGTTAAATGATTTTCTTAATATCACATGCATTTACAAAATTGTCATGTATGTATAATACATCCTTCAAAGGATTGTAGAAATTACGAACCTCCATAGATTCATTTCTTAAAAATTGTAGGCCCACTGAATAAATGAAATAGGTTCCAATAGGCTCATTGAAGGGATACCTGGTAGCCCAAGTTTTAAAGAAATACAAAAATTGTACTTACAATTAAAGCTCACATCTTACAAAAGGCTATGTAAAATGTGTGTAATCTTTTTTTTTTTTTCTCAGACCAATGCTCAGTGGAAAATGTCATGATGCCATTTCTGACTTTAGGTGTTTGGTTGGGACACAGAAAGAAATGAGTATACAACAGAAATCAAAGGAAATAAAATAATAAAAGCAACAACAATATCAGTCAATTTATTATATTTATAATACATAATTATATCCTCAAAAAATGGAAATAGTTTAAAAATAATTTTAGCATCAAAAATTCTTTTTGAAAGATCTGTTCTATATTTTCAATAAAGATCAAATGAAAGAAATGGTTAGTTCACAAAGAATTCAGAAGTAAAAGAGATGAAAAAGAGTTTCTGAAGATTTTATTGGTTATTAAGTGAGTACAGGGTGCGATGGATAAATTGCCGTCTAAATCACACAAAACTAAAAATAATACTGACATCTCATTTTAACAGATATATTTACCAAAATTACACAAAATATTTTGAAATACTAAAGAGTAAATTTATTCAATAAAATTGCCATTGGCTTCAACCGCAACCTCAAGATGATCGAAATCTCTTGCACCTCTTCTGGATGGTTTGTTTAAGTTGGTGGATGCTGCCACAATCCTTGCCTTCAGCTCACCTTTGTTGGTCTCTCTCAACTGTGCCCCACACATAATAATCAAGGGGATTGCAGTATGGGAATTTACGTGGCCAGATGTAAGGGGTGCTGTAGCGGCATAAATTTCCTGACAGCTATGACTGGGTTCTCCTGCTTGTGTGGCATGATGCAGACTCCTTTCGCCAGATATAGAATCTTCCAGCAGCAATCCTCTTAGGACAGGGCAGCACTACCTCCTCAAGGCTTCCGTTATTGAATCTGAGGCCCTCACCAACAAATTCGGGTGTTCTTTTCTTATCAGAATGATCAGAGAGAGTTTTCCAAGCTGCTGTCCCTTTGTAATCACCATTAGACTCAGCCAACTCTTTCCGAATCCTCAGCATTGTCCTCAGATTGACACCAAACACTCTGAAATGTTTGTATTGGAGCTTCTGTTGTGAATGCCAAGCAGTACTGCATGCCGTCTCCAAATTTCTGACAGAGTGAATTGCATCATGGTTCTCTTTTTCTCACATATGGTGCCCAACTGACCTTACTATATTGTACAGTTGACAAAATCAAAAACGAACAATGCACATGTATGGATTTAAAAATATAAAATGGCAACAATTTACCCATCGCATGCTGTATATTTGTCCAATCAATTTTTACTATGTGTGATATAACAAATATAACTTATTTTAAATTAAATCTTAAATTAATAATATCTGTGAGACTGTGAAAAGAACAAGTAGATATAAATTTATTTTATAAAAGTTGAAAAATCTCTCTGAAAATTACCCCGAAAAGCAAATTATCTACCAACCTTGAACAGATAAAAGCAAAAATTTGATTGATTGATTGTTTTCTACTCATCAATCTTTTGCAGGTTATTAAAAGCCAGAAAATATTTTTTTAGATTGTAAAAATTTTCTTTTTTTATAATAACGATTCACTGCTACAAGTCTTACCAATTATCACTTACTGTGGATTCATACTTTTGTCAAGGGCGCTCTTGTACATGTGAATATAAAAAAACCCGACTAGAATGAAACTTAGCTCACCAATTAACAATTCCAAGCCGTTATCCATTATAATACCTGCATGTCCAAGTTTACAGCACTTAGTATTCCAAAGCGGTCATCCATCTAGGTATTGACCAGGCTCGACATTGCTTAAATCTGGTGATTGTACGGGAGTCATGGTTTCAATATGATGTGCTGTAGGGATACAAAAGTTGATTATCTCCTTTGGTTGAGATAAGTTGTTCATTTGGCTCAGGCCACTCAATTTGGCTGAGGCTAAATCTACCTCTCCCAGCAGCTTACAAGTCCATAGTGTTGTTTCCCTTTGGGAATATATCATCCACAGATACAGAAACTATCTCTAGCTCTCAGTCCTCAATTTGGGAAAACACAAGACGAGCCATTTCTTATTCACAGAATATATCCTATATATAAAAGTCTCTCTGATAACAAAGCATGTTTGTCATTCTTTTTCTATTCAGCCATTCTATTCTGCCTATGAAATATGGTGTTATTATATCATGGATATAATGCCCATAATGGAGGAAATATAAATGGGAGAATAAATCTTTTTGTCCAATAGTTCTCACATTATGGCCTTAATAAAAGCAAAAAGCAAAATGACACATGATAAAGTAAACACCCCACTCTGTTGTTAAAAGTGAATTTCACTATAATGTATGATATAGATATTGTTTACTATTTACATTATTCGGACTATTGTCCTCATCTTTGTCGCCATATTTATTACAACGTTTTGGCCGTTGTACGCTCCGGCCTTCTTCAGGTGGTTGGAATGTCGAACTGAACCCTTTATTTCACTCACTGTGGTAGACTGTTCTAGTTCCACATGCCATGTTTAATGGATGTCAGTTATCAGTTATCTCCTGTTAATTCCCCTCTCCAAGTTCTCCACTGCCTTAACTGGGTATTGAATTCACACTCTTGTAATAAATATGGCCACAAAGATGAGAACAATAGTCTGAATAATGTAAATAGTGTACATAATACCTCATCTCAGAAATATAGACATTGTTGTTTTTTTTTATGCTCTTTCAATAATATGAATTAATTTAATTTTTCATATTTATTTTCAACAATCTCTTCAAAACTACTAAAACTTATCAAAGTTTTAAACCAACTGTTCTTGAAAATGGACTTACTTCAGAGGGTCACTGATAGCAAAAGATATATTTTTTTCTCTAGGAATTTGGTCACTTTTCTATTGATTTCATTTTATATAAAATACACCTACAAAAAGAAACACACAAAACAGGCAAGACTTTCTTACTTGCTAGACTGGTGCAAAGCAATCTCCCTACTCGTATTTCTCCTCTTTGGCCTTGTATTATATTAAGTTAAACTTAGGGAATATCATATTTAGAGAGAAAGGAAGTTGTACAGGTTGCTGGTTGTACTTGCACTGTATATGGAATTTAGACTTTGAACATTTTTATCATGTGAATAGATAGACTTTAATCTTAATTTATTTATTAATATACTAATCTAACAGAACTACAGCTTTTATCAATTAAAATAATATTCCCTTTGAAAGAGTCATAGTAAAGTGCATTCAGGAAATAAATTTTATAGACTGTAAGACAGGTTCATACTGAGAGTATTTTTGGAACTTGTACAGTCTTATTTTCCAACATAAAATGACCGAATTACAAAAGTAAGAAATAAAACAGAAAGTTGAAATGGCAGTGGGTATAGAAGTAAAAATAGTATTGAATCCAAGATGGAGTGTCACCTTCAACAGCCTTGGAAGAATGATGCAATGGAACATATGATACTTGAAATCACAGTACAAACAAACAAGTAAAAATCACTACAATGAAATGTGCTTATTATGGACAATTTATAAAATAGATGTGCATGTAATGTAGTGGTTATTGGTAAGAAATCAGTGCACTGAGTTCAAATCCTGGCTGAGTTTGTTGCATTCACTTTTGCACAAATACCCTTTGGAAAGATATGAATCCATTTCATCTCTAACCCCAGCTATGAGTTAAATAGCAAGGCAGACTTGGTTCTCCAGTCTTGGCTGGCAACCAATCTAAGAAAAGGAAACCTTTGAATTTAAAACACTTGTCTAGCATCTCTAACACATAAAAATGTTGCTATGGAAACCACAACAGAAACACCTGAAATATACCAATAAAATTTTAAACCAGTAAAATCTGAGTTGATAAATGATAAATACTCTGAAATTATTGTTTTGATTTAGGATTTTTTTAATCTGTGAACTGATACTTTGCCCTAGACTAATCCATATTTTATATATATATAAATATATATATGTGTGTGTAAGACAGAATTACAAGTTATCAGACAGAATTACAATGTATGTTGGTAATCTAAGAAACATAGCATTTAGATTAGTGTATTGAAAGTTATCCCTTGGTAGAAATGCTGACAGCATTTGAAAACATCCCCTCTTGTCCTCCTCCAACTGATAGAAGATAGTTTAGCATAAACACTATCTCCAAAATGTTCAGTCCAACATTTTCATTTTTTTCGTGTTGTAGTTGAGTGAATTTCACCCAACCATCTGTAATTCAAGATGAACAATAAAATTTGCAAGATTATCACAATTTTCTTCTGTTTTTATCTAGCAACAATTTAAACTTCTCAATAGTAATGAAATTAACCAAATATTTTTGTCAAAGACATTTTGTTATTGTTGATAAACCCATATATATATATATATATATATATATATATATATATATATATATTGCTAATGGAGATAAGAACAAGAAGAATGAGAACATAAAATTGATAGCTAATCTTTATTATGTATGTTTTTAATGAATCGTTTTGATTGAGAACAGATAACTGAAAAGAGGTAAATTCTTTGCATGAGTCTACTGAAATATTAGAAAATGAGCCTTTCTAAAATTACCTATTATAAGAAGGCAACTTAAACCTATTCTAACACTTTAAAAATGCAGATGAAAACAAGTTTACCTATTATGAAAGTTTCACTTTTCATTACATATATATAATGAGAAATGTAAGAGATTGATTAACATTTACAGCATAATATTCTTTTATTTCTAAATTTTTCAAAAGTTAGATTTGTACTTCCAGTCAGTGCCAGTTGTCAGCATTTGAACCTTAATAAAAACTAGGATTTTGAATGCTAATTTTTAATACAGGCAGACATTCACATTTAAAAGATGAAGGTGAAAAGCTTTCAAGATTTACTGTTACAATCACTGATGGCTTCATTTCATTGGAAACAAAGAAAAAGTGCTGAACTGCTATATAATGTCTATCTTCCTTATATGGCAGTAAATGCTAGAAAATTTTATGACGATAAGAGTTGAAGTGACAGAGATGTCATTTTACTGATGAATGCTGAGATTATTTTAAGCAAAAATTCACCCAATAAAAGGCTCAGGAGCCACTTAAGGTAGAAGGTTACTGAATGAGGTGTGTGATATACATATATATACATGTGAGAGGAAGCAGGAGGAAGTGAAAATTAAAAAACAGAGATAGATAATGACTGAGTCTTGACTTGAGGAGGTTAAGATTGTAGTGTTAAGGGAAGCATCTCCTCAGGAGTTCTTTCCACAATGCAACAATTCTTGAGAAAAAGCTAAGTGGAACTTCCACCTTACAATTGGAATACAGAAGAAATGAAGGTAATTTGATTGTGTGGATATAGCATAGTGTGTGATAGCTGTTAGATTCACCTATTGTCCAATTCATACTCCTCTCCAGATTTTTTAACAGGAATAGAGTTTTATCCCTTGTTTTCTGTTTAGGATTGGGTTTCTGGTTCCTTCAAAAGTCTTTTCCCTTTTTTTCACTTCCAATATGTCCTTACATTTTAGTGATGTTATCACCTTGCTTAGGGAGAATTGAATATTTGTTATGAAAATAGTGATAGAGTAGCAATAGCCTTATGACCTTGCATCTGTGGGAAAGAGGATGTAGAATATAAAAAAAGTCATCCTCCACAATACTATGTAAATTATTTTGAACTATCTCAAGGTTGAAATGGTATACAGTAGGTGTAATGGTTAGTAACTTGAAATGAGAAGTTGTTGAGCCAAGTTCATTACATTCACTTTCACACAAATACTCTTGGGAAAGCTATGAATCTATCTCTTCTCCTCCTAGTTATAGACTAAATAGCAGGGCAGACTGGGCTCTAGCTATGATTGGCAACCAGTCTACAAGAAGGATAACTCTGAATTCAAAACCATATGTAGCCCTGGCATAGCACATACTACACAGCCATTGACTAGATCATAGCATTCCCAATGACTCTATAATCTTGACTGTAATTAACCTATGACTGCATCAATGTATTATTATTTATATTATCAAGGCTGGAAAGTAAGGATTGAGTAGCTCCAGCCCAGGTATGACAGCAATGGACTAGTTTGATAATTTTAAAGATAAAGAATACTATAATTAAAATATATGAACAACAAAGATGTTTTAAGGAAAATGGGAAAGGAAAGGACACTTAGAATTAGACAGAAATAGTTTAAATTTTTGGGACACATAATGAGGAAGGAAAGCTTGGAGAATTTAACACACCAAAGACATACTGAAGGCAAGAGAGGCAGAAGGCAACAGCAGGTGAGCTACCTAACAAGTTTATGTAAATGCATGACAAAGTAGGGACTGGTAAGGGGACAAACATTGCTTAGAGCTACAAAAAAAAAAAAAGAAAAAAAAGAGGAAGGAACACAGCATATAAAAGTAAAAGACTATAATATGAAGATAGCTGAGTAGAGAAAGTTACTATCTTTACCAGCAGATAAGACACACTGATTTAAAAGGAAAAAATGGAAATGAGCTGGTATTATGGATTAGAATAAAAAAACTTATTTGGATCCTGGTGATGTAACTGCATAATTTGAGAGATAATTTATATATGGTCTATATCAACCTGCATAAAATAAGAAGGGTCATTTAAAATTATTCTCTATAAATTTTAAATATATATTGTAATGTACAAAATTGTTTTTAATGCACAAAAATATAAATATGAGCATATCTTTTATATGCACATGTCTGGCAAAATAAAAATGATCATTGCTCATTTGGTAAGGATATAATTTAAACTGTATTTTGTATTTAGTTACGTAGCCCTGAAGCAAAGTTTTTTAATAGAAAGAAATTAATGTAGTCAGCCTTTGTTCAATACCCAAAGGGTAATAGGCCAACATTGAGAAATCTTAAGGGTGTTATTTTCACTTGCAAAAGATGGTCTTTAATAAACAAATTAGTCAGTTATATTTCTTCACAATTTTTTAAAAATTTTATTGCTTTTGTTTCTTTTAAAGAAGAAGCAGTGTACAAAATGAAGATTAAAATTAATGGTAAAATAATTAGGTTTGTTGTGATACTGAACAGTTGTATCAAAGACAACAGCAAAATATTAATCATTACTGTTTAAGATGTTTATTCAATAAATGTTATTGCTTCTTCAATGTATCCCTTTTTGTGATTCTTGCTGTCATAAAGTTTCAGCATCCAGTAAATCGTACAACAGCAGAGAATTACAGTAAGAAACAAATACAATGAAATTTAAGACTAAAAGTGAGAAAAAAATTATTTAACATTACTGTCTTTCATCAGAGGCACATCCATATAAACAGTTTTTCTTTTTTTTTTAATCAATTCACTCCAAGCAATGTAATAATGCCACAAAGATGCAAGGAGCTACTAAGAATGAAAGAGAAGGTGGATACTTTAAAAGGAACCAGAAACCCAATTCTATACAGGTAACAAGGGTTAAACTTCTACTCCTGTTCAAAACACTGGGTAGAAATGTGAACTAAGCGATAGGTGAATCTATCTATTCCAAATTGAAAAGAGACATATTTAAAGTTTTTTTTTTAATCAAGAAATAATATATTATAAAATTATAAGAGAATTGAAGAGTTTCATTAATAGTTTGCTAGGTTGCATTTGTATTATACTATAAAAACCAAATGGTGGATAAAGAAAATAAAATTTTTACTTTAAAAAGAATTGTTTGAATACACTCATACACAGATACAGAACACTGAACAAATTGAAGGGATATTGTGGTCTTAAGACAAATACTATCTGTAGGAACAATGAAGAGAGAAAGTAAACCTTAAAATTTGTAATTTATGGTAGGAATAGATTATTTGGCTAAAAAGGATACTGATTTTGAACATAGTGTATATATATATAGAAAGTTTTTTAGTTTCACTCTTTTGTTCCCATTGCTGTGTACATAAGGATATTTTTTTTTAATTTACCATGCTGATAACGGCTTTTGTATTTTTATTTTTGGCATGTACCACTTGAACATGATAAAGTTACTAAGTACCTACAAACATCAGTATTAAAAAAAGATACAAAAAAAACAAAGTGATAGTTTTTTTTTATCCCCCAGTTATCCACTCCTTCGCTCAAAGTAGAAAAATTTAAAAGATGCTTTATTATAAATTTTTTACTCATATTTTCATTTTAATTGGACTTTACCTAGCTAGTACTTTCATTTTAATTTTACTTGCTTTTTGTAAATAAGTTTTACTCAGAAAGCAGCTAAAAAATTAAGATAAAACTATATACTGGTCGGAAATAGTTTAACTGATAAAAATAAAATAAAGACATGATGCTTATTTACTAGGATACTAAATTGGACTGAAAATAAAATTAATGCCTTTATTTTCCCTAAAATAAAATGAGTATGTGCATTCAATCCTAAGAATCTATTAAGAGTACAAATTGTAATAGACTGATTTTTATAGATTATAATAAAAGACTTCAAAATCTTGACATTCATTTTTCTGTTCAAACAAAAACATAAAACATAATTTAGAAGACCTTGAGCAAAACACATGATGAAGAATAAGAGAATTTTCCTTAGTCTATATAAGTAGCCTATAAGGGTCAAAGTGATCCCAGAACAAAGTCCTAACAAGCTGAGCCAAGCAAGGGAAATTTTGTTTGAGCAGCTGCAGTAGCTGAATTAAGTGTTGAAAGCATTGTAGAATCAACTGAGAGGGTGAGTGCAAGCATTCAGCATCCACACGGCCAAAGCAGACGGATGCTATAGCAGATGTGGTTAAAACAGAGAGAAAGAGAGAGAGAGAGAGAAGAGAGTGAGAGTGAGTGAGGTGGGAGTGCAAAAGGGAGACAGACAGGGTGATGGGTGGGTACTTATTTCACTGTCTAGATCTGTTGCAGCTGACAAGTGGCTATCAGACAGACCAGCCCATTTAATTGAGGAAAAAAAAAAAGAAAGTTACTTGTAAGTTTGTGTGCATGTACATATATGTATATATACACAATCACGTACACACATATGCACAATGAGTGCTCCAAAAGTAGTACCTCCTATTTATTTCTAAAGAAACAACAAAAGATAATGCAATAACACTGTTGAATAGAGCAAATTTTCATCTATAAAACACCATTTTCCACATTGACAGCTGTGCTGTGCTGCCTGGTATATTGCTTGTTATAGATGTTGCTTTTGCCACTGCTGAAACACATTGCTCACCACCTAACTGTGCTCACATCCCTTGTCTGGTCTCTGTAAATATTCAGAAAGTGTTAATTACTTTCAATGAGTGCCATTATTTGTGCTTCAAGGAATTCAATGATATACCTCAGCATTGTATGCACTTTTTGTCAGGTGCTATTTTGCCAGAAAGCTTCTTACTTGCTATTAGCAAACAAGGCAAAAACAATTATGGATTATTGACAGAAAAGTTCAACCTTTGCCTCCGATATTAAAATAGGTGGTGTTAATTTTAAAGTGATCTCCACACACACAAACATATATATATATACATATATTTAGGCAGCATATCTAGCATCTTTCATTAAATAATATAGATATATTATGTTTATTTTATAATAATCCTTTCTAGTTTGCTAATTATCTTCTTGATATTAAGTTGAAATTCATCAAAGAATGTATGGTATTTTTTGTTAATCCAAGTACTTCCGATCTCCTCCTCAGGGGTGAATGGGGCTTTCCTTGATGAATTTCAACTTAACATCAAGAAGATAATGAGAGAACTAGAAAGGATTATTATAAAAATAAATAGATATAATATGTCTATATTATTTAATGAAACATGCTTGAATGAATATATATATATATATATATATATATATATATATATATATATATATATATTATATATAATAATAATGGCTTTCCACTTGTAGCCGAGAATACCCATCTACTAGGGCGGCTAGGTAATTCTTATTGCAGTCATTTGCTCAGGCAAATTTTGTGTTTGTTCAACACTCAGAGCCAACCTATGATTTATATTGTAACTACGCTGAGCAGACCTTAGTTACAGTTCCTAGGAGAAAGCATGTTATCTAAAGTAATCAACAATCTGAACAAGACCAGCACACTCAAGCCCTTGACTTGTGACTTTGTGCTAGCACAGCCATCAATGGCCCCCAAGGGTTACGTTTATCCAATTTCACTCACAAATCTTGGGTCAACCCATGGTATAGTTTTCAAGCACTTTCCAAAGTTGCTGCATGCTGGGATTGCCTCCTCCAGACTGATAACACTAGAAAGTCATCTTTCTGACAAATTGACCATGGTGAGATTCGAACCCGGGTCTCATGGTCAGAAAGTGAACATTCTAACCACTCAGCTATGTTCCCATATATTTATATACATATACACACATATTGGAATTTTTCTTTCTTTGACTATAATACACTTATATATGTATAGAGTCATTAAGTTCATGTCAGTAATATGGATAAAGTATAAATGTGGGGTAGCATAGTGGCTTACACACAAGATGGAATTGGCAACTCTTGCTTGAATTTCAGTTGAAGCTGCTATTGTTCACTTAACACTAATACATATTCTTTTACTCTGTCTTATTCTCAAATATCTTGATGAAAACATCTTGTTTTTGGCATGCTATGGTGGTTTACCAAGATGAGAATGAGCAATTGGAGAAACCACTTTCACATAACTACCAATCAGCAATGTAATAATTGGATTATTGTTATATCCATTGTCAAACTCAAAATAACAAGTACACACACAGGGATATTTTATACATATTGTGCATGTTTATGTTTAAAATGTACATAAATATATATGTAAACATGCATGTATTTGTATATATACACATGCAGTCTGAATGATTTCATGTAAGATTTCATTGGCTTGGATTTTACAAATATAATTTAGGAGTAGTAAATTTTGTCAAAGATTTCCTTATTGGTGACTGTCATACATAACACCTGACTGATATTAAAAAGAGACCTTATACTTCAAAGTTATACCACTACACTACAGTTGCAAGTACAAATGTTTATTGCAGAAGTCAATAGTTTTATAATAATTAAATGTATCAGATTAGGTAATCAATCTGGTTTGGTCTCAGATTTCATAATAAATAAATAATATAATAAATAAATAAATATTTCCATTATCAGATATAGCTATAATTATCAAGCTGTCTGAATTATTAGCTATAAAAGAAAGTATTTCTGCTAATTTTTATATGACTTTGTGATGATGCTGATGATAATTCTGCTGCTGTAAAAAAATAAGACGTCATATCAGAATGCTGCAGATGAGGCTATCTTTAAGTGCTCTGAAGTTACTTTTATCTTGTAATGATTAAAGTTTTTATTTGCAGCAAAAGGATATTTTAGAAATGTCATGCATATTTTATTTTCTTTTATGATAAAATTATTTAAAATTTTCTTTTTTTTTTTCTCTCACTCTAGCTAGTTACCTACAAAGTTAAAACCTATCTTAAATAATTTTTGCTTGACCAAAGTGACAGACTTTTAGTTAAAAATTTCTACATTTTTGATATTCTGTAACAAATAAGATTTCAGGAAAATAAATTGTTATACTTCCTTATTGATTCAGACCATTGTCTAGTGTAGTTGAATTTGGTTCTTGATAAATTCCAAGGGTCGAAAAGGGCTAACAGGATGAAAAGAATATTAATAAATATTAAAAATCTATATATCAATGCCAATCCCATCATTTTTAGAGAAATGAATAAACAGTATTCATTCTGGAGATGATTCGAATAAATATTAAACACTGATAATTACACACACCCAATTTTTTATTCAGTTTTTCTAGTATTCCTAGCTTTCTTATAAGGACTAAGAGTGTAGAAACTGTCCGTAGTGATTATTGATCAAAGTTCTTTTCACTAATTCATTAGGCCTTTTCAAGTGGTTTGCTGTTAAAATATAAACACCAAAATATATGCTAAGCTTTGTTGCATAGAAGTAGTAGTAATTCTAAGCTGTTTTGCACAGGAGTAATAGTAATTCCATGTTAGTGTGACTTCAAAATATCCCTAACACATTCCAGTTCATTACAAAATAAGTAATATTTAAACCATTTTATGAAATGTGCTGCCATTATCTTTATATATATTTTACAAGTAGAAGTTTTTAGAAGAACAGTGTTATCTAAAAGGATTTTTCTTATGGGAGCAGGGAGTTGTTTGTTGCATGAGTGTTTAAGTGTTTCCTTATTGAACTAAGGTCACCCACAATGGTTGTCAATCTTCTACTTGAAGTTGTCATGTGACCAAGGTATATGTCTGATATTTTTGATTATTACAAGAATCACCATCTTGTAGTCTAGCTTCACTCTTTAAATTTTCCATGTCTATCACTTGCAATGAAACTTGTATAAAAGATTGTTGCCAAATATATATTTAAATTTTTTATGAATTTGTTTCTGAGGAATTATTCAAATGGACATCCTATTTTATTTCTAAAGAATTTTTTTTATTATAGTTGCTAACCATTTTTGTTCTTTGCAAATTTTCTATAAAAAATTACAGATTTTATGCTGGTTATTTTAAGTGAAAATACTTTCTTTTTTTAGTCTATAAGCACTTCATTCACTTCTTGTCCAGTAGTCTTAATCTGAAGGCGTTAAACAGGATGATAGCAGGTTCTGACTTCCAATTATTTGTAGCTCTATACAGACTGCAGTACCTTTAGAAAGTTAAGTATGCAATGATTACCAGCCATTAGCACCATTTTTCTTTTTACTTTCCCTTTTTTTATTCTCTTCTTAAAAGGTTTAACATGAGGAGAGGAATTCCCCCTTCTAGACATACACCAATTACTTTGAATCAAATGCTATGACCACCCACCTGTCTGGTATTTAAACAGGTTTTTTTTTTTGTTTTTTTTTTTTAGAGATTTCTAACAAACCACAGCATGAAAGTCTGCATTGAAAAGACATAAAAAGTGACACTGAAATATCTTTACAGGTCTTGATGCTAAATTTTTTTTTCTTGAAATAAACCACAAAGACTGAAGTTTTGTTCTAAATTAATATCCATGACACTTGGATTTTGTTGTCCTGACATTTTATAAGCTATCAATTTTTTTCTTGGGTTGTATGAAATGAATAAATTTAAAGAAAAAATAAAGTGGAAAAATCTTTTTGGTTTCATTAAAATTCCAGAATATATACTAAATTTTCTTAAAGCATCTTTAGAATGTTTATCTCAGTGAAAAATAATTTTTCATTAAACAGACTTCAATAAACTGGATTCAAAAACCATTACTAGCTTTTTAAATTTTTTATTGCTCAGTATTTTTTTTCATATCTTTCAGTGTTATAGATTATAGAAAATACTACTTTTTTAAAGATTAAAACAGGATTTTTTGCAATTAGTTTCCTGTTTTGATTTGACCAGGACATGTTCTGAAACAAAAATTTAACTCATGTATACATGCTATCTTTTTTTTTTTTTTTTTTTTATTTGACATTAAAAATGCTATCAATAACTATTTTTCATTTGGCAAGATGAGATTATTTGACAAGGCTAAGTGATGTAAATAAAAATTCCTTACTTGCTGGAGACCCTCACTATTATCAAACAAACATGTAAAATGAAAAATAACAAACAATGTAAGTAAAAAATCAGTTTCTTTTATTTACATAAAGTTATACATGTGCACACTCATAATTTATTAAAATAAAAGCTGTAGTTAACATGGTATTTTTTAAAAAATAAAGTACAAGTAACAATTGTAAAATTTTATTGGCATGAACAGTGAAAATAAAAAATGAACAACAAATGAAATGTTCTCAGCTGTACAGGGCCTGTATCTGTAATTGAACTAATAAATAAAAACCTTTCCCATCCCTTTGTTAAGTGCCTTTTAAATTTAATTGATCTATAAAAAAAAAAAACGTAGGTATGCATGACAATTAAATATAGATGTACAAATATTTTTGTGTTACATTTAACAGGCTCATCTATTCACTGTTTAATTCCAGAGGTAAAAAAATCTTTGCAGAAAGTCAGACTGTCTTGATTTATACTGTGGATAAAATTCAAATTTATGTGTACACACATGGAAAAGAAATTTGTGTAATTTGTAAATACCAGTAACATTTTAAGGATATGACAATGCAAACTTAAATTTTTGTAAATTTTGACTTTATGTGAAACTGGTATTAGTCAGGTATGGTTATATTTAGTACAAACAGAATCTTTTTGTCTTGAGAATATAAGTAATATCTATCAATTTGAATTACATATATACTCAACAATAGTGCTCATACACACACACACATCCACTGATAGAAAGTATGTTTAGTGCTATCATTGAAAATTGATTAAGTAGGGTTAAATTAATGATATTTAATTAAGCACAACATATTTTTGGTAAATTTAATAGATTATGGTTGGCTACAGACAGAGACTTTACTAAAATTAATGAAAAAAAAAGGACTGTGTATTTAGTAATTGCAAAATTTATTTTCATAATGGTTAAAAGTCCTGCATTTTAATTTATTAATGAAAAAGAACATTGTTTTTAATTCATCAATGAAAGTTAAAGATATATACTTCTTTTATGAATATATAATATTAGAATATATATACTTTTATTATTGCTAGAGTAATTGATAAAAGAGCAGAAATTGCTTAAATTATAAAAAAATTTAAGTGAAATGTTTTTATACAAAAGATTTAACATTATATTTGTTTTTTAAACTTATACTAATTTCAAGCCATAATGAACTAGTTACTATAATTATTATTGAAATTGGTATTTATAAGAAACTGACACTTTACCAAGAGTGATTGCTATGAATTATGAAAGGATTCCTATAGCCTTGAGACAATGTTGTACAAAATTTGATTTTCTTACCACAATTCTTCTATTCTTTAAAAGTATTTATATCATTGTCAATTTTTCAAGAACAATAACTGACTACAGTAATATTTATCTGAACAGCTAAATTTCTCTAAGGCTTGAACCGAAGTAGTGACTCTAAAGAATCAATGCCGCAAACTAGATGAGCTACAAAAGTTTGCCTATTCTGTAAACTTTCTCTAGCATCAATAATGAATTAATGTATAGTATGGTAGTTATTCTAGAGATGAGGGATGGAATTTCTTCGAAATCTTAACCAGACTAACAAAGACATCACTGTTGACATTTGGGGCTCCTGGGAAGGCTGATGGACAGACTGATAATTCTCGTCTACTCCATTTAGCAATTCACAATCCAGTTTGCTCCACTAGTGATGACTTTTAATCATACTTGAATGATCTCAATTTTCTGTTTCTGACAAATATGTTTTTTTTTCTTTCCACAAAAAATTCTAAGTAAAAAAAAAAAAAAAAAAGTTGATATATTTAAATTTTATGGTTTAAAGTTCATATAAAAATCAACAAATTCTAACTTCTGATGAAAGCATTAGTTATTTGACAAAAGTTTGAGCCTTAGAAATATCTTTCACACTAAATATTTACTATTAGCAGCATGGCCCGGCATTGCCAGTGCTTGATTCAAAAATCGTACAACTCATACAGCAATCACTATCACTTGACTTAAAATATTTTTGCCCTTCCTTGCCTTTAAAGGAGTGCCCTTTGCCGTGCTGATGTTGCTACATGCCTTACTTCTTGCCTATCTCATACTGCGAATTTTTTCTAAGCTCTATACTAAACATTAAATTTGTTACGAAAAAAGAACTAAACAAAATGAACACAAAACGATCAGCTTTAAAAAAGGACTCATAACTGGAAAAACCAAATGAAAAAAGAATGTTAACAACATAATACTTTTTCACACCCAAACCAGTTCTGCAGAATCAGAATCAACGTTGAGTTTAAGCAAGCGAATCAGCCAATTGGAGTAAAGTGCCACGCAGATTTAAATTTTTCCCACTTGTGACGAATGCAGCTATTGATTTTTTTTTTTGCATGCTAGTTAACATTCGTGTCAGTCAGCTATAGGCTCTCACTCTGGCCAGTAGAAAATGGCTGCAAACTACATGAAAACTGCTGTAGAAGCATGAAAAAAAAATCGATTATTTCCACTATCGATGGGAGCTGGGAAATGCAAAGTTGGTTTTGGCCTTTCTGCATGTGCATGTAAATTTTGGTGCAAATCCGTCGAAAATTGTGGCCGTGCATTCGTTACACACACGCACACATCCTGCCTTTTATAGATAGAGATAATTAAGGACTATATTGGTATAAATGAGTTCATAATGTATATTAAAAGAGGCAATCAGAATATGATTCATATGTTAAAGATGTTGAGATTTTAATCTGCTATATAATGTTTAAGGTTTTGTGCTGACAGTGAAACTTTAGGTATATCTTTTGCTCTTCATTTAGTCTTTATTGTGAAAGTTTTTTTAGTTACAGTATTTATTCAATACTTATTGGATATACTAAAAAATGTAATGTTATAACAAATAATTTTAAATCACTAAAGGTGGAAGAAAATAAGCTACATTTTCAGTATATCATGCTTTTTGAAGTAATAATTCAATTGAATTACAAAAATATGTGTAGTTTATCGAAAAGTTAGTGAATAACTGAAAATGTCAAAAGTGACTTGTGAAGTTTTGTTCTGGATATTTCATATTGGATAAGGCTCCCTTTTCAGGTAGACCCCTTGAGGCTGATAGCAATCAAATCAAAACATTTGAGAATAATCAATGTTATATGACACATACTGAAAATATCCAAACCAAACACTGGTAATCATTTATGTTAGTTGCTTTGATATGTGACTTTCAGATAAGTTAACTGAAAAACTTCAATGAACTGTATTTAAAAATATCTTAAACAGTGACAGGTAATGAAAATTGGATGCAACAAGAAACACAAGTGATCAGGGGAACAAAAGGAACAATCACTAACTATACCAAAGAAAAGTGATGTGTATATAGTGGGATTAGAATCCTCTATATGATCTCCTCCTGAAAAATCAAATGACTGATTTGAACAGGTAGTGCTTCCGATTATACCAACTAAAGGAAATAATTAACAACAAAAAAGTATCTAGAATTAATTAAGAGAACATAATATTCCATCTGGTTAATGTTTGACTGCATGTTTCTTTGGTGACCAGATAGGAATTCTTACAGCTTGGTTGGTAAATATTTCACTGATCAACCATGTTCACCAGATATTGTATGTTTGAATGTCATTTGTTTTGTTTTATGGAAAAACACATCTAGAGTAATTCTTTGTTGAGTGAAACAAAAGGTTTGGGAAAAATGAAATTATGAAGTTGCTTGAGAGATGGCAATATATAATGGAAACAAAAGGTCAATATGTTGCTTGGAAATAAAAAAAAAAAAAAAAAATCTTATTTTGTCTTAATGAATTGATTTTTTTTATCAGTATCACCCCCATGCAAGCCAGTAAGGCTTCTAAGACACAAGGGGTTACAGGGTATGAAAGAATTAGGAACAGAAACATTACTAATGAGCAGGAAGAGGAAAGAGTAATCAGGAGGACAATAGATAGTGATTGACATTGCATTTAAATTTTTGCAGATTAAAGTTGGCTGGAAAGCATGGAGCCAGAATGGTGTTCCACAAGTGAGAAAAGAAACTGTTAGCATGAATTTACAGTTACATCTAGACAGCTCAACTGTAAATTAAGGAGCTCTCGACACCAGTCTAGTACAGTGCTTAAATTCAAAAAGCTTAGATACCATGGTGAAGAGCTCATCCGAACAATTACCATGAAAATATTTATAGAAAAGGCACAGGGAGACAACCTTATGGTAGAAAGTGACTGAAACTAAGATGCCAAATCAGGGCCAATAATATTGCTGATTCATCTTTGGAGTATATCAAGGAACTCAATGTAAATAGCAGGGGCACCAGACCATATGTACCAGCAATATTCTAAACATGAATTAACTTCTTATGTTACCCAATATGTTTTGTGATGTTAACAAATGTATAAATAGAATCAGAGGTAATAAATATTAAACTGTTCTACTAAATTCAGTAGGTCAAATAAAGTCCTTGATGGTTTCCTTGGAAAATAAGTTTTATCAGAGTTGATGTTGATTTATAATCTGATATTTTGTGTTCCAGTAAATGTAAAAAGCCATTTGAACAAGCTCTATAGTTTTCAGTTTTATTTCGGGTTAAGGAGCTAAACTTTCCTTGTTCTTAATATTATTTGTCCCTCTCTTGGCTCAGAGGACATTTAATTGAAATAGAACCACTTAGACTTTTACAGTCACTGACTGTTTATCAAGTTGATCAAGAACAGATGACAAGTAATTCTGAACATGCATATTATTATTCTGTAACAATCAGGCTACACTGGATGAAAAGCAACCTTCATGTTGAATTATCAAAGTGCTCTCTGGAGCCAGAACAGAGGTCTCCACTGTTGATAAACAACTATTCACTTCTAACACCAATATAACTTATAGCTTCTCTTCCAAACAGCTGAACAGATGGAAAGAACTAAAAAATAGGTGGCCTTTAAGATAAAGAAATGCTTTTGAAATATTAAACAACTCCAATCAAAATATGAACTTGGGAAGTTTTCAGTTTGTTTTATAGAAAATTTATGCAATAGATTATTTTATTCTAATCAAGAAAACATCTATTTTTGGTTTTATCATTTATAAGTAGAAGCAGAAGTACTTAAGTAAATTAATTTTTCTTATTGTTTTTCTTTTTTATAAACAGTATATTTTGTAGATATATTTTAGTTATTTACACCAGATGGTATACATTTGCTTCATATTTTATGAATATAAGAGATTATAATACAGTTTGAATCTGAATCAGTTTACCTACTCTTAACTATTCAGTTGGTTATCAATTTAACATTTTGATAGAATGTCAAATATTGGCATCATTGGCTTATCATCTAAAAGTGTTTTAAAACAATCTTGAGAGATAAAATTAAATGACAAATATATGTTTGTTTTGCAACTTTTTAAACCACAAAATCTATTTTAAAACAAATATTTCTTAGTTATCTAAATTTTCTTTGTTAAATTAGTATGCTATGCTTGTTATAAACTATTACAAAGATTTTGTATAATAATTTTTTTTTTTGTACAATGTAAGAATTTATTTCTCAAAGCTTATGCATAGCATTGGATAATCCTTACTATAGCTTCTAAATTAAACACACATGCAGACACACTTCTAAAGAATTAATGAATTTATTTTTAATCCAACATTTTTATTACTTCAAATATTGTTGTAGTGGACACTTCTGTTGAACAAGTGACAATGGATATAGTAGCCATAAATACTATTGTTTCAAAGATAAAGTAATAATAGCTGACAATAAGTCAAAATGATAATTCTTCATAACCTTTCTCACAGTGGTGTTCATTTTTATGTATAAAGTTATGTTTATACAAGAAATTTAAGATAAATCTCTTAAGAAAATAGCACCAAATAATCATACTAGAAAGATTATTTTTATCCTGCTGCTGTTTTTATAACTAGTAAATACTTTGACATTGGGTCTTCAGTCTAATGCTCTACTTGTGAACTGTATAGATATTCTCTAAATTTTAATATGAAAATTCTAAATGATGTTGGTCAATCCATTTTTTTCACATTCCATTTGCTTTCAATTTAGATGTAAATATATTGATAAGCAGAGTTTGAAATGAGAAATTACTTTTTTTTTATAATTCTACTAAAAAGAGAGGAAACATTTTAGATATCATTTGGCATTTCTATGTTCAGTGAATTTTAATATTTATGAAAATGTCTGCTTTTAATGTGGCTCATATTCACATAAAGCATAGGAAATGACATTATTAAGTTAAAAATGTACTTAATAACATTAAGTACACAGCCAGAATCAAATTGAAATAATATTAATGTGTCCCAAATTGATTTCAACTACTAAAAAGAAAAGGAACTTAAGTATTTATCTTCTTGGTTTATTCATCTCAGGACAACATATTTCTTAAACCATATAAATTAGCAAGCAAACATCTGAAAGAGATAATCTGCATTCCTTGTAAGTAGAAATATAACATGATAAATAATAAACAATTTACACCCTTACCACAATATAAGCAAACTAGAGAAGCAATCAAATTATCAGCTGTATGAAGATTAACCACTTTTTCAATATTTATGTCTTACTCAATTCCCAAATGTGCATTTGTAAAATGTTCCTTAGCTTGTTAATTGAAAGGTGTTCCTTTTGAATGTAGAATTCAGTCCCTATCTATATTCTTAATCTCTAGTGGCTAAATATATTATGATTGTTTATTTTGTAATCACACTTCTAGTTCTGGTACTGAAATAAGATTTCTATCCTTTTTAAACTTTAGTTTTATAGAGATTTATCCCTTGTTTCCTGTTTAGGATTGAGTTTCTAGTTACTTCTACAGTCTGGTTCAGCACTATACTCCTAATGCTTGTTCTTTCCTGTGCTAATATAAGTCCACATAGTAACCATCTACCATGAGTGGCTCCTGGGCCTTATATAGGCTGAACATTAGTAAAAAAAAAAAAAAAAATTATTCAATTTGAAAGGGAAAGCATATTACAAATTGCTCATTCAAACAAATTTCCATCATACTTTAAAGGAATAAATATAATTACTTTTAAAAGGATTTTATTTCCATACATTTAAAGGATCTCAATACACCCTTCATGAGCAATGTTTCAGAAAGTATTGTATTCAGACTCTTACCATACTTCTCCTTTACCATCAATCTTGTCTGGTTAACACCCATTACACATGCTGATTAAGAAGCATCTGATCTAAAAAGTCTTTGTATATAAGAAGTTTTTAAAGTACCCAGCAGAATTGAATTAAAGATTATTAACTTTCAAAACTAACATATTTTTCATTGCACTATGATCAGGTAATTGATATATTCAAACTTTTTTCACAGATTTGCTTCAATACATCTTTCAAAATTATTATGAGAATGCTGCTATTTTGTTTACATGCCCAATCAGGATTGAACTCAAATTGGTCTCATAAGACCTATTGACTCACTACCGGATTGCAGACACAATTGCACGTTTTGCTCACTAACATAAATTGCTTTCCAATGTATTTAATACCCAATTTTCATAAGCAAACATTCTCTTTAAGAATGTTGAGTAAGGACTACAGGAGGTCTCAGTATTTTATATACAGAGTTCTTCAAACTAGTCTACTTACATATTTTTTTCTTACATGAATTTGTGTATATTTCTAGTTTACACTTATTTATATACATGGTGATTGAAAAGTAACTCCCTATTTTATGTACAATTGGCCAGCCACGGATACCAACTTGATACCTTGTGACTTTTTCTTTGGGGTTTGTTAATGGAGTAAGTCTACTATACTAAACCAAGACTTTGGAAGAACTTGAAGAGATAATACAAAAACTTATGTCTTCCATACCACAAAAGTTCCTGATGAAATCAGTTGACATGATTCCTTAGCAGTTCAAGAAGCTGGTAGCAAAATCTGCCCATATCAAATTTTAAATAAAACCTTATGCTACATGCTTTCCTCTCATATCCATTTCTTGTAAAAAATTATAATAAATAAATTATAAGTATTTTAAAATGGAGAGTTACTTTTCAATCATACTGTACTGTCCTGGAAAAAGTTTATTTGAAATACAAATGCTTACTCATAGGCTCAAACTAGTAATATTTATATCAACTAGCATAGTACCCATAAAAATGACAAGATTATTTACATATAGATCAATAATTCTGCCTAGGAACAGAGTGTCTGTGTTGGTCTGCCTAGGATCATTGTAATATCTGTTTTCTTTGTGAAAAGTGTTAAACACACACACACACACACACACACACAATATTTAAGTTTTTGGAGGGGGTTCGGAAATTTTTCTTTTTTTCCCTTCTAGGCAATTTGAACATAAATTGTCCAGTATAAGGTTGTGTCTATAGGTTAGCATTTGTAACTTTCATAAGCCACTATGGAATCATTTTTTGTGGGTTAATTTTAATGAGGTTTTTCTGGAAATTTGTAGTGCTGGTTATATATAATCAACAGATAGCCATCAGCCATCTATTTGATCATTTCTACACAACAACAGAATTGGAAAAAGCAACAGAGAGGAGGGAGGTGGAAAATTATAGAGTAAGTAAGAAAACTAGAGAAAAAGGTAAAGAAAAGCAGGTGAAAAGAAAGGGATAGAGACAGATAGGTTTGATGCTTATTTTTCTTACTCCTTTATCCCTTTGATATTTTAAAATGAGTGAAGCTATTTTTTCTTTTGGAGCAGGATGCATACCTTATGTAGTAACATTTTCATGGGAGATTACACTATTTACTTTTCTGAACAATATAAATAACTATTTTTCATATGTGTGCAAATATCTATATAAATAACAAATAAAAATAATATGCAAAACAGTAATAATTTTTCTAACCCTCAAGTTATAACTTTGGATGTTCAAATAAAACAGAAATCTTAAGATTTTCTAATGTAAACAGAAATGACTTGAAATTTTATTGATTTTTAGCTGATACTTTTTCATAATATAGCAAATAAAACTGCTCTCTGGTAGAAAGTGTTAAGTCTTTAAATCATTTTTAAATTTGTTTCTCATTTTAATTAAAATTAACTGTTGTTTTTGTTTTCAGAATTAAAAACTATCAATGAGATTGTGCACATTAGAAAAAGTGGTGGACAAACTATTTTGCTACTTAACTTTTCAGCTGGGCATAAAACTAAAAGTATGTTTTTTTAACTAAATTACGTAGGATTTATTTTAGTGCTTTACTATACTGTGTAAGTGACATACTTTTTTTTTTAATGGATTTATATTTCTAGTGATTCATTTAAGTTAACTTTGTTTAACATAATACATCTGCATGAAAGTGCTAAGCTGAATGAAATATCTCCCATATCCAAGCAGTTTTGGAAAACAGTGCAGAAAAATTTCAAACATTTAAGATACAAGGTTTAAAGAAATGACATTGTAATTTAAAGTATCATTATGTGTCTATATTTTTCTTTTTAAAACCATTGTCATTATCTATGTTTGCATTTTAGTCAAGAGGAAAATTTTAATTCTACTTATAACCCTAACAGCAACAATTAGACATTCTTTTAGACATTTTTTTTTTCTTTAAAATTATCCTGTTAGGAAGAAGGGCAAAAATGGAATTCATATCTTTGATGATTTTCCCCCAAAGCATGGTTTGAAATAACAAGTGAAAAGCCAAGTGGTTTTTCATCTGTTTATCCAATTAACTTGACAGGCAAAATAATAACTGCTTCTCCCATTTATATTCTAACCACTACCATTAAAAAAAATCTAACAGCAAGAGAAGTGTTTTTTTTTTTTAGCCTTAAAGGGTTTTAATGAGTTAATTATTATTTGCTTTGTTTACACTTTAAAGTGGACAGTAAAAAAAAATCAATAACACAATTATTAATTGAAGGTATCACCTCATAGTAAAATTATCATTGTAAAACAACACACACACATATATATATATATATATATATATATATATAAAATGAGAAAGAGAGAGTAACACACATAAAACTAAGTCATAAAATAACCCGTAAATTAATCCTTGACGTATCAAAAGATAATCAGAGTAAAAATAAAAATAAAATTAATAAACGAGTTC
The DNA here is from genome assembly GCA_903632075.3 of Acanthosepion pharaonis. NCBI lineage: Eukaryota > Metazoa > Mollusca > Cephalopoda > Sepiida > Sepiidae > Acanthosepion > Acanthosepion pharaonis. Next base: position 225,981 of record CAHIKZ030000108.1, read on the forward strand.
TGACAGATTTCCTAATAAATAATTAGCGTCATTATGTGGAAGAGGGTTGTAAATTGTAGCAAGGGTTAATTTTCCTTTTCCAATGAAAATTTTCAATAACAATGCTCTCCAATTGGACAATTAGATTATTAATGGAAACTCAAAACCTGGATATTTCTTCCTCATTTGCTATCATAATCCTAGCACCAAGCCTTTGCATTGTGCCTGCAAGTAACTAAACTTTACTTACTTTATAGTTCGAAAAATGAATGTGCAATGTAAATTTTATCAAGTGATTTATAAGGGGAAACGTTTTCAAAAGCAAAAGACGTTTTTATAAAAGCTCATTATATGTGATGAGAAGTTGAATAAAATATGTGAGGTGGGTGAGCGTAAGCGTACAAACGCACCTTGTGACAATTTTTCCAGTTAAATACAAAAATGCAATTGGCAGAAAAATAAAACAAAAACAACGGAATTTAAAGTTAAAATCATGCAGTAGAAGCTCTAAGTAAGACTAGTGTAATTCGCAACGATTTACATGGCAATTTTATTTACAGTACCTGATAATCATCGGCTATTTTAAATATTTCCACCGAGAACAGTCTGTGCGCGTTAAGTAAGTGGTAGGATAAGTAAGTTTGTTAAGTTACTTTGTGGATTTTGAAGTCAGTCTCTGATTAGCAATATAAATTATTATATTGTACCTACTGTCAATTTAAAAATATATATATATATACTTTCTATAAGTAGATTTAAAAGAGACGGAAAGGGGAGAGAGAAAGAAAAGCACATAAACTATTTTAGGAACAGAAAACTCACATTTAAAATCGAGCACAGCATTTTTTTTTTTAATTTTTTTTATCAGTGGCTTCGCGCCAGGCAAATAAATTGTCACAAATCGATTTTTCTGTATTTTCCCATTTTATGTAAAAATTGTGACATTTCTTCACTGAGATTTCAAATATATCCCTATTGTTGAGTATTTCTTACGAAATCGGTTTTCAAGTCGCGATAAAACAAAACGCACGGCAAGAACGAGAAATGAACTTTTATGCGAATAACATGGAACTACTGCTGCTGCTGATCAATGGGTTTTTTTTTGGCTTTTCTTTTTATGCTTATCTCCCTTTACTTGCCTCAAAATCTCAATATCGATACGGAACTTCTGATCAAAAAGTTCTGTATTTATTTCAAATGAACCGTGCGCCTTTAAAATCCACTCGAGAGTAAAATGTTTTTAAAGAACAAACAAAATCAATATGTGAGAAAAAAAAATGTACAAAAAGATCTGCCTGGTTTTCTAAATTATTCTTATTTTTTTAAAAGATTTAAAAATTTGGCTTTTTAGCGCCCAAAACGGTTTTCGTATATAAAACATTAAATAAATGAAAAAATGAAATATAATTAAATTTCTGTGATCAACAAGAATTTGCAAAATGAATATATTTAAAATAAAACAAGTCAGACCTACCTGCTTTTTATGAAATGTCGCATCAGAAATAAAATGAAAAATTGCGTGTTCAGAATTTGAAGGTAAAATCAATTTTTTTTTTTGTAAAGAGAAGTAATTCAGTATTTGGTATGTTAAAAACGTTTTGGACGCTAAAATGGAAGATAACTTTTTTTTTTAAATTATAGTAGATTTTTCATTCTAGTGAGGCGAGTGAACTTTCTTTTTGGGTTAAAAAACATCTAGTGACCTAATATAATAAAAAAATATGTATTTATTTTGATACTCATTTTTTAAGCATAATCTTCTCATCCTTGTCAATGCATTCAGTCAGTGGTGAATTACATTGCTAGAATAGACTGAAAATTTAAGATCAAGATTCAGCTAATTAGTAACTAGTATATCGACCTATACTAACTCTCCCTCACAAAACTAAGGAGAGGTGCTGAAAAGTTTTTTGGCCCACTCACTCCCCACAATCAATAAATGTTTGAACCTGGTCATTAAAATAAAATAATGATTTTGAAAAATGGATTTCAGCACCCTTTTTTTATAATGGAAAACGGAGTTTAAACTTCATCGTTGTCGCAGACAATTGTTTTTAGGTGAAAAGCAAAAAGTTATATACACACACACACACAGGTACATTATATAGCAGAGCCTGTAGAAAATCGTTTCTGACATTAAAAAATATATAACTTTTTGCTTTTGTAAGACTTCAGATACGAGTTAATGTTAAACAGAAAAATGATGTTTTCTTTTCAGAAAAGTGATTTCTAAGTAAAACACAGGAGAAAAAAAAAGAAGAAATCTTACAAGTTACATTATTGTGGACTTTTCATGCAGACATGAAATTTAGTGTCAAACTCAAATTGTTAGTTTTAAAATCCAAAAGGCCGAACACACGCACAAGATCGTGAGCGTAGCTGTTGAGTTGAAACATCAGCATTTTTAATCTTTTACTCTTTAACGAGTAAATTCAGGTTCGAGCCTAGCGGTGAATGACTCAAGGGTAATTTATACTCTCTAAACTAGGACTTAGAACTATTTCCATCACTTATAGTTCCGTCCACATCACAAACAAGTAAAAATGTAACCGTTTAAATTTTAAACTTTAAAAATGTCAACAGCTGGACATTAACTTTTGTAAAGTTTCCTTTCCTTCATTTTTTTTAAATCGACAAAAACAAACAGGATTATGAAAAAGTTGAAACAAGAGTTTTAACACTAACAAACTTATCAACCTCATCTGTGTTATTTGAAAAATTGAATAGGCGATCAGTTCGCAATGTGGACAGAGAATCGAAAATTTAAAAAAAAAAAAATACGTTTACAATTAAAAAAAAATTGAAGACTTATAAATTTCGCAATTCATTTTATTTTTATGAACTTTATTTTTTTAACGGTGCCGAAAACATTGTTCTAGTAAAGAAAGTTTAATTAAATTAAAAACAAATAGGTACAGAGAAAAAAGTTACAATTCAATTATTGACACTCAGGGTGTTCCAAAAGTTGCATTATTGATAACCTTGTAAATTTTATATTTACCAAATGGAAAAAATGCTTGTGACAATATATTGGTCGAATTATGGAAGATGATGTCATGCAAATTTTTTCCTGGTTGCTATTTCACAAGATTAAGTGTACTTTTTTCTGCCAATTGTTGCGTGACTTCTTTTTGGAACAACCTGTAGTGTACAATAATTATTATTTATTGTCATTTGCATTTTTAAGCCAAGTGGAAAACACTTTTTTTTTCAATATTCATATTCTGAATAAATCAAATTAGTTTCTCAAGCTAAGTTTTAAAAAAAACGGTACACATACGCTTTTACTTTTTTGATTAAAACAATTTTCCGAGAACTTTTTAAATTATGTCAAATAATAAAATTATTTTTTTAACATTTCATTCAAACGATAACAATTATCATTCAAACGATAACAATTATTATTATCATAAATCATACAACTAAAATTTTTGTTTTGATTTTAGTGCACTTAATTAGAACGTATGTTCAAAGAAAGTTTAGATATTTTTCAGGAATGTGCAGCCAAGTTAAAATGATTTACACTACTAAACGCACCAATTTTTTTTTAACCTACGGTATGGGGGAATATTTTTCCTTTCTTTTTTTCTATTCGTATAATGATAATCTTTATCAAAGTAAAATTTTTAACTTTCAAATTTTATCAAAAAAAGTATTTAATAATTCATAGAAAGAGGGAAAACAACGATTTTTAAATTAATTTTCCTAAGTTAGAATTTAATGAATATTTTTTCACCTGACAAAAAACGAATGTTGTCGTCAAAATGAGATATGACAACCAACGTCTAAAAAAATTAAAAAACAAAAAATTAAAGTTTAAAACCTGAATTTAGTCTGATTTTTAAGATTAGATTGGAGGGGAGTGATACACAAACATGCGTCCTTGTTTGACCGATATTTGTTTCTTTGTTTTTCTCTTTCTCTCTCTCTCTCTGTGTTTGTGTTCCTGGTTGTTGGATCATGAAAACAGTAGTAAAAAAAAAACTGATTTGGGAGTTATGGTAAAATTATTTAAAGATTATGCAATATACGTGAATTTGAAAAAAAAAAAAAAAAAAAACATACACACGCGAACCCACGCATGCAAAATTAAAATGTCTGTTTATTTTTTTAAAAGAGTTTTCCTATCTAAGAGTAGCACAGGTGCTTTTTTTGTACCACAAAATTACCCCGGTTTGGGTTTTTGTCGTAAAGAAAGATACCCATAAAGCAACACAACTTTCAATTTCACGTTTAGAAAGATTATGATGAGAAGGATTGATTAACAATAACATCCATGTAGTGATAGTTGGAGTTGGTAATGCTCACAAAAGTCAAAACCAAGAATTCATGAGGAAATTACAAAACACAAAGTGGATCTTTCTCTAGTTCACTTGTAAAATCCGAGTACTTCCTGATGAGTAGAAAAGAAAACAATTTCATTAACTATATAAACCAGACAAAATAAATCTCGGACACTGATCTCCAGTCTACCACCCGATCGTGTTTTTTTCACTTTCACAATCACAAGCAAAGATTTAAAAGTTAATTTGTACGGTACGTAAGAGAAAAGAGAGTAAAAAAAAGGCAGCTTTTTAGTTTAAACTTTAAAACCATTTGTTTTTGTTTTTTCTTACAAAATGTGTAATAAACCATAACAGGCAAACTTTCAAGTTTTTTTGCATGATTATCTGGCTGTTTTTAATTTGTATTACCACACGGTTTCTAAGCGGAACAATAAAAAATACTCGTGGATTTATCTACGAGGAACTATCCAAGAAGACTGTAGTGGTCAGGGACAAAATAGTAGTTGTTGCGGTCATCAGGTGTCCGTAACGAACAAACGTACATTTTGTCTAGCGTTAACATGCATGCGTGTGTGCAAGAAGCACTGTCTGCGCACTATTGAAAACCTGAGTGCAGTTTCGATTCATAAGCAAAAACTTTGACAGTGTCATTTTTTTTCAATTTGAGCTGTTTCATTTGAATTAACTTATGCTAATTTACCTATTCAAACAAAATTTTTCTCAAAAATGAATATAGGAACAAAATTAGTTTTTTTTCTACTGTAGATTTGGGTATTTAGAGACGTTTCTTCAAATTTTTTCTCTAAGCACTCCAGAACAAATATTTTTTTTTTAATTAAATTTTGTAAAAGTTAATAAAGAGGACTCTATATTGTAAAAAAATCAATGTAAACGTGATTTCTATACAAACTACAAACATAAATAAAAAATTATTTTTTTTACTATTTTACGTAACAAATGACATCGATAAAGGAAAGCATATTTTGGTTTGTTTGTACGTAGGTATCAATAGGTATATTATTCATTAATTACAATGAATTGACAATAGCAAACTGGACCTCTCCAGTTTAACTTTTACAAAAACAGAATTTTATAATTTTTAAAATTTTTTATGCAGTACTTGCTACTAAAATAATAATAATAATAATAATAATAATAATAATAATAATAATAAAACATCTCCATCGCCGTAATGCCCACTCCACCGGTTATTGTTTACTTAATTAAAAAAACTTAAGTTAAAGTTCATAAAGTATTTGATTTTAAACATAAGGAAGATTTGATTTAAAAATAAAATTTCACTATTGTAGCAAAAGAAGTGAGATGATGATCATAAAATTTATTACCGTGTCCGTGTGAAAGGTAACATTTGAGCAAACATTTCATTTTTTTGCACATATTATCCCCAGGGGTATAGGTACAAAAATCTATTGGTTAAATAAATTTATATATATATTTTTTTTTAATATACGAGTTTAAATAACTGTTTCTTCTTTCTCTAAAAAACCTAAAAACAAAGCAAGAAACAACCAAATGAATGAAACTGAAATTATAGGATAATGACGTTCATTTTTAACGATCGATGATAGGACAAGAAGACAATTATTCAGACACTTTTTTAGCGATTTGTCAGAAGAATGATGTCTGAGCAAAGTTTTCTGTTTTCATAAGTTAACAACCAAGTTTATTAACCATAAAGAAAAAAATGAAGAAAAAAGTTGCAAAAACAGAACTTTTCTTCTCTTCGTTCATGAACTGAATTTTTAAAAGAACAAGACTTCAGAACTGCCTTTGTAAAGTTTTGACATTTTTAAAAATGTTCTCATAAAATAACAATCATTTTATTTAATTAATAAACACTCTACAGAAAAATTAGTTACGCAAAAAAGAGACATCATAAAACAAAAGCAAGCAGTACTAAAAAAAAACAAACAAAAAACACCTAATTAGTTTTCCACTTTTGAAATCAGTGGCATTTTTAAATTTACAATAAGGAAAACGATACTTTTATTCGAAATATGAAGCGAGAAAACAAACAAAAGTAAAACACATAAAAAGCTGAGGCAATATTAATATTGCCGCAATATGGATGAATTAAATTTTATTTTACCGTGTTTTTCTTTTACATACAAAATATTAAAATTTTATGATGATCAAAGCCTATGAGAGAAAGTTTTGGGGGTGATTTGATGGATTAGCTGGATTATATCGTATGGTTCGCTGTTGGTACATCTTATGTTTACATTGGAGAGAAACGGAAGGGACAAAATTCCCGCCTTGTTTTCAAGCGGCTTGCAACAGATTTATTCGAACTGCTACTACAGACAGACCCAGGCGTGTGTAGTGGACCAACAGGGAAAAGGAAATTACCAGCAAACAACTATTAAATATCGATTACACTGATATTTGTTTTTACATTTATAATTCGATTTCGTGTATTTATTATATAATTGTACAGTGTACACTGTACAGTACACTCTGCGTCGTGTATTATTATTATTAGTAGTAATAGTAAATAGTATTACCATCATTCAATCAATTTAAGTAGCAAATTCATTGCATTTTGTTTTTTAGCCTAGGGAATTCATTATTGTTTTTATTTCATTTTCACAAAAAATTCAAACAATAAAAACTACTGTTTAAAATTGGTTAATAATAATAATAATAAGTTTATTTTTCTTATTTCGTTTTTGTTCAATTCATAAAATTCTTGAGTTTGAGATAGTCTTACTTACTCTTCTTATTCAAGAACGAGTGAAAAAAGTAAACAAACATTATTTAGAAATAATAAATGTAAAAAATATCAAAGAAAATTCTTAGTTTTAAATTCTCGATTAAAAAAAAACAAACAATTTCCCTCTTTTAGCCTTCGTAACTAAAATCAAAAATGAAACTTTAAAAATTAAATAAATGAACGTGATTCTGATTATTATTTAGTTAATCTTTCTATCTACAGTGTGTATGTGTACCCACTAAAAATACAAAACCTATACAAAATAGATATTACAAATGAAAAGGAAAAAATTTAAATTTAGCTTTTGAAGATAAAACAAAACACGTGTTTATGACATCACAAGTGACCGTCTGCTATGACCCCCGCCAAAAATTACAATCAATTATTCATTGTGGGTTTCTTTTTCACGTCAAATCCTTTGCTTTCAAACTGAGTTTTTAAGAAGTACACAAGTTACAGTAAGAGTTCAGTAAAAAAAAAGTAAACCTATTATACTTTTCAAAACAAACAGCAATAAACTTAAAATGAAATCAGGTGAGAACACTAAAAAAAAAAATAAATAAATAAAAAGGAAAGGAGTGTCAGTGTTTTATGGTTTTATCCAAAATGCCGTTCGGTTCAACGTAAGCCTTATCAAAAATTGGCTACACAAACTAAGTTTTAATAAAACAGTTAAAAATGAAAATAAGAAGCTAGTAAAAAGACAAAATATTGTAAAAATGTATATGCGTCACCTGTGTAGTCAACAACTCCACATGCTTTTTTTTTTTTCTTGTTGATGTTATCGATACACGACACATGAGAACGTACATAAGTTTTCTCGGCTGTAATAAGAAGGAATGTTTAAATAATCCTAATATTTGGTCGGTGGGGGTGGGGGTGGGTACAATGGGTCAGGGCAAGAACCGCTCAGCACACCTTAGTAAGAAAATTTTATAAACCAATTTATTGTATTATAACAAGATAAGTCTCTGTCTGGTCATTTTGGGTGACAGGATCTTGAAAAGTAAAAGCACTAAGAGATTCCATTTCCAATTACTATTTAGGTAAAGTAGCAAAGATTATCAAAAAAAAAAAAAAAAAAAAAAAGACTCGTGTACCCCCCACCTTGCCATTTAAAGTGTCAAACTTTATATATCTTCAATAACAAAATGGTTTTACATTTGAAATGTTTTTTAAAATGTTCAAAACTTATTTTGAGATCACCGTCACTTTTTTTTTAATGAATGCAAACAAAAAGGTAAAATAAGGCACAAGTACACAATTCGAAGATGAAATAAAAATAAAAAAAAATGTTTTTAAAGCATAAAAAAGTTATTGCAACTGTTTTTCACCCTTGACAAGAAGCGGTAAAAAATTGTTTTGAATGAATATAGCTAAAAACGCTAAATTCTTAAAAAATGCGTAAATTAAATTTTGGTTGATGGTTCACAAGTGCACAACATAAAATTATATCAACATTTCAAACGTTACATTATTACAATATGACGATAACTATGTTTTTTTCACTACGATTTACATAGAAAAAAAAAAGATATTTTAAGTCGAATAATTCCCTCTAAACCACATTTTAATTCACTTTTCTTGATTAAGCCTACGATGTTAAATTTTGAAAAAAAAAAACAAACAAACAAAAAAACAAAAAACAAAAAGTAAAAAAAACAAAAAAAAACAATGGGAAAAAGAACCTAAAAGCACTTGACGTACCCAACCCGAATTTTCTTACCTAATTATTCGAAAACATTCCAAACACTTTTAAATTTTAATCACTTGCTTAATTAATAATTTCATCAATAACGAAAACTTTTTTATTGCAGAATAATCGGAATTATTTTTATTTTATGCCGTTCATTTTTTTTTAGACCTGCATGTTGTAAAGAAGTTTTTTTTGTTTTAATTGAAATGTAGATCATTATTATTACTTTTAAAGTGTAAATTTTGATCATTTACTTTATTTCTTTTTACATTCTTAAAAAACCAATGGATGAATTTTTTAAGTAAATCAGTTTTACTACAAACATCAAAAGTTGGTCAATAAGTTATTTCGAAGAAACAATAGCGTGTTACTGTTAACTGCATGAGCTTGTCGAGTAGCAGCTAAAAAAGTGCTTGATTTTTTTGAAGCATTAGGAAATTCGGTACTTTTGGGGAAATGTTCAGGAAGTGGAAAGAAAAAAAAAACTTCTCAAGAGAGATTGGAATTAAAACTAGTGAAAATTTGTTAACGGAGTCAATATTAGGCAACAAATAACTTTGCTCAAATCAGTGAAAAAAATATTTTTTCTCTTTTTAATGGAAATAATTACTTAATAAAAAATGTCAAAAAAAGTGAAGGTTTAAAAAAAAAAAAAAAAAAAAAAGTTTAATTTTTACAACTTTCTAAAAGTTGAATTTTTTTCTAGGCTGAAAAAGTAAGAATTTTACCAGTGTAAAATATGGGTAAAAAAGTTCAAGCAGATATAAACTTAAACTAGAATTAGTGGAGAAAAAACTGTTACTTCCGCTGTGTATGTGTAGTCATTAAAGTTCTATATTGCTACTTAGTACTTACTAGAACTCATGCAAAGTCTTAGGCTCCCCCTCCTACCTACATTGTATGTGTATGTGTGTGCGCGCACGTAAAGTAGTCCTCTTCGAGAAGCAAATTACTACTACTAATAGAGAAGTTTTAAATACAGTAGTAGTAGTAGTAGTAAGCAAACTCCAATATATTGTTGCTACTACTAAATACGAGTATTGGTCGCAAAGCAAAGTTAGAGAAAGAGAGAGTAGAGTTCATTAGGTACGGCAGGAACAGTCCTTCCAGCCAACGAGCTTGTGTCCATGCATGTAATAATGTGTAAGTGCCTCTCTCTCTTCCTCTACGTATAATCGCAACTTTTTCTAAGTTTGTGTGCGTATGTAGAAGACATGGGTAAATGCCACATTGAGCGTAAATGCATGTGAGTGGATGTGTATGTGTGGGCACTGCACTGCCCATATAAGGAAAACGTACTACGCAGTAAGCAGCCAGTGTCAGTGACGTTGCATCTTACTACTGAATGCTTCAGTCTGAGTGGCCTTCGTTTAAAAAAAGCCGACCAATGAACACTCCGGATTCAACATAATAAGTGATGTCATCTTCAGCCAATCAGAAGCTTTCCTGGTGATGTCATTTTATTTTTAGGAGATGACTCATACGAATAAAAGGAGTTGGGGTAAGTGTTTAGAGTCAAATCACGTTTTGAAATAGCATCGAAAAGACACGAACAGTTTTATATTTTCATGATCACCGAATAGGACTTTATTCGAATTTCTCGACAAAGTTGTTTGACTCTTTCTGGAGGAGATTTTTCCCTTCCGATTTCTCAAAGCTTCCTTTGTGTTGGATTTTTTTTTTTTTTTTTTTTTTTTACAATATTGACTTGTATATTTTTATTTTAAGTTTGCGCGCTATAAAAAAAAAAAAAAAAAAAAATGGAGACAACATTTTACCACGATGAATGTCACCCAAGCAGCGAATCCCTGAAAAGACTCAAAAAGTCCATGACTTTGGACTTTACTCCTGGTGTAAGCAGTACGAAACAGGCAAAAATAAACAACTTGCTTCAGTCGCCTGATTTGAACTTGCTGAAGCTCGCCTCGCCCGAGTTGGAAAGGATGATTATCCAAGCTAATGGAATGGTGACCACAACACCGACCCCAACTCAGTTTTTGTGCCCGAAATATGTGACCGAAGAACAAGAGGCCTATGCCCGAGGATTTGTGGATGCCTTAGCAGAATTACACAAAACTTACGGCGAAGAAAAAAATTCTACATCGCCTCCACCTGCTTTTCCTAGCGCTAGACTCACTTTTCCCTATACTCAAACGTCGAATGATGGGAGCACCAATACCCAGGGACAACAACATGGGCTGAACACAATGTCGGTGGCCGATACAAATATTGTAAATGGTCGGGTTCCGGCAACTTCTCAGCCACCTGTCGTAACTTCCCTGCAGTCGGGTACCACCACAGTAATACCATTGTCCACCCATTCTTCTGTCAGTTCAACCGACGAAGCCCGTCTCGTGAAACTGAAGGAAGAACCACAAACTGTTCCATGCTTGGGTAGCACCCCGCCACTATCTCCGATAAATATGGAATCACAGGAAAGAATAAAGTTGGAAAGAAAAAGAGCCAGAAACCGAATCGCTGCCCGAAAGTGTCGGACGCGAAAACTCGAACGGATAGCAAGACTGGAAGAACGAGTAAAAGAACTTAAGGATCAGAATACGGAACTGTCCCAATTGTCTGCCACCCTTAGGGACGATATCTGCAAACTTAAACAACAAATCATCGAGCACGTGAACAGTGGATGTCGGATACTGAACAATCATAATCTCATGTGATTCTTCGGCATATCCCCATCCATATTTTTTTCCTTTTTTTTGTGAACGTGAACACTTATCCAAGACACGCTTCTTCTTACCTCTGAGAACTGTGGAAGAAACTTGCACAATTTGCGGGGTGTCCGTGAAGCCGGTTAAAAGCATAAATTTTTATGATCGAAAGAAAAGTACGTGTGGAAAAAAAATCTATAAAAAAACAAACAAAACACAGAAATAAGCTCACTTTTTCTTATATATATATATATATATATATATATATATATATATATATATAAAGAAACAAGTTAAAGAATTCAGGAGACTTACCCACCCATGAATCGAAGGAAAAAAATCACTATTTATTTTGGCTAAAGAAAAACTAAAAAATGTAAACAGAGTTTCTGCAGAAAAGATTAAGTTTTTAAAAAAAAAAAAAAAAAAAAAAAAAAATGCAAAATCTGAACTTTTGTCTGATCTGATCTTCCCTCAATGTTTTTTGTACCACATACAAATCTATTTATTTGTCTTTCATCCAAAATAACTTGTTCTGAACGTTGACTAAATTCTTAACTTTCTAAAGAAAATTGAGCTTTTTAAAAATGTCTTGGTCTAAAATTTGTTGAGGTTTGCGGATATTTGAGAGCAACCCTTACTCCATCACAGTAAGTGCTCTTATAAAAACTGACGGATGCAAAACGAAAAGCAAAACTAACTTCTGATGTGATACTTACAAGCAATCTGAAGTTAACGTTTTACCTAGTCCGCCCGGTCGACTCCTCAAGTTTTTTTATTTTTTAAGTATTCGAGACTAGTCATTAGCTGTTGACCAGCTAATACTTTTCTCGGCCAGCCTGGTTATCATCAGTTCGATTTCTAAGTCCACAAGGTTTTCTGCATAGATTGGACTCCAATGAACTTGCTCCGACGACAGTTTTGTAAATTTTGATAAACTGTACATAACTGACTCTCAAAATGACAGGTGCTGCAACTTTTATGATGCAAGACTACTGTACATAATTGAGGTTTTATCCATCTAATTTTTCTACTGGAAAAATTATATATTTATTACTTGTACAGACATTAAACCTTTTTCATTTAAAATCAGTTTTCTTATCGTCTTATCTGTTTGGCTTTAGATTACATTTTTTTGTTTTGTTGGAGTAACTAGAACCAACTTTTCAATGCGTCAACTGTTTTCATAATTTGAGACATGAATCAAAGGGAGGTAACTCAACCTTTCAAAATATTTTTTCAAAATATTTTACTTGCAAGTTAAACCTAGCTATCCTAATTGTTAGATAACCCTCTTAAAAATAAAGATTTAAAACTTGCTAAAGTTCGTAAGAATCCGCCTCAACTCCAGCAAATCTTAAAAATGTAATCTAAACAATGTAATTTTACATTATTTAAAAGCTTACTTTTACTTTTTAAAAAAAAAAAGGATGTTTTGGAAATAATTCGAAAAAGGTGATGTAGAAACAGGAAGCTGGTGTTTTTTGTTTTTGTTTTTTTTCTATGTCCCAAAGCATCTCAAGATTTAAGATTTTTTTTTCCTTTTAAATAATGAAACTGTGCACAGTAAGCATTGATTTCTATCATGTCTGTTAGTTTCTGAAATTAGCAACGACAACCTATTTATTAAACACATGGAGATAGTCTCCACTATCACTGCGCCGACCAGCTATGGAAGAAAACTCAGTTGTCATCAAGAGAATTGAAAGTGAAACTCCTCTCACTTTGGAAACACCATCAAAAAGTGTAAGAAACTCATTTTTTTTCCGTCCCAATAGCATTTTTAATCAATTTCTCCGTGTTTTTTTTTTTTTTTTTTTTTTTCCCCGGAGAATTGGGTTCATTGTTACAATGTAGTTCTTGACAATCATTTTTTTTTACACACGAATTTTGGATTTTTGCTATTTGAAACATTTTACACTTCAACACATTGTTATGATTATATTTTGATTATTGTGTTGATAAATTTTATTGATGATATTCCGATTTTGATCTATTATTTACGTTTAGAGAAACGACGAATTGAAAAACAAACATCCTAGTTAGTTTAAAAAAGTACATCACACAGAATGTGTATCTTTGATCCAACAGGAATGTTAGAAAATAAATACAATTTTACGCATCTTATGACAAACTTCAAAATTGTGTAGTGTATGTATGTATGTCATTTACTTGAATTTTTCTGTACATAATTTAAAATTGAGATTTTTGTTTGAAAACATTATTTCATATATTTTAAATATTTATAACCTTAAATAATAGGATTCTTTCAACTTGGTACTTTTCGTCTAAAAATCTAATCACCCCTTATCCTCAGTGCAATAACAAATGCCCAACAGTTGAATGTCATTGTGCCCGTCGTGACTGACATGTGCAGACGATCAAAAGCACGAAAACACAGAAAGACAAAAATCTATTAATCAATAACGTTGTCTGTAAGAGGAAGACGAGGAACACAGATCAATATGCAGCTGTTCAAAGTATCACATTTTAAATGTTTAGAAACTGCAAGAGCCTCACACGTGTGTGTGTGTGTGTGTGTGTGTGTAGAAACTGAACAATTCTAATTTCAATTTTTTTAAACTTTATTCACGATTCTGATGAATAAACTACTGCATTTTTTGCTTATACTTAGTATCCTAATAATTCTTTATGAAGTAAAAATAAATGTCAACCAGTTTGAAATATTTTTTTGAAAGTCCTTACAAGACGAGTAATTAATATTACGTATAAAATGTTTGAAAACTTACAGTGCATTTACAATTCATGGAAATATTTTTTTTTGCGTAAAAACGAGTCGAATTTTATTTTCACAGAAATCTTTGCAGTTGTCTTCTTCAGGAAGGTACTCTCTCTAGTTTTACTTTTAATACAATAATTTTTTATAAGGAAGTAAATGTGAAATTCGGATTTTCTGAATAAAAAGTTAACTTCGTGACATTTCGTAAATTTGATAATCTGTTGTTCTCATTTTTAACAAACAAATCCATTGTAATTTATTTTTTTTACTGCATGTGAGGAGCAGACCACGAGTGGATCCACTCCATCACTTATAGGCACAAAGAACCCAAATTGGGTTTAATATTTTTTTTTTTTTTTCGACTTATGATGGTAAACATTATGTAAATAATGAAGCAAATGTGTGAACAGTTTAAGTAAAGGGTTTTAGTTTTGTTTGCCCTAAACTCTTTTAAAGGCATAACTAGATTCAATCGAGAAAAGGAAATTCATGTCCCTCTCTTCCTTCTGAGAAGCTTACTTCCGTTTTTCATAGCCAGACAACACCTGATCACCAAAAATACAATTACGAGACCAAATTAAACTTATTTCTGTATTGTTTATTTTTTAAAATTCAAATTTATCAATATATAATTGTCTTTATCTCTTCAAAGTTAATACACAGTTCAAATACATAATAATCAGTTTTATTTTTATTAATAAATTGTACTGCAACGGTACAACCTCTCTAATTACTTACAGTAACTGAACCTATTTTTGTTGTATATTTTATGTACTAGAATACATAACTTGAAATATAGTGATCAAGACCTACGATAACATTCGATTGAATTGATATTTGGGTAAAAAACAAAAAAAAAAACAAACTGAAATAGGCTAGCAAAAATTTCTACTTAACTAACCCAATTGATTTTTACTAAGGAAAGCACTAATGGTGGTGGTAGTAGTAGTAGTACAAGGGGCCATGTATGACCAAGAGAAATTCCTATTCAAAATATCTCTTAAGAAAAAATAAAAATGAAACAAACAAATAAAAAGTTGTACTCGTTGTAGTTAAAATAATCCACTGAAAATATCTAAATGAATGAGAAAAATAAACGCATTCGTAGTTTGAAATCGGCTGTGACCCCAATTTCGAAATTAAGGAAGTTTAGGGTAGGGTTGTACAATATAGTGAAACGAATGTGGGTAAATTCTTTATCAACATGGCTGGGTCTGTCATGAGGAACACACTGAAAAAGGGGGAACTCAGAAAATATTTAAGTATTTTTGAGTAAACTAATCGGAAATTACGGATAAAAGTGGTAAATTTTATTTTTATTTATAAATTATTACTTATCTTCTTAACGTAGAACCATCGTTTTTTACACTACACTTCCTAATATTACACGGTAAAGAAAACAAATATCAAATCAAAATGTTGACTGAATTAGTTGTTTTAAGAACAGAGAAGGAATAACCATGAAATTTTAATGACTGTAAATAAATTCCTGATTTTCACACACAAACTATGAACAGTAGAGAGAGCAACATCATGGCATCCAATAATAAAAATTATAAACATAGATTCAAATCCAAATTATTAAATCTAAGTAAAAGTAAATTAAATATATTTTTGTAAACAAAACCTGAATTTATTTTTTTTTAACCTTTCAGATTTCCTATTTTTTTTCATTCTTATGACAATAGCTGGACACCACCTTTGCCCCAAATCAATGTGATTTCAATTTCTATTGTATTGTTGCATTATTACACATCTGAGAAAAGGGAGGTTTTCGTAGCATTTGAAAAAAAAACCCCAAAAAAACAGATCTAATTTCAGTAGAAAGAGATGATTTTATTTTGAGATAAATAATTCAGGTTTGGTAGGTCCTCAAATTGGGAAAAAAAAAAAAGAGAAAAGCGGGCCACCTGGAGAGAAAGAGAAATTTTAAAAAAATCAATTAAACAAGAAACAAACAATAAAAAAACAAAACAACTATAAGTTTTACAAAATTGAAAAACAATGATTTACTTTTTTTTAGTCGTTCAAGCATAAAAAGTGAAAAAAAGTCCAAGCATCAAGCATGTACAAATTTATTAAAAATTGATTTTATATTCAGCATTTGAGAAGTAATTCACTAGCATTATTTCTTTAAAAATAATACTAGCTTATTGATGAAAAAGTTTTACTTTTTTATCATTATTTTCATTCAAAATATTTAAAACAAAAAAGGCCGCAGCATCAAAATTTAAGTTTGAAATATAAAAAAAATAAGAGAAAGCTTAAAAAAATCATTTTGTTTTATGTTTTAAGGAATTATGAAACTTTAACATTGGTTTTATTTTGAGATTGTTCACGTTTAATTGAAATTGAGACCAAAATAAAAACATTGAACAGGTATATGATTTTTGTCAACATTCATTATGTTTTTAAACAATTTTTTACCATGCATAACGAGGAAGTAATCAGAAAAAAGAAACCTTATAAAAAAAGTAACATTTTGCATATTTTTTCATTAATTCTTCAAAAATTATTAAAATCATATTAATTTTTAATTGAATTTTTTTGCCAAATCCAGGACATTAAAGTTTAAACAAATTATGATGAAAGTAAGTTTTTTAAAAAATTTTTAATTTTCATAAAGAATACGGTTGAAGAATAGAAAAAAAATAACCAAAAAAGTTATTTACTTTATTTTTCACATCTTTCCATTTCTTAATTTTTATTTTTAATTCTTCAAAGCATACTCGACTTGAAACCATAAAAGTCGATTTTTTTAGGTTTTTTTTTTTTTTTTTGGTCATCAACATAAAAAAAAATGTTGAACTTTATTCAATGCATCTCATATTTCCCATGATGAGGTGTTAACAGCATTTTTTTAAGATTGAAAAAAGAATTATTTTTTTTTTTTTTTTTACAAATATTTTGTTATACACATTTTATAGCTTTTGTATTTCAATTATATTATTGATATTCACATATTTTATTTAATATTTTTGTACTTTTTGTTATTTAATTCTACTTTTGAAATTCATCTTGGGTCCTTCAACTTCTGCATAAAAAAAACAGAGTAACCTTATCAGAAGTTTTTTTTTCTTAAAAATTTTAAAAATATGAAGCATTTAGGTAATAAAATAATAAAAATAGACTAATTATATCATAAAACAAAAACAAAACGGGTTAATTTTTTCCATTTTTTTATTTCTAATCAGAGAGTAAATATTTTAAAAAAATGTTTTATTTTTGTCAGACGAGAAAAAATTTGCAAGTGTTTTTTTTTTTTTTTTTTTTTTAACAAAATGATCAACAGATGTGGGCAACAGAATTCAATGAAATTAACCCAAAACACAAAAACCTACCTTTCCAAATGTTTACTAATCAGTGTTAACTTCAGTTTGAGTGGTAAATGAATCCTTAACGAGATGAAATCTTTACTGTGATCAAACCAGAAGTTGACAACAGTTCGCCATTTTGTGAACAATGTGTTGGAATATATTTATAGTACAGTCGACTGGTTGCTAATATGGGAGCCGAGAAGGATATTCAGTATCCTAATGTATTGCCTTTTCGTTTTTTTTCTTTTAGTAATTTTATAAATATTTATTTCACATGAAAAGAAGCATCATGATGTATTGGTTGTTATAAACCTAAATTCTTTTGTTTACTAACAAAATAGAAAACTTAAAACTGTGTTAATGATTTTTTCAGGGCGTTAAAAGCAAAATCATTCACCTTGATAAAAAAAAATAAAAAGTATTTTACTATTCAATGTGTGTGTGTGTGTGTGTGTGCAAATAAGTTGTGAATGCAAAATATGTTCATATACTTTCGAATAAGTTTCCTCTTTTAAGACATTCATTTAAAAAAACTAAACATAGTTCACTGAGTAGAACGAAGTTAAGTAAAAAAAGGAATTGGTTTAAGTGAAGCATCTTAAAACTCGTTTAAGTAAAAATCTTGATTAAAAAATTTATTTCAGTATAGGAATTCACAAGCTCATCAAACTCGGAACTAGAAAAAATCTTAAAAATTGGTTTTAGTAATCATACACACTTGAAACAATCGTAATGAAGAAATTATTTTGTGGCATGTCTTGTGTTCCATAGTATTATTTCTCAAAAGTAATAACATTGAAAATACTTTCATTTTGTTAGCTTTTTATCTTTATTATTATTATTATTGATGATGGTAATGGTAGATAGAAAAATTAAAATACAACTATAACAAAAAAAACAATCTTAGAGATTTTTCGTAACAAAACCTAAGTGAAGAGTTGGAAATTATCTATAATTAACTTTTTTTTCTTAATGACACCTTTTGTTGAAAATGAAATGTTCTTTTCTGAAAGAAGTTAGCAATTTCTAAAAAAGTTTTAATAAAACTTTTAAATTTATAGAGATGGATATGAAAATTTAAATCAGTTTAATTTTAGTATAAATTTTAAAACAAAATAAAAAATATTTATGTTCTACTTACTTTTTAATGATAATAAATCAAATTGGAAGAAACGATAATTAATTTTGATAATTATTTATTGACTTCGTAAAATCGAAATTCGTCACTTGTTTTTTGTGACACATTTTTAAAATGACCCCTGACTTCCAGAATTAAAAAAATAAACATAGAATTTTATTTTTTAAAACGTTTTATCAATTTTTCCCTTTTAAAATCAAATCCGTTTGCATTTTCCTTTCATTTCAGCAACTTAATGTAATCAAAATTTTCGTAATATGAGGTGACCGCTAACATTAAAAGAACCTGCACGTATCTCATCTGTTTTCTGTTCATTCACTTTACCATCTGCTGTGGAACCTGTTGCTGGCTACCGAATAGGTTTTTTCTTTGTATCAATTTTGTTTAGAATCTTGTTTCTAAATGTTCAATTGATACCATAAACCTTTTAGTTTTAAAAATATGAAAATGAATAGCTTCCTTTTTATCGGAAAAATGATTATTGACAAAACGAGCAACAATGCATTAATAAAAATTAATTATATATTTAAAATGAAATAAATTAAAGATTAAAACATTTTAAAAATTATCATTTTCTGCTCGCATTCAAATGTTTTTTAATAATAGTTTTTATTTCCCTAATTGTAATTAACATATTTAATGACCAATAGGATTCAAGACATGTGATATTTTGTTAAAAACAGTGAATATTTTAGTTTAGGAGAGGCAAACTAAGAATTCAATTTTTTATTTTTAGCTACGGTCATTGACTGTTCTTCCTAAGTAAACTTTTTAAGATCTACGAAACTATGGCTCCTTAGGATGTAGATACAAACAAAAGTGAAGATGATAAAAAGACAAAGTGGGGAAAAATGCTATTTAACTACACATCGTCCTCGGTCTGGAATGAGAGACAAACTCGTGTCTGAGAAAAGATTGTTGGAATTTACACATACACATATACATGTATGTGTTTATATATGTCTTCTTGTAACATTTTTTTGGCAAAGGACCGTTTTTCCCGCTAATGCTAGTCATACTTCCGTTGAAAAAAAATTCCAGTCCGACAGTCTAACATGAATTTTAACTTAATTCTTCAAAATACTGCACAAGCTGGCTATAAACATCCGCCAAATAATTTAGTTTGTAATATTTAAGCAATCTTTGAGCACTTTCTAGCGAATACGCTCTTTTTGAAAAAAAATTATTTTGATGAATTTTTTTTTTTATAAAAAAAGAAAAGAATGACTATTTCCTTTTATTGTGAGTGCGGTAATGTCCCAATGAAACTCAATTGGTCGTTTTATTTCTTGCCCCACCAAAAATTCCATTTAATCAAATTTAATGTTTGTGTTAAATTCTGGTAGATGACTTGTTCTCAATTTTATTATCAAGCCGGCCATTAATAGTCAGAGAGAAAATTGGGTGATCACCGGCTGCGCCATTACGTCTCTTCTCGCTTGTTACACGTTAAATAACATTTCCTTTTCTTTCTTTCATATTTTTCCTTATTTTCAAGTTTTTAGGGACTTTTTTTTTTTTTTTTTTTTGGACTCCAGTAAGAACGTGTTTGGCTGAGAGAGTAGAAAAGATAATATATAAATAAATAAAGTTATTGAAATTTTACTTGTACATAAAGATAGCCATTCCAAAAATATTTGGTCGTATTTTCATTTTAAAAGTAAAAAGTTGATCTAAAATTAAAAAAAAAGGAATAAAATGAAATTAAAAAATAATAAACTTGATCTGAAATTTTGCTCTGGAAAGTAAATGAGTCGTTATGAAGGGAAAAGTCAAAGTCAACAAATTAGCATTTTTTTAGTTTTAACAAGGAATTTTGAAAAATAAAACAAAAATAAAAATGCATGAAAAAAAAAATCCCCGAAAAAAAAACAAGCACATGCTTGTTGGTCAGGTGTCGTTAGAATGAAAACACTTGACTTACTTAAGTTATATTTTTTCTATTTTTATCTACAGATCTGCTGTTTACAATGCAATTGTAAATGTAAGTTACATTATTTTCTAAATGGAATCTTTATAGAGCATTATTAATAACAATATTATGATCATTGTGTTTGAATGTAACTGATTGATTTTTCACAAACTATTTTCCCGTTTTTGACTACTTTATTTATTTACTACTAGTTTTAAGTAACTTTACATTACCTAAAGTATCCTACCTCTGACACAAGGCTAAGTAACTGTTTTTTTGTAACTACAATTTGTCTACATTTACGACTTTCTTGGCGTTCTTTAATTTTCCAGTTATTTAAAAAAAAAACTTTTTCATTTATTTTATAATGGGATTAAGGAGGGTTGATAATTGTGATTTTTACATTTTAAATTAAGAATTTTATTTTAATTTTTTTTGCAACGATATTCAAGCAAATTTCAAGTGTGAAACAATTCACGTGAACTACTTTTATAGAGAATGAGAGGTTTTTCTTAAAAAATGAAATGCTTATCCTCAAGCTCACGTAACATTAACAAGCCTATTGAGTTATTATTCAAATAATTCAATTAAAATAAATATAAAACGTATTTATTTACTGAACGAGCCACGGCCTATTTTCGCACCGTCCCAGAAAAAAGTAAGAGACTAATAAAGATGAGAAAAATGTTCTCATTTACATTCATTTACAATACATGCAATAATTCAGTAATTGCAAAAAAAAAAAAAAAATTATATATTGAAAATTAAAATATACATTGTCAGCTTTTGTTGAATTTCATATTGTGTGCATTCATAACAGACTTTTTTAACAGCATAGTACCGTGTAAACAATTCAAAAATAAAATATTCAATTCAAGCGTGAAAAATTAGGTTAAAAAATCACATGCAATAGACATCCATTTACTAAGGATTCACGTGATCATTATTAAATTATTCCCGTTTATTCGGTATCTCTTTGAAAATTATTCCTGGTGAAATAAAGATTATTTATTTATGTATTTTTTAGATTTCTAAAATTTGATCAAAGTTACATTATCTAAGCTACGTCCGATTCCCGGTTAGGGTTAGTAAAAAGAATTCTTAATTATCATTATTTTTGTTTTTCATTTGCTGATATTTTGTCGTCACCAAGAAACTACATGAAAGTTTTGATGTTGATGAAAATAATAAAAGAAAGAACAATAATCTAATTAATTTTTTTTTTTTCGAAAAAAACAATAATAGGATTTTTACAACAGAAATATAAGTCGAGTATTTGTTTTTAGCCTCCTGTTCATGTCGCAAATATTTTTAAATGTATATTTTTCCCAGGTTTGTTTATTTATTTAAAAATAAGAATACACAGCTGTTGTCGGAGTTAATTTGAAAAGCAGGTTGTTCGTTACTCATTTTTTTCTCCTCAATGGGCCACTTGTGTTAATTAATGTTAACACAGCTGCAATATATCAGGTACGGACCCCAACATCCCTCGCTTTTTTTTTTCTTCCTTGTATTGATTATTTCTCCAAGCAATTCTCCATTTGCCGTAAAAATTACTGAAGCAACTTTGACGAGTTTCAGTGAATTTGTGTAAAAATTTAAAAAAAAAGTCAAGTTTGCGAGAGACGGCTGGCTCCATGTACTTTGTAGAATTTGTTAATCAACAGAGAGCACGTTTAATCTCTCTCTCTCTCTCTCTCACTCTCTCTCTCACACACACTGCACGAAAGAGGAAGGAGACGAGAGAAGATTACTCAAAATTCTATTTTATTTGAAACGTGAGACCCAACAACAGTAAAGTTGAGTGAAACATGAAAAATTTCGCTTAAAACGAAATCGAACATTTTGTGAAAAATAAGCTATTATTAAAAAAAAAGTCTCTTTCTGTTTTTTTTAATGTCCTTAGCATTTTTGTAGGGTACCGGTTAGATCGTTGGATGAAATATATTTTTCTCATTTTTACTTCATGAAATTTTATTCAAAAGTTTAAAAAAAAAAAAAAAATGAGGAATTTGAATATTTTCCTAAATACTAAAAATAGGTGAATTTTCATAACGGATATTTTTATCTGGTTTCTTTTCTTTTCTTTTCTCAGCATTGTATCAGCAGCAACAGTATGTTTTTGTGTAAACTGACATTTATTTATTTAGTCTTCTTAAGTTAGTACAACACAATGCTATATGTGGGAAGGAGAAGTAAGTAGGAAGATTATGTCACGCCAGATTTGCAGATAGTATTGAAACTCTGGTTTATTGAGAAATAAAAAAAATATTATTTCTTCCATGAGGCAAGAAGACGGAAGTCATACTAAAAATAATCAAAATGGATTTTCCCTTTTGGTTTCATTTTATTAAGAAACAATAAAATACGTGTATGCGTGCGCATCTAATGATGATGTAATCATTATGTATGTATGTGTATGGCGTATATCTTTGTGTAGGTATGCATGTGTGTATTGTATGTATCTTATTGTACATCATGTCTATGTGCATGTATTTGTTTATGTTATATAATATGTGTGTTGTATGCGTAAGTAATTAGTACAAAACATTTGCACATGAGTCTTTTGTATACTTAAAGAATAATGAAATTTTCATGTATTTTTACCTATTTTACTGACAGAAAAAACAGCAATTATTTAAAAGTTTTTAAAACCGACTTTTGTTTCTTGTCTGATTATTTAAATAAATAAATAATAAAAATACTTATCAATCAGTATATTCTGTCAGCACTCAGGATCATGATAATTGTTTTTTTCACCTAAATGAATAGTTATTTTTTTTGTAGCCCCCTCATTTTTAAATTTTATTTCTCTTGTAAATTCTGTGAGAACATGTGGAAATAGACAAATAAAAACATGACAATAATTCACAGAATTCCCAAAATAAACAGTAGACCTAGAAAATGATAGCAACGAAAGAAAAAGGCATCATCAGTAAAAGTAAAAACTTTAAGACATAAAGTAAAATACATTGAACTAGTTTTAATTAAATATTAGAACACATATCACCGCCCCCAATCTTATAAAAAGTCAATAATTTATCAATGAATAACTGAAAGTTAATTTAAAAAATAATGATTGCATAAAAATAATGTTCAATTAATGTAAACTAAACCTTAAAAGCATGGAAAAAGTATTTAAATATATGTTTTTACATTTTTTTTTCAATTTTATTTGTTTGAAAATGTGTGCTGAAAAGTTCCCGACTCTATCCAACACATAAAATCTAACCAAATTACTAAATATCAGAATTTTGGAAGGAATTTGCTTTTAGGTCGGATCAACCACGTTCATAAAATCAGTCATTTTTCCCAGTTGATTTTGGAATTCTTTTGATAAATTAAATTATATTGTCAGTGTATAACGAAAAAACATTTGTAACCTTTTTTTTTTTTCCCAACCACCACACTTTGAGACTATATTGACCTGTTAATTTTTATTTAATTAAAATTTTCATAATGAAATTCTCAATATTTATTATCGAATCAAAAGAGGTCGGTAATTGATTTTTGATTCTTAAGAATCGTAAAGTTTGTGTTGATGGTATACGTGTGTGTTTATGTGCTTACAGCTTATCAACCCTTGGTTATTTAAAGCCGAAACATATTTCAAATTGCAAGAGTCTGTTTAGTTTACAGTATATGTATGTATGTATGTATGTATGTATGTATGCGTGTGTGTGTTAGAATTACAATTAATGGTTTGCAAACAATATTTACCTCATACAGATGACCATTTTGTCCATGGGAAAGAAGTTTTTCTTTGAACTTATCAATGCAGGTAAATTGTTTGGATCTCATTAATTGTAATTCATTATATGCTCTATAATAAAAAATATATTGAGCTCTCTTTTTTGATCAGTTTTAATATTTTATATTAATAGGATCTACTTGGATTACTTACCCACGGATTATACATACATACACACACACACACACACACATACATATACACACACACACACACACACACATATATATATATATATATATATATATATATAAAGTGAACATATATATATATATTACCCTAAAGAGCCAGAAACTGCCTATCTAGGTTTCGCCTAAATGAAACTTCGGGGTAAGTTGAGTATAATTATGTGTGTGTGTGTGTGCAGACGTACCGCCTACGTGCGCATGAGTGTACTGAAAAGTTCTTAGTCAAAATCCCTGAGAAACTTGGGGATTTTTAAGTGATAAAAAACACTTGAAAGACAATGCGCCAAGTGTGTTGAACTGAATGGGTTAATAATATGGAAAGAACAGAGTGAGAACATGGAGAGCCGAGTTCGAATTCCAGTCGGGTTCATTAGATTCAGTTTCGTACATATACCTTTGGGAAAGGTATGAATCCGTCTCTTCTCCCTGCAGCTATGGGTTGAATACCAAGACTAACTAGGTTCTTCAGCTTTGGTTGGCAATCAGTCTACCGCAGAAAGAAATGGCAACCTACTCCGCGAAAAAAAAAAAAAAAAATCTGCCTCGTCAGTCATATATCGAAATGATACTTGACCGCCCAAGCGTGTATCACGTATGACACTTAACTGACTGAATAGCATATGCGCTTCATGACTCGGGGGTTATTCTATTTGGTCAAGTCACGAAACTTTCAGTACCCCCGTATATGTCTGTATACACTTTTCTCATAGTATATGTATGTGTTAATTATATGCCTCATTAAATTGTTTTACCGCATACTGCAGCTGTGATTTGAATAAATCTTGCAGCCATGGATGATTTTAATGCTGGATACAAATTCATTGATCTTAGTCCAGGTTTTTTCAACTTTGACGATTTTTTTTATGAATTGATTTATTGTCCTAAAATATTTAGAATTGGCAGTGTGAAAACAATTCACGTGAACTAAATTTAGAATTTGGATGCATTAATTTCGGGAAATCCTCTATTTTGCAGGCAAGCGTTGGCTCTGCTGTGACGTGGTAGGCTCATAAAAATAACTTTAAGATAATTGAATGTAAATCACAAGTATATCTTAAAATCAAATAGCCTGGGATAATTCCTTCAGATATGTTTTGTACATAACATGAGTCTAACTAATTAAATTCTTGGTACATTCCAGGTTGTTACATTTTTTATTTAAACATTTCTATCTTTGTCATTGACTTTGTCATACATTTATTTTTTATCGGACAAAGCTGCCCGTTCACCAAAAGTCGTTCAGAAAAAAGGTCCCGGAACGATGTAAGGGTTCTATCTAATGAGTACGAGCAGGTGTCATTAATCAAATGTGTGAATATAAAGTAGTACTGGTTGCTGGAAACATAGCACTCGATGGAACATTAATTTTCCCGTGGAGACGAAATCTTATACTCCCAGATGCTATTACATCCCTGACAGTAGTTTAATTGATATCATTATATATATATATATATATATATATATATATATATGTTATTGTTTTTATTCTTATTTCGATAAAAAATAATTCTACAACCATCATCCAGTGATAAGATGAAAAACATTCGAAGTACGCTATTAAACAACAATTTCTTTGTAAAAACAAATGTCTTAAATTTTGTAGGTCAAAGTTGTTCTTAATCATGGTAGGTGTATGGTAACAAGCTTAACCATCTAGTTAACTGAGAAAATCCAGCGTCAAGGCGACAGTCTGATGTCAGAACTGTCGAACCAGATCTGTGAGTTTCTCGAAACCTACTCTTTTCTAACGTATATGATTCGAAGAAGCTGTGTATAAACGGCATAGATTATTTTATACTTAAACAAGCAATGGAATCCTAGATTTAGAGTCAAAAAGTTATTAAAAGCCTAAAAGAAAAAATCCAGATGACTATAAGATTTTATTGAACTTTTTCAAATTATTCAATAATAAATGAAGTTAATTTTTAAATTATTTAAAAAAAAAATTGGAGAATGTTTCTGAGTTTGTTATTGAATTAAAATATACATGCACACACACAAACAAACAAACAAACAATTTGAATAAAGCTGAAATCAGAATCTGTGTCACAATGCCAACTTTCACTTTCTGTATGGCAACAACCTTTGGATAACAGAAAAAAAATATGTCGGCTCTTTGAAATCATTTTATGACTTCTGTATCTAAGCTGAATATATTTTCTAATAAACGTATTTTATATGGACAAACAATTCAGATTTAAAATGTGATGATCTTGCTGTCAAGAGAGCGATGAGCACGAAACTAATAATAATAACAATAATAATAATAATGAATAATTACATAAAAGTAAATGTAGTTTAAGATCAATTTCTCTGCATCGGTAATAACCACATTGACGCCAATCAAATAAGTCAACGTTGCATGGACTGTATACTGGCCGAGATCACTGTAAATTTCCCATGTGTCATCAATCAACGTTCAAGTATCGATAAATTAATTGAATAAATGTTCATATAGCATTTACTAAGTTTAGCTTTGTGCTCTACAAGAAGGTCATATCGACTTAAGTGGAAAGAAAGTGATCTCAAAACATACATACCTACACAATCGCGCACATATATTAAAAGTATATATATATATATATATATATATATATATATATATATATATATATATATAAAATTGTGTTTTGAATTCGATTTCCAGTCAGGTCCATTGCATTTACTTCCGTGCTAATACCCTTGGGACAAATATGAATCCTCTTTTTCTCAACCCAGCTATGGGTGAATAGCAGGACAGACTGGGTTCTATAGCATTGTGTGGCAACCGGTCTAGGAAAAGGAAAATTTGAATTCAAAACTGGCCTGGAGATGGTTTTGCTCCGTCAAGCTATCTTGCCCAAGAAACACCACTTCTACTGCAGCTTCAGTACATGTGGTACCCCTACGACTCTGATGAGTCACCGGATACGCGATCGATCACGATTTGGGCAGCAATCCCTCTTTTATACAATTTTCGTTTATTTCATATTTCTTGTGTCCGTACAATTGTTTTCTTTTTTGGACACAAATTGTGTAAAAACTGTCCAAAAGTTTTGCATAACAGAGCGCTTTCTGCTATTCTTTTAGCTATTAGCAAGTACGGTTTTTA
This sequence comes from Acanthosepion pharaonis, assembly GCA_903632075.3. Taxonomy (NCBI): domain Eukaryota; kingdom Metazoa; phylum Mollusca; class Cephalopoda; order Sepiida; family Sepiidae; genus Acanthosepion; species Acanthosepion pharaonis. The sequence goes on from CAHIKZ030000108.1 coordinate 253,479, forward strand.
TTTTTTTATTTTCAATTTTTAACTGAAAGTTTGGGTTTTTATGCATGTGTGTGAAGTTATAGAAATATTTTATTTCTCAAGCACGGTCAACACATTGTGGCCGTGTTCGTAGTTAATGTTATTGAGTGTTAGCTTTCCCTTTTTAATCATTAGGCCTTTCATTATTTTTTACACACACACACACACACACACACACACACACACACACATATATATATATATATATAGAGAGAGAGAGAGAGAGAGTAATCTATATATGTATGTATGTATGTATGTACGAAGTACATTTTTCAGGGTTTTTTTCTGACTTTTTCAAGAGAGTTATTTATTAATTTGAAATAAGTGCAAAATTCTAATCTTCTTCAAATTAGGGTCCTCTGACTTCAATTCACTTGTTGTCTCGCGCTCCATCCACTTCCTGAAGGCTCCATTGAAATCATCTAAAGTGAATGTAATCTGAACCCTTGCCACGCGCTCCTTCATCTTCAAATATTTTGAAATTGGCTACTCATGATGTTCCCCTTCAGCTTGGGGAACAACTAAAAGTCACCGCGAGCAAGGTATGGGTTTTAGGGGCGGTAAAGGAGAGTTTAAGACTCTTATTGAAAATATACTAGTACCATGTTACATCCACTTTTCAGTTGGCTTATGATGGTGGAGATTCCTGATGAAAAACGCAAAGAAATTGATTTTAAACTACATTTACTTTTACGTAGTTATTCATTATTAATAATGGAATTAGCTTAGTTTAGCAGGATGAAAAGAAACGAGGATAGGGAGATTGTATTACTCCAGACTTGCTTTGAAAGTCACTATTCAAGATTCTGGCTGTTATCTGAACACGAACTCCGACCACTCCGACAGAAATACACAACTATTTTATCACCAAATAGCAATTTAAATAATATTAACTTTTCGAGTTTGAAACAATATCCCGAAAGAATATTATATTTCAGATATATGACTCCTTACAAAACAATACTGGCAAAAGCTAAACATAAAACTGTGAAAGAAAACATTACACAAACGATCAGTCAGTTTTGAAATCAATTTTTCTTCTCTTGGAAACGCATTAAAAAAAGAAAATGAAGAAAAGTCCCTGGAAATAAGAACCTCAAAATTACGAATACCAAACGGTTTCTGCAATGTATTCATTGTTTTGTATTTTATAATCGTGTTTTCATTTAATTGATACATTTATAAAAAAGATGTATATAGGAGTGGAAAATATATGGCGTGTCTCACGACGAACTGTTTGAAATAAACAAATAAATCTCAGTCTCTTATGAGATTTTATTTATTGTGCATCTCCGCTTAATAAAAAATTTGATTCAATTTTTTAACTATTGTCCTTTATCAAAAATTACCTGAAACAACTACAGAGAGACGAGGACGTGTAAATGAAACTTTTCCTCTTAGGGAAATGAGAATATGCAAACAATATTTTGAAACTTTTTGTATTCAGAAATTGCTTGGGGCAATAATCACAACGGAAAGTTCTTCACACTCGGGGGCCTCATAAAAGTAAAACTGGAAGAAGACTAAAAAAAAAAATGAATAAAAATCTTACAAAATATTCTTTGTCCACCGTATTCAGTAAAACATGTATAAAAGAAGAATTGCTTCCTATAGATACATTATAGGCCAAAAGTTTAGGGTCACCCTCTAGAGGTAATAATTAATAAGTTTCATGCCTTCTTTGGTTTAATTAACTCTTACTAATCTGGGAGGCTGAAAGTATTTGACCCAATAGTTCATGGCACCCAGTTCTGTTTAGAGAGGGAAAAACCTAAAATTTAAAATTCGCCAGCCCTAAGATTACCATTAGCTAACAATGATAGATTTGGCAAAAAGAGCTAAAATTTTAAGGAAACTTTAGGAAGTAAGGAGTTAATTTCTTTCTTATTATTATTACTGAATATATGAATATACAGGAAAAGGAAGTCTCTCTGGTTAAAATGAGCTAGTAAATTAGTTTTGAGAAAGGTAGCCTTTACTTTTTATGTGATTCATAATTGATTATATATATATATATATATATATATATATATATATATATATATATATATATATATATAGAGAGAGAGAGAGAGAGAGAGATGGGGTAGACGGGGGCGAAGAGAGTTCATTAAAGATGAAAAGTGATCTGTGATGTGCGAAACATTTATCTTTGCAAAATAGCAACTAGCATTTTATTACTGGAAGATCGATTTTTTTCCTATCTTTTCCATTATTGGAAGCTTTAGGATTAAGCTGAGTTCTAGCATTCCCTGGTACTTGACTGCTATAAAAGTTCCGTCACCAATAACTAGAGAGCGTAGCCGTCGACGAAAATAATCTCACCCCCACCACCAAACTCATGAGCAAACCTTTTCTGTGTTTCTAGTATATATAGATCTTATCGAAGTAAGCTCTAGTAATCAGGCATGCCAAGTTTCAAGTGCTTTTTGTCTGTCCATATCCATTCTGCAGATCATGGTGTTCTTTGAGAATATGAGAAATATTGAGAAACTGGAATACGGATATGGCTTCCTTGTGATGTTTACGCAAATAAGGTTTTCAACATAGCTCGAGCGAATACTATATTACATATACTGGTCAATATGTTGGGAACAAAACATTTCGATACTTGTACCTGGCTTATTATTTGTTCGATTTTCTGAAGAGAAACTTTTAAATTTTCTTGTGCATCTCTTACAACTTATCAACTTGTCTGTTCAGAAATGTTCATTTTCTTGTCAACTCAATTCCGTGCTTTGCTATAAGAGCTAGGATTATTGAAGAAAGCTATGGATCAAAGTGAGAGACAAAGACTTTGGTAAATTTTGTAGAAGAACACTTTGCAGCAGCCAGAAAGATCTTGGAGTATCATTATCACTTAGTTTTGCTCAAAGTAAGAACCCTTTTTTCTACTGATGTAAACAAGGAATATTTAGGCATTTTCAAAAAGTCTTTTAGGAAGCAATTCAGCATTAGAATTATATCAAACTCACAAATATTTTTTAGTATTGATGGATACTGTGAAAAGAACTACAAAAAAAAAATGAACTCATTTGACGATTAATTATTGAATAAATCACTTCATAAATATATTTGTAGTTCACTTAGACATATACTATAATCTTGTAAACACGAAATACCTAATTCAATAAGAAATCACTTATTCTCTCAGGGTTCTTGAAATTACTAGTCGAACTGTACAATGTTTTTAGTACTTTGCATTAATTCATCCATAAGTGCATAGGCATAGTATAAAGTATTTATATATCAGGTCATCCCATAAGTTCTGTCCGAATTTTACCTTTTTTTTTTTTTTTTTTTTTTAAATGAACGAAATTTAAAGAGTATTTTATAATGTCTAATGGAGCTGAACATTATTTTTATGTTTAGATGCATTTAAACCGATCAAATTTTATTTCAGAGAACAATAAAATTAAATTTTGTTTGATTAAAATCCTGCTAACATGGAAGTACCCAAAAATCATTTGAGGCACATAATGCTTTATGAGTTCAAGAAAGGAAACTCAGCAGATGAAGCGGCTAGAAACATTCACTCAGTTTATGGAGAGGAATGTGTGAATAAAAGAACTTGCAGAAGATGGTTTGCAAAATTCAGAGGTGGAGATTTCATCATTGAAGATGAAGATCGAACCGGACGTCCAGTTCAGTTTGATGAAAAGCTTCTTGAAGCAGCCCTTGAAGAAAATCATGCTTTATCAGTTGAGGAATTGGCAGTGGTTCTCAGTTCAAACAATACATCGTCATCTTCAACAACTTGAAAAAGTTCCTAAACTTGGAAAATGGGTGCCTCATGAATTGTCTGAAAACAACCTCAAATCCCGAGTTGACATCTGCTCTTCTCTCCATTCTCGCCAAATTGTTCCACCTTTTTTGGATAGACTTGTGACTGGCGACGAAAAATGGATCTTTTATCGAAATGTTAAGTATTGTAGACAGTGGCTTGGTAAAGGGGAAGAACCCCAGTCACAGCCGAGAAGGGAACTTAATGGGCAAAAGGTTCTTCTTTCAAGCTGGTGGGATCGCCAAGGAATAATCCACTTTGAATTCTTACCACCTAATGCAACAATTAATGCTCAAATATACTGTCAGCAATTAGAGCGTTTGAACCAAGCTTTGAGGAAAAAAAGACCTGCTCTAATGAATTGAAAAGAGGTGATGTTTCATCAGGACAATGCGCGACCCCACACAGCAAGAATCACGTCACAAAAGATCGAAGAACTTGTTTGGGAGAAAATTCCTCATCCACCTTATTCTCCCGATCTTGTTCCTTCAGACTACCATTTGTTTCGTAGCTTACAGAATCTTTTGGAAGAAACAGCTTTTGTAACACAGGAAGAGGTTAAAACTGACATTTGTGGGTTCTTCGAATCAAAGCCAAAAGAATTTTACAGTAACGGAATTAGTAAGCTTGTTAATAGATGGAAGGAAGTCATAGATAATCAAGGAAAATACATTGTTGATTGAATCTGTAATTAAATGTAACATTTGGTCACTTGTTTTCTTTATTCAAAATTCGGACAGCACTTATGGGATGACCTGATACATAAAAGAGATGGGTAATGTGTACATAGATACATATTTATATACACATCTTTCTACTTTCTTCTTTCTCTGTATATATATATATATATATATATGAAGAAATATAGTTTTACGGTGTGCTATATTTATGTGATAAAGTGCTCAATATCACAATATCAGAGATAGACCGTATATAAATATAAATATAAAAGTGAACATTGAAGTCAACACTCAGAGGCGACAGGATGTTTCATGCTAGACACAATATATATATATATATATATATATATATATAAATTTGTATTATATATATATATATATATATATATAAATTTGTATATATATATATATATATATAAATTTGTATTATATATATATATATATATATAAATTTGTATTATATATATATATATAAATTTTATTATATATATATATATATATATATATATATATATATATATATATATATTATTATATATATATATATATATATATATATATATATATATATACCCGTATTTACGGCAACCAATTTATCCTCAGAGATCCCAAGACAGACACTCTCTTAACACATAGTTTTATTTACTTTTATTCAAACTAATGATGCCAAAGAGAAAGTAAGCTTTATACATTCCAGTTAATGTCATTACTCGTGGTTTACAGGATGAAAGCCTATTAACTTAAAGAAGCTGACATGTAGTTTTACTTCTCGATGAATCTTTTGATTTCTAGCCGCTTCGCTTTTGTCTTTAGTTAAATGGAATTGCTTGACGTAGATTTTTATAGACAAGCTGCTATTTTTTTTGTGTTGACTAATGAAAATTTGTTGCAGAGTCACATATTTATCTGTTTTCAGGAGACACATACTTGAAGGTATTTTCAAATGCTAAAAAATGATTGATTGAAAATTATCTTTTTATACCTGATGTCTTATATGTGCGTAAAATTTGTAAATCTTATATTAGATATTTTTGTCATTTTCTTTGTTGATCATTTTTTTATGTGACTTTTAGATATACCTCTGAAATTTTTGTATGTTAGCTAGTTTAATTGTTAATTTTTAATATTAACACAAACCCACACATATTCTCATCTTTCTCTCTCCTCTTATATTTTTCTATTTAGAATAATTCATTCTTTTGAAGGACAGAAAGGTGCTCCGTATACCATATTTTTGTACCGTTTTCGTCATTCAGTTTACTGTAGTTAAGAATGGAGAAAGGTTATTTCATTATCTTAAAAGTAGACGCCATATAAAATATATATGATAAAAAATTCTTAAGAAACATTTCATCCTCAGGCATTATCTGAATTCAAATAATGCTATGTGACAATGTCTATAGGTTGTGTTTCTACCGGATCAATTCTATGATATACAATATGTAAATGTATATTAAATATCACTCACTATATCTACTTGCATCTAACAATTATGGTGAATATTTTTCTGTTTAAACTTTATTTTTATAGACCAAATATTTAATGTAAATATATGTAATATATATATAACCCTTAATTTTGGTCTAAATGCCAGGATATATATATATTTATATATATATTATATATATAAAATAATATATAAACAGAAAATATATGAAAATAAAATAGTTTTCAATTTCAGAAGAAAGAAAGACCGTATGTAATAAAGGTGGAATATAAATATAAATTTGTTGTTTAAAACATTAAGTTAACACAATCATTGGCCTTCCCAATGTTGACGATTGGTTTGAAAAACAGCCTGTCACCTCTGTGTGTTGACTTCTATGTTCACTTCTTATATATATATATATATATATATATATATATACGAGATGAGAGAAATAAGGTTTCCTGGTAGATTCTGAGAAATGTCTGAAATATCTAGCAGGATACGCTAAACACTGGGTAACCGCAAATTGTTGTTGATCCGCACCCTTTGCACCTTTACCTACTCACGCATTATATGCAATCAGATACCTTCTACTTTTGATCAATTTTACACATTTTAATTTACTAAGTTCCACTTGGCATAGCTCCACAATAATACGACACCTAGTAAAGATAAGACTCACTAATCTAATAATTTTCATACGAAACTTGGTTGCTAACGATTACTTCCCAGCTAGCACTCCCAATAGTGTCTTTATATAACCCAATTTTAAACGTGAACCTAAAATAAACATATCGTACGTGATCGCAAAATAGGTGACCATTTTGGAACATCAGGTGCTGTAAATGACTTGTTTTGTGTCAGACTAAACAAAATTTAATACATAAATATACTAAACATATCTCTACCGTGGTTACAGTGATTTAACAACGTTTTAAATGGGAGGAAAACCTTTTATTACATCAAAGGCCATAAAATCTCATGTAAACGTTCAAATAGCTTTTAAGCCACTTTAGACATACTTTATTAAACGAGGAACGAGTGCTAGCAGAAAAGGAATACAGACGGTCAGTATCGAGCCGATGATGGTCAGATTTCAGCCGATTAAAGACTTTTCTGTATGGTGAAGTATTAACGAAATATTTTTCTCTCAGGTAAACAAACGCTTGAAAGAAAATTTGCTTCTATGAGAAAAAAATATAAGACGATATATTAAATATTAAAAAAAAATGAAATGAACACAAATTTAAAAGTCAACCAGTTCTGTGATTCCGCAATCAAGTATTGAATAAGTTTCTTTTTTTTGTCACAATCTTCTATTTGACTGACTCTTCGACCATTAAGCATAATAAAAACCTGAATAACGAATAAGCTTCTAATGAGATTGGAATGAACACACACACACACACACACATATATATATATAGATAGATAGATATGAATATATACTAATAAAATGACAACATATCGTACAAACGAAACAGTTCTCAATATAATGTAACAGAGCATATATATATATATATATATATATATATATATATATATATATATATATAATCTCACAACTCTAGCCCGACTGAGTTTTATGAACGACGAAATATTTATTAATATATATATATATATATATATGTGTGTGTGTGTGTGTGTGTGTGTGTGTGTGTGTGTGTGTGTGTGTGTAATACAGCCATAATGCACTGGCCATATTCTGGAATTAGAAAATATGTCTATTTTCAGCAATTTACCATTTACAATAGCGCAACCGTAATTCTTGAAAATGGCTAATAACTTATCTGAAACTATATTTTGGATAGTTTTACATGCACTAATCCCAAAAGAAAAATAAAACCCATTGTTCACACAAAATAAAATAAAATAAAATCTTAATAGAATAGTCAGTTATCTTTAATGAATATTCGGGTGGGATTGACGTTCAAATACACAAACTATATATATATATATATATATATATATATATATATAGATATAGAGAGAGAGAGAGAGAGAGAGTGCAAGAGAGAGAAAGAAATAGAAAAAGATAATAGTTGGTCAGTTATAGTAACTTTATTCTGAGCTTGTTTGGAGCAATTGTTTGTTACTGATCGTCGAATAATAATGCGTAAAGATTTTCTAAAAGAAAGTTTAGTTTATTTATACGTCAATGAGAATGCAGAGAAGAAATTTTCACACGAAAACACAAGGCCTTCTCTCTCTCCCCCCCTCTCTCTCTCTCTCTCTCTCTCTCTCTCTCTCTATATATATATATATATATATATATATATATATATATCAACGTGCCTGTCGTAATCCCATAATAAGCATTTCGATGAAATCTCGGTTATTGGTACGGTAAATGGAATTGTCGAGCCAAGTTCAAATTATTGCTGAGGCAGTTTGTATCCCATTCCCACAAGGTCCTTGGAAAAGGCATGTACCCATCTCTTCCTCCCACTTCTTCCCGCAATGAGTTAACTAGCAGAGCAGATTGGGCCATTTAGTCTTGCTTAGGCAGTTAACCTCAGAGAAGAAGAACTCTGAATCCCAGACCGTGGAGAAGACAATGAGAAATTATTCTGCTGCTCTTATATACCTAATACATGGGGTTTTAATAAGCGAGGGTAGTGAAATTTTTCTCAGTATGCAATAAACGATTACTTACATTATTTACATTATTCGGACTGTTATTCTCATCTTCATTGCCATATTCCGTTGTACGCTCCGGCCTTCTTCAGATGATTGAAATTTCGAACCGAACCCTTTATTTCGTCCACCGGAGTAGATTGTTCTAGTTCCACGTGCTATACCTCTTCCGGGCGTCTCAATTATTTTCCCTTTAACTCAATTCTTCAAATAGTTGTTGAGACATTAGGTTTATAAGTCCCAAAAATTCATACACAGATGTCCTCAACGAGACATGGTTAGATCCAGTGACTAGACCCAAAGTGAGTTCAATACAAGGCCACAGCAGTTGTGAACCAAACTTGTCACATCTGACACAAGGACACAATTGCAGAGTACTCACTGAGGACCTTTTTATTAACGTAATGATACGTAAAATGAGCTCGCGAACCACAACCCGACAATTTCTGAATGTTATGAAACAGAATATGTTATCATTCGAGTGTAATTTTAATTTATTGGTGAAAAACTAAAAAAAAACGACCCCTTATTAAACCAAAACAAACAGACAGCACTTATTTGATAGTTTTAAAACATTTTTAAAAATCGGTATCACTACATTCAAGGCACAAAAGCCACTAAGACACAAGAGGTTAGAGGTTGTGGAAAATTAGAATCAGAAACATTAATAATGAGGGGGAAGAGGAACGAGTAATAAAGAAGACAACAGATAGCCATTAACATTGCATTTAATTTTTTGCAGATTAAAGTTGTCTGGAAAGCATGGAGCCGGAAAGAGTTCCACAAGCTAGAAATGCGAGAAAAGCAACTGTTAACATAGAACTTACGTCTATATCGAGACACTTCAGCCCTAAATTGATGAGATCTCGATGCCAGTCTCGTACTGCGCTTAAATTCAAAAAGTTCTCTCGTTAAATCAAAGGAAATTCTTGTTATTTACTTCTTTTAAGACAGTCAAACGGGTGTGTCTATTTTTAATCAATAAACTTATACCACCTGGTCGCCATGTGTGGATCAGTAATGACCAAATTTCTTTCGAGAGACGATTACTTCTGACTTTCGGCGTCACCGGGTTTGTGACCTTGCATCAGACGAAGTTAAACATTGAGCTTGTCGCGGTCGCCGATTATCCGCTCCTTACAAAGCCGACCTTGACCTTCACAACTCTCGATCTCGCAGATCTAGGTCAAGCAACAGGCCAGAAACCGGACGGCTAGTCCAATATCGTTGATGTCAAACCATACCTAGTACGCATCTGACTATGCTGAGCCATTCTAAACATCGGCAACCATAGACTATAATTTATTATCTACGGCCTTCTCCTCTAGCCAGGAGTACTTGAACAAATCTTTGCAAATATCCTTAGACACTTTTTTCGCCCAAACTAGGCAGCTCGGCCCGGAGGCCTGGATCAAAGTGCGCGAATCAGGTCGACAGAGAAGTCTGTGCACAACGTCCGTGTCTATGGGGGCTGGGAATGCCACACTTGCTGAGCCACAAACGTGCCTCGAGGTTGGCTTTTCCTACGCCGCGCTTTGACAGGTAGAGATCCGATTATTGAGGGATTTGAGGGGCCGCCTTCCCTCGCCTTACCATCAGTCCCCAATCTGGCGGGTGGATCGCCGTCGCAAACCCCGGGTTCAATCGTTTCTTTCGCGAGTGTCGGTCGGCCTTGTTGGCTGTCCTTGGTCCAGTGACCTTTCTCGGCCTAGGAAGGTCTTCTATCCTAGTGGAGGGGTCGCGAAGGATCCCCTACGTAAGGATCTCGACATGTCGGAGGATGAGTTTCGCTCTCACTGGTCTTGGGCGCCAGCGGCGGATTACCTCAGTAACCCTGAGTTTTCGCTTACCTGGCGACTAGCTCGAATCGGCTGCCTCTCAACGACATGGCCTTCATATGGGGGTTTGGCGGATTTGCCAGACTGTGAACGGTGCGGCCTTGGTCTAGAGGAAACGGCTTCGCACGCCTTCTTCCATTGCCCCCGTGTCCGCCCCTATGGGACCATGTCGGCGAGCTGACGGCTCGTCTCGCCCCGAAAAGCTTGTGCCCATGGATCGCGCATACGCGTGTGACACGTGTCGCCCTGTATTCCGGGGTGAAACGGATGGTGTTTCTCATGCTGCTAGCCACGGCCCGAATGGTGATATGGACGACGCGAGAGGAGGAAGTCTTGCGAGGTATCCGTCTTTCTCATCAGGATCTGAATCGATTCTTTGAGCATCAGCTCAAGATGAAGATCAGAACTGATAGAAAACGCTTGCATTCGACAGTCTTCAGCGAAAGGTGGGTGACTGAGGCGAGCTTGGTTCGTGTGAACGGGGGCTAGCCTTGATTTTCTGTTTTAGGTCAAGCCTACGTTACATCGGGGTGGCTTCTGTGGTGCCCTCCCCTTGGTTGGGGTTAGACAAGCCTTGGTGTACCTAGTTAATGCGAGTAAGTGTTGTTCCCGGCCTGTCCCCGGCCACATCTTTAGTTATGATCCAGCCTGAGATTCCCAACCTCCCCAGTTTGTTTTTTGATCCCCCACTTATCTCGACTGGGTCAGCTTTATACTTCCCCATGCCCGTATGATTTTTTATCACCTTTCCCACTCCCTTAGCGAGAGAGGCTGCTTGATTTTGTTCCAGTGGGCAGAATACAGTGGTCTCCTGCATTTTGAGGGTTGGAAGGCCCTACTAACATCAGTTAACGTTTTATTTTCATTTATGTTAATATTTTAGTTTGTTATTTGGGTTCATCCCACCCCCATTCATTTTTTTCATCTTAGAATTTTTGTACATATGTGTTGGGATCATTATGACATGGGGCGCGTTTTGTAAGTCTCCCTAGAGTGGATGTGGTATTATGGTGCAAGGAGGATTGACTGATGATGGACGAGTTCTTATGGTGAATGAGCAAATTGTAATGTCTGAATGGGTCGTGAATCAAATTAGCTAGGTATAAGATAGTTAGTGAAGACCAGCCTTACCCCTCCCCGTTTTTGGCCTTGTGCCACAATTTTGTAATTTTACAAAAATAAATCTTGGCCTGGATCAAAGTGTAGTACACTACCTTTGTGAACTTCCGGTGCTTTTGTCGAGAGTGTTACTCTTCGGCGCGATCCCGTCTCCACGGTCGATCCGCCCTGGAAGGTGTAACACCCTCTGACCTACTTCGCCTGGTGATACACTCTGGCGCGATCCCGTTTCCGCGGTTGATCCGCCCTGTGGAGTTGCATCACTAGTCTGCCTTGGCCCTGTTTGGGACTCCGTCTTCGCCTGGTGATACACTTTGGCGCGATCCCGTTCCCGCGGTCGATCCGCCCTGTGAAGTAGCATCACTAGTCTGCCTTTGGCCCTGTTTAGGGACTCCGTTCGCATTTCGGCCGAACCAACTACGTTCGCCGACCAATCCTAAACTACCGGGCCAGACCAGCTACTTTCGACCAGACCAGCTACGCTCACCTACCAATCCTAAACTACCAGGCCAGACCAACTACATTCGACCGGACCAGCTACATTCTACCGAACCAACTCACGTTCGCCTACCAAACCTAAACTACCGGGCCAGACCAACTACCGGACCAGACCAGCTACAATCGACCGAACCAGCTACCGTTCGTCGATTAACCAGTTTTCGGACCACACCGATGTAAATGTGTGAATAAAACGACACTTTTGTTCATAACAAAAACCTTTGCCTTTGTCCCGTCATTGTCTTGGCTGTTCACATTTATCGTATACTTAAAAACCTTGCGGGGGCGACATCCTACTCGGCCCCGCAACAAGTGGTTTTTCCGACGTGAGACAGCTAAGCGATGATGGATTCGGCTAAAAGTGATTCTTTGGACATGACGGCTGCGATCATACCTCTGCCTGCATACCACCATAATGCCAAGAACTGGTTCTGCAGGTGGAATCCATCTTTCAATGCTACGCATTACTTCACAGCGAGCCAGATTCGCGAATAAAATGCAGAAACTCCCATCTGATATGATGGACGAAATTTCTGATGTCCTCTCCGATTTGCGCGAGCATGAACCGTACGATCACTTAAAGGAAGCAATCCTCAAGCGAACCGGACGTTCCGAGGAAGATATGATCCAAGAGATACTGCGGAACGTCACTAGAGGCGACAAAACGCCATCCCAGCTTCTCAGATATATGAGGAACCAGCTGGGGAAAGCACAACGTATCAGAAAAGGTTCTTCGAGGTTTATGGCTGGAGCATTTGCCTAAATCTGTTGCACAAATCATCGCACCAATGACGAGAGCCACGCCTCTGGATGATTTGGCAGAATCTGCTGATCTTGTTTTTGCTGGTTCGACCACAGCGTTAACGCTGTTCGCGCCCCGACATAAGCGAAGCACGAACGCTACGAGCCTAGTAAAACGGAACGGGCGTTGGCCGACCTTCAACGGCAAATTCGGGAGCTCCAGATCTCCCTGCGCCCGCGGACGAGGACATCGACCCCCATCTCGACGGAGACGAACCCCAGCCGAGAACGGCGAAGCGACCAGGGTGTTTGTTGGTTTCATCGCACATTCGGCGATGAGGCCAGGAATTGTAAACCTCCCCTGTACACACCCGTCGGCCCGGGGAAACGAATAAACCGGAGAGTCGCGACGACTAACTCTTCCGGTGCCAACACGCAATGTCGTCTATTTTACGTTTGGGATCGACGGAACAAGTTGAAATTCCTGGTGGACACAGGTGCGGCCATCAGCGTGGTACCCCTTCAGAACGACCACACCGCTAAGCCCACCCTGATCAAACTACGAGCAGCGAATGGTTCCGCGATAGACACGTACGGAGAAAGGACCCTCACTTGAATATCGGCATGCGACGCGATTTCACTTGGACATTTACCGTGGCCAACGTGAAGGTACCCATCCTCGGCGCGGATTTCCTGGCGCATTACGCACTGGCGGTCCATATGAACCCTAGGACTCTGTCCGATACGACGACGAATCTCCGTGTCTTAGGTACCCCTACACGTCAAGGCTCCACAGGAATCAGCGTCGCAACATGCCATGGTCGCGAGTACTTAGATCTCCTGACGCAGTTCACGGATATAACGCTGCCACTCCAAGTAACGGCTTCAGGTGACCATCAGACTCAGCACCACATCAGAACCCGAGGTCCTCCCGCACACTCCCATCCGCGACGACTCGCTCCGCACAAACTGGCGTACGCCAAGGAGCAATTCGACAAAATGCTCAGTGATGGCATCATTCGTCCTTCCGATAGCCCTTATGCCTCGCCACTACACTTAGTGCCTAAACCTGGTGGTGAAGAATTTCGGATATGCGTCGACTACCGGAAATTGAATGCATCGACCGTACCAGACCGATATCCTGTCCCTCATATCCATGATTTTGCATCCGGATTGATGGGGGCTCGCATCTTCTCGAAAATCGACCTGACAAAGGCATACCACCAGATCCCCGTCGCTGCGGAAGACGTCCCAAAAACGGCAGTCACAACACCGTTTGGCCTATACGAATTTCTAAAAATGCCGTTCGGTCTACGTAACGCTGCCCAGACCTTCCAACGACTCATAGACGAAGTCCTGCGCGGACTTCCGCGTATACGCCTATATCGACGACATCTTGGTGGCCAGTACAGACGCCGATTCTCACAGACAACACCTGCGAGAAGTCTTCCAGCGACTCTCGCACTACGGCCTGAAGTTGAACCTGGACAAGTGCGTTTTCGGGGCGCCCAGCGTTGACTTTCTCGGCACCGCACCGACGCAGACGGCATAGCACCTCTGCCAGACAAGATCAGCTCGATCCGGGACTTTCCACACCGACGTCCATGAAGCAATTGCGACGTTTCTCGGCATGCTCAATTTTATCGTCGGTTCATACCAAATTGCGCTACCATCCTCCAGCCACTGACGAACCTGCTGCAGAGAAGAAACAAGGACATCTCTTTGGAGGAGATGCTCTGCACGCATTCCATACAGCGAAGGCTGCATTGGCGAATTATACCAGGCTTTCGCATATCAACGACGATCCAGAGACACGACTGTTCCTGACAACCGACGCATCCGACGCTGGTGTGGGCGCGGTGGTTGAGCAAAGTTCAACTCACAACGCGAACCCATCGCATTCTTTTCAGCCAAGCTTTCGCCAGCCCAGAGAAAAAATATAGCACCTTCTCCTGAGAGCTGCTGGCCATTTATCTGGCCGTCAGGCATTTCAGGCATTTACTGGAAGGTCGAGATTTTACCATCTATACCGACCATAAACCGTTGACAACCGCGATGAGTAACAACTCTGACAAGTATACAGCTCGCGAGATCCGGCATCTCGACTACCTGTCACAGTTCTCGACCGATATTCGTCACATAAAGGGGAAGGACAACGCCGTCGCAGACACATTATCGCGAGCGGAAATTCAATCTCTTCAGACCGGCGTCTTGGGTCAAGATTCCATAGCCGCTGAACAAAATCCGACCCCACGCTGCAAGACGTCCTTTCGAATACTTCTTTAAAGCTTCGGGAGTTCCTGCATCCTTCAGCGACGACACCCTGTACTGTGACACCAGCCTGGCAAGCCCCTAGGCCCTACATCCCACCGACACTTCGGAACAGGTATTCCAACATTTCCACGGGCTGTCTCATCCAAGTAAGCGAGCTACGGTCAAACTTATTACCGACCGATTCGTTTGGCCCAATATGAATGCGGACATTCGAGAATGGGTTTCCACGTGCATGGAGTGCCAGAAGTGTAAGGTCCACCGACACACTAAATCCCCGTCGGCACCTTCAGCAGTCCCGATGCACGGTTCTCACACATACATGTCGACTTAGTGGGACCGCTTCCGATGTGTCAGGATTACCAGTATCTTTTGACGGTTGTGGATCGTTTTTCGCGGTGGCCGACCGCCATACCTATAAAAGACACTTCTGCTAACACAGTCTCTAGGACCATCCTGAAAGAGTGGATTGGAACTTTCGGCACGCCCCACGTTATCACGACCGACAGGGGGTCAACAGTTCCAGTCGTCCTTTTTCGGGAGTTTACCAACCTGCCCGGCGCCAAGCACATAAAGACTACCGCTTATCATCCGTGCGCCAACGGCTTAGTTGAGAGGTTTCATCGGTCCCTTAAAACCTCCCTGGCCACTAGACCTGACACTATCAATTGGTGGACGACCTACCTTTAATTCTCCTAGCATTGAGGAACACCGTAAAAAGGAGGATTTAGGTTGTTCACCCGCCGAACTGGTTTTCGGTACACCTCTTGCGCTACCGGCGAATACTTCGACGACTCCTTCAGACGTTTTCAAAACCAACATCTCCTTTCGTCGAGGAACTCCGCCAAAATGGCCCGGCTTAAATATGCAACTCCACGACAGCAACCGGTGAATTCGTACATCCCTCAACACTTGCGAGATTGCAAATTCGTTTTTCGTACGGAACGACGCCGTGAGACGACCACTCCGCCGGCATACCAAGGTCCTTTTCAGGTTCTTCGACGCACCGACAAGCACCTTACGATCAAGCGCGCCAACTCGACCGACACCATCGCAATCGATCGGACCAAGCCTGCTTTTCTGGAGAAGCGACAGTATGACGCAAACCCGGCTCTGCGGCCCCTAATGCTATTCAGCGCACCCATCAGACGCAGCACCGCAGACATCAAACGACACCCCAGCGACTCCTGTGCGGCAGACCCGATCCGGTAGGAGGGTCACTTTCCCTAAAGACCTTCGTAAATATTATTATTATTAATTGATACGATCAATTTTTCTAGGGGAAGGGCCTTGTCGCGGTCGCCGATTATCCGCTCCTTAAAGCCGACCTTGACCTTCACAACTCTCGATCTCGCAGATCAGGGTCAAAGTTAACAGGCCAGAAACCGGACGGCTAGTCAATATCGTTGATGTCAAACCATGCCTAGTACGCATCTGACTATGCTGAGCCATTCTAAACATCGGCAACCATAGACTATAATTTATTATCTACGGCCTTCTACCCTCTAGCCAGGAGTACTTGAACAACTCTTTGCAAATATCCTTAGACACTTTTTTTCGCCCAAACTAGGCAGCTCGGCCCGGAGGCCTGGATCAAGTGTAGTACGCAGAACCTGGAAGGTGCTTTTCTTGTCGAGTGTTACTCTTCGGCGCGATCCCGTCTCCACGGTCGATCCGCCCTGGAAGGTGTAACACCTCTCTGACCCGTCTTCGCCTGGTGATACACTCTGGCGCGATCCCGTTTCCGCGGTTGATCCGCCCTGTGGAGTTGCATCACTAGTCTGCCTTGGCCCTGTTTGGGGACTCCATCTTCGCCTGGTGATACACTTTGGCGCGATCCCGTTCCCGCGGTCGATCCGCCCCGTGAAGTAGCATCACTGGTCTGCCTTGGCCCTGTTTGGGACTCCGTCTTCGCCTGGTGATACACTTTGGCGCGATCCCGTTCCGCGGTCGATCCGCCCTGTGAAGTAGCCATCACTAGTCTGCCTTGGCCCTGTTTGGGACTCCGTCTTCGCATTTCGGCCGAACCAACTACGTTCGCCGACCAATCCTAAACTACCGGGCCAGACCAGCTACTTTCGACCAGACCAGCTACGCTCACCTACAATCCTAAACTACCAGGCCAGACCAACTACATTCGACCGGACCAGCTACATTCTACCGAACCAACTACGTTCGCCTACCAAACCTAAACTACCGGGCCAGACCAACTACCGGACCAGACCAGCTACAATCGACCGAACCAGCCATGTTCGTCGATTAACCAGTTTTCGGACCACACCGATAAATGTGAATAAAAACGACACTTTTGTTCATAACAAAAACCTTTGCCTTTGTCCCGTCATTGTCTTGGCTGTTCACATTTATCGTATACTTAAAAACCTTGCGGGGGCGACATCCTACTCGGCCCCGCAACAAGCTCTTAGTGAAAGTTATTCTTTTTATTACAGTGATGGTCAACCTTTACACTCGAGGTAGAGGGTTACGTTAGGAGGCCATTTGTGTGTATACGTGAGGGAGATAACAATTAAGCCTAGCCTTGAATAGATTAAGATTGTAGTGATCGGAGAAATATCCTGTTGGAAGTCGGTTCCACAGGGTAGAGGTTTGCGGAAATAAGCTGTTCGAGTGGAACTTATTTCTCGCCGATGGAATATGGAAGGAATGTGGGTGGTTTGCTACTATGTAAGTGACATGGCGTGTTCTTGCTGAAAAGGTTTGCCTGGGCAAGACCAAGGAATGCAGTTCGTTCGAGCACTTTCCATGGAAGTAGCGGTAGAACAGCAAGAGTCTTGCCACATCCCGCCTGTGGGAGAGGGATTGAAAAGTGGGGAATACAACAAGGGCTCGGAGATGCTTTTGAACTCTATCAAGACTGGAGAGTGACGTATTGGCAGCTCCTGCCAAAATATGACAACAGTATTCCATTTTTTAGCCTGGTTAACAAGGTCATCCCCTAAACCGTTTATTAGTGCAATTAATTTTCATTTTCAGTGGCTATTCTACTATTATTACTAAAATTAAAGTAATTTAGTAAAAATTTACTAATATTTTAAACACATTGCCATGAAATAGCGGAAAGCAAGCTGATCTCGCAAGTCATTTGTAGTGGGTTTATTCGATACATGAGGTCATGAACCATAGTAAGGTAATTTAGTAAATGCCTGTAAGCTTATACTACCATGGCATGGATAGATTTTATAAACTCTTGAATGTACTGACTGCTGGTAACTTGAAATATAAAGTTCAAATAGTTGTTGGATGGTTGATTTTTTTTAGCGGCATATCAACATTTCTATGGGTTATTTAATGCCGAAGTCTATTTTTAACACAATTTTATGACTTCAATTAAATGTATTTTGCAGATAAAACTACAGATAAAATGTATTGTCGGTCATTTTGTTATGAAATGTATTGATGGTCATTTTGTTATGAAATGTATTGATGGTCATTTTACTTTAAAAATGTATTGTTTCTAATTTTACTACGTACGAATTGTTGGTAATTTTACTACGTATGTATTGTTGGTAGTTTCTTTTATATAAAAATGTATCGCTGGTATACTTACTATAACAATGTATTTGTATACATTCATAATGTTTTTTTTTCAGGGGTTCACTATTTGCCCATAGCTGGGACCCTAAGTGGTACTACCACTCCGGATCAGGTTGGACAACAGCATTTAAGAGCTGGTTTCACGTTCCTCAAAACATCCAATTTCCCGAGACCTTGCTGTTGGATCTAGTTTATCTCCATATCCAGGACTATCAAGTTCAAATAGAAATGAAGTAAATTCCCTAAAATCTAAAAAGATGGATCACCCTAAACTTAAAACAGTAATTCTTTTCATTGGAATTAGCATTTATGATCCATGTTTTTATTGTCTTTCCTCTTCCGTAATTAATTTTTACCATTTTGCGGTAATAGATTTTACAAGCAAGTAATGATTAGGGAGAATTTAGTAGATTACGTATCATGAGAATAAAACCCAATAACCTTAACTGAAATCAAATCTGACCAGTCGGTTCCATATTCAGGACCATATTTTGATACTTTAGCTACTGGCAGAGGTGAAAGAAAGAATAGTGAAAAGCAGCAACCTTTTCACATATGAAGAGCTTTATTGTACTTGCGTGTAATTCATCTTGATGATTAGAATGTTGCACCGGTAAACCATTATTATCGGTTAAACGGATTAAATAGAAACTACATTTCAATCAGTATTTACTATCCACAGTTGCACTGTACCTCCCCTTCAGTAATTGGTTTTATAACATTTCACAGTCGCAAATTTTACAAGCATATTAGGATTAGAAAAACTGTGTTAAGAATTGATTAACACAAAATTATAACCCTACCTGCTCTCTCTAGATATATACATACACACGTGTGTGTGTGTGTGTGTAAATAATGATATTCGATTGAAAATCTTGCAATAATAGGCATGTCAAAATTGAGATATGTTTGCAATGTTTTTGATTGGCTTTTTTTCTACTGTCTTTAATTGATGATAATGAATTAAATAAAAATCTGATGTAAATAAGAATCACGTTAACCGTTCTAATCCTTCTTACCAATCGAAATCTAGGACATAAAAATGGTTCCAGATATTGATGATTAAGAAAAATTGCTGAAAGGTTTCAACAGGGACGATCCACAAACTTAACGAAAGACCGTTTACTATAAAGAAAAATTATTCGATATCATGATTTCATGAATAATGATTATTTTTCAGCGATTTCCAAAAGGCTTATATTATCTTAATCTACCTAATAGTTAAAAAGATTAAATATTATCTTAATCTAATCTAATAGTTAAAAAAATAAATATTCTTCTTCTAATCTAATTAATAGTTTCCTACTTTTTTAAATGAATGAAAATATAAAAAAGAATACAAATCAAGCATTTAGCAAAATTCTCTTAGCAAAGTCATATTATAACAGAATTCAATACAAAGTTATTATAAACGATATACAAATCATTGTTGTTGCTATGTGTAGCGAATGTAGAAAACTCAAGATTTTAAATATCGTCTTTCATAGTCAACAAGGATTGGTTTCTTGTTTCGAAAAATTGATTTATCTCACTGACGAATGAACTTAGATAAATAAGGTCATCGTTTTAAATACGAGTCGAGCAGACGTTGTACTATGTATATTATTTGGCGCCACAATTTGATTACTAAAAAAAACGAAACAAAACAAAAACTTTTTGTTTCTTTTAAAATCTATTTTTTTATTCTAACAAAATACGCAACTTGAATATTTTTTAATCTTTACAGAAATTTTCTCGTCGTTGGTTCGCATAAAAAGTTAAAAGATTATTTAAAAACATTCCAAAATTGTGTCTGAAAATACTACACAGACACAACCAACTCATACCATTTCAGAATATCTGGAAACGTAAATACCTACTAAATATAAAGTTATAAGTCCATATTCATTAAGAAAGGAGACATAAAAGCACTTAATAGTTACTTTGTAGGATTAATTCACTAATAACCGCTTTTCCGTAGTAAGTCAGAATAACACGTATTGCGCGTGCGCTGAAACTAAGCTGTTTGAAAGGAGGGTGTAAGTGAATGCCTATCTGTCTGTATTCCGTATGTACGTGTAAAATCAGGCACTGGTATCTCATCGGAAATAATCAGGTCTAACGTTACCTTTGATAAGCAAGTTCCTCCCCTAACGAGTTAAGAAGGGAGGAACTTGCTATATAATTTCAAAGGAGGATAAACAGCATTTTGGCGGCCTCGGACACTTTTATCAACTTTTTCACTTTTTTTTTTTTTCTACCAACATTAAATTTTCAATCGCCAATTACTTCATGTATCTGTTTATATTTATTTGTTGTTAAAAACAGTGAATATATGTCAGGATTTAATTTTATTTAAGGTAGAACATGTTTCTAAATATAATAATTATTTTAAAAAACGGGATTATTATCTCAGATGATGATGATGATGATGATATATTTTTTTAAAATATTGGTTATATATGAAATATTTTCAAGTGAGAAAAGATCGATTATTGATTGTTTTATTTCTTCATATCAAGTGGTGCACTAATCGTATATTGAAGAATTTACAGTAAGTAGGAAAATAAACAGATTTTTAAAGAGATACCTCAAAAAGTGATAGACGGGAAAAAGAACTAGTGCTTGCTACTACTAACTAACGCATCTTGGAAAAGACAGGAGAATTCTAATATCGGAAATTCCTTCCATAAAAATCCTTCCGTAAAATCCCCAGCTAAACCTTAAAATGAAATTCCTACTAATGTAGATAGAGCATTAGACTTTATCCCGATCTATATTCGGCGAAGTTCACTGTCACTCGCAAAAGAATTTGATTTCCAGAACAATTGATAGTGTACTTATTACTTTTAGTTTTAACAATATAAAATATAATTTTTTAAGCCAAAAGAAACGACAAACTTAATAAATAAAGAAACTAAATATGTAAAATAAGAAATAAATTTATCACTTTGTCATTTTTAAGGCGGAGGAAGGACTATGCATTTTTTTTGGTACAAACAAAAATACGAATATGATACATTCTAAAGAAACTTAATCATAAAAAAATAAGAAAGAAAAACTAAAGAAGTCTCGCTCCGCTCATATCTTCTTTGAGAAAAAATAAAGGACTAACAATGTTGTCAGATTCAATTAAAAAAAATTACCACTATTAATTAAAAAAAAACAAAAAAAAAACAACAACAGCAAAAAACAACAAATGTTGAAATTTATAAGGCATAGCCGATCAATTGCCTCCTGGTATGTATCTACCAAGATTCAATCTCAGATGTTCAATATTCCCATTTAATCGTAGGATGAAAAGGAGAGCGTAAACCACGTGAACATACCAAGTTATTTTTTTTACAGAAATCTAGAAAAAGAAATGCCTTGTCATTTTTCAAAATAAGTATTATTTCTGAAATCTTAAATTTCCCAAACCTATTACGCTGTTTTTTTTTTTTATTTTTTTTATTTTTATTTAAAGAAGTAAATAAATATGTTCATTCTGAATCTGAGATGAATCAATCGATATTAGTTTAGGAAAACGTGTTCGCTTCTTCTTCTGCCATAGTGTTACTGCTATTGGAGCCGGAAGTAGACTGACTTGAAGAAGCAGCAACCATGTGATTGTGTTGTGGGTCCAACTCCAGGTCTGTTTTATCCATGTGCTTGGACTGAATTTATCGATCTTATTTCTCTTCGTATGTGGGTGACATGGCTCTTCTGGCTCTAACTCTGCTACTTTCGAGGGATGATTCGATTTCATGCCTTAGAACTGGCATACATAAGCAAAAGCTTACACACTTACGTCAGTTTAATTAATCCTAGAATTAAAATTATATTGTTATAACAGCGTTTCCTTGCACCAGGCAAATATTTTCCTGAGTAGTGCAGCAGCTTCTCCTCATCCTCTCTTATTTTAAATCAGGTGGAAGTAAAAACTGGTACTACTCTGCAAGTGACACCGTTTGTTCGTGTTTCCTAATTGAGAGGAATAAAACAAAAATAAATAAAAGGGCTTTGAAGACAAGTGACAATGACGAGAACGATAACAAGAAGAACGACAACAACAAGGACAACAACAACAACAATAATAATTAATAAAGGATAAAATGCAGTTCTCTGCTCTTAGTCGTTACGTTCTCTAGGCTTTTTTTTTCTGTTTGTTAAATGTCTCATGTCACATTCTCAAGAAGAACTTGAGTTTATTTCGATTTATTATATTTATTTTTAAGAAGCCGTGTTATGCTATTTGTAATACCGCTCATCTAATCCCACTGGTGAAGTTGTTGAGAACTGTCAGTTCTTTTCCAAGAATGTTTACAGCTGGGTTAGAGTCTGAAACAAGTGTTTTTATTGTTTTTACAGACGAATGCCGGGTGTTATGTGATTTTTGTATGTGTGGCGGATCAATGTTTCAACATTATATGTCTAAGAAGATGGAGTACCTAATTTCAAAACGTAGGGATGGAACTATATGAGAAATATAGAATTAAAACTATTTAAAAGCAGAACTGGAAGTAGGAAGCTAAAAATTCAATGTCTCCACAACCTAAGACCCTCATCACAAAAAAAAAAAAAGAAAGAACGGAAAACTCTCAGACAATGCAAGATTTAAGCAGTAGGTATAAGGAATTTTCATGATTTATTATGTAGTTTTTTATATATAATATTATACAGAAAAACTCTATCCTACACTTTACTTACGAACTCATTAATATATGTGTGTGCATGAACAGATTGAGATAGCCATACCGGGTGTAACAGCAAAACTGTAAAATTTTTGGAGTAAGTTTTGAACCGTTTTATCTTAAACATTAACATATTTTTCTTCGAGTTTTTTATAACACTATTGGACTTAGTGCAATGAGAATGTATAATTACTCTCCAAGCTTAACAGAAGAATCGTGATGAAATCGATCATAAACGAAAATGATACGTTTATCATTAATCAATCATAGCTAAGGATCGTAAGCACATGAAGAACTAAAATAAAGTTCATATATACATATATATATATATATATGTTATTCCAGGATCATTTTCCAACTTGTTCAAGATGATCTTCACCCACTCTAACCGTCTAACTTTCTGTCTTGGAGTAACAAGGTGCCTCATAGGTTTCACGTACAATTTCATTTTCAAGTCTTTTTTTTTCTTTTGCTGTTCTTTGGACTGTCATAGTTGAAACCCCTCTCTCACGTTCCAAACGTCTTATGGAGTGAGTTGGATCTTTTCTAATTGATCTCTTTAGTTGATATGATGATCCCTCTTCTTGTTGTGACCTCCTGATCCAGTTTTTCTCTCTACTGTTCCCTCTTTTTTAAACTTATTAACCGTTCTCTTGAATGGAAGCCAGAGTATGAATTTTAGTACCATTACTGAAGGCCTGAATGATCTTTTTCCTCTCACCATTGCTCAGTTGGGAAGACAGTAGGGTTGACATAAAACGATTTTAGCCTGTTGTCTTTTTAGCTCAATAACTCAGAGG